>VZQC01007782.1:477048-599242 GCA_009823505.1 Rhizomys pruinosus | reverse complement strand
TTGCCAGGAGATACAGCAAACATTCCATTGAACTGGAAGCTAAGACTTCCCCCTGGCCACTTCTGGGCTTCTACTGCCTTTAAACAACAGGCTAAGAAGGAAAAACAAGTATAGGAGGAGTGATTGATCCAGACTACAGGGGAAATTGGATTTTTCTCCACAATGGGGGCAAGGAAATTATGTCTGGAAGGCAGGAGATGCTGTAGGGCGCCTTCTGGTGCTACCATGTCCTATGATTAAGGTCAAGGGAAACTCCAACAACCAAACCAGACAGGACAATAAATGGCCCAGACCTTCAGGGATGAAGGTATGGGTCACTCCTCCAGGGAAGGAGCCAAGACCTACAGAGGTGCTTGCTGATGGTGGAGGAAATACAGAATGGGTAGTAGAAGAAGGTAGTCAAAATATCAGCTGAAGCCACGGACCAGTTGCAGAACATGGATTATAATAGTATTAACTTTTGTCCTATTTGGTAAGAATGTTGTTATATATATATATATATATATTAATGGATACTTGTTGTTCCCTTTTGAATGTGCAACTGAGATATGTGTTAAGTTTTTATATTTAGGTTATTAGATACTGAAGGACTAAGTTCCTCAAGGACATTACCACCTACTCTAAGTATAATATGCTTTGTGCTATTGCACATAGATACTTATAACATGTTAGGTGAATTATGACCCTGCCATCGTTTGCAATTGTACATTTAAGCAGAGGCTATTTATTGGTGTCAAGTTGACAAGGGGTGGACTTGTGATGGTTAATCCGGGTGTCAACTTGACTGGACTAAAGAACAAATAAGAGAAAAGGGTCTCTTGATTGGACCACCCTCAACCCGGATGGCCCACCCCAAATGTGGGTGTTACCTTCTGCGGCAGGCAGTATTTAAGGCCATGGCAGCGGAAGCTGGCCCCTTTTTTTTTTCCTCCTGCGGCTTGCTTCTCTCTCTGGTGAGTTTGTCTTGCTGCGATATCAACACTTTCGGATCCAGCGTGGACGAGACTGGCAGATCTCCTGGAATCCATTCGGGCTTCAGACCAGACTGGGACTCGAGACATCCAGCCTTGCGGACTGAGCAGTTCCCTGGATTCCCGCCTCTCCAGTTCGCGCTACTGTTGAGCTCTCGTCACGTGAGAAATCAACAAATTGTAATAGTTATATATATTCATCCTGGTTGCTTCTGTTTCTTTAGAGAACCCTGACTAATACAACTGCCTTCTTATTTGACTAAAGACATAGAAACTTGAAAAGATTATTCTCTAGTCAGAACCAAATATAATGTTAAAGTCTTCCTTAAGCTATGAACTTAAGCAAATATATTAATACAGGAGCTCTGAATCACAAATGGATTATTCTACCAAGGAGATGTTGGCAGGGGATCCAAGACCCACAAAAGGTAAAGGCTACTTGCTTCCAAACTGGGATATCTGCAGGAAGAGAGTGATAAGGCCCTGCTGTGAAGAACTGATATAAGCATGGGAAAGATGTATTGAGACCACACTTGCAAGTATACAGATGGTCTCTGGAATGCCAGAGAGTGTTACCAAAGGCCACTAAACCAATAAAGCAAATATAGATCTCCTTGAGTCAAGCAAGACTCCTCGTCAGCACCAGCTACACCTCACCTGCCTGGAAATACTGTGCACAGTGGTAGCCATATGTCTGTATAATCCCAAATCGAATTGGCTATTAGCTCTCTCCTTGGAGGATAACCCATGGCTGATGCCACAAGCTTACATTCTCCAATGGTTAGGAGATGTATACAACCACAGTAAGACCCTGTCATAACTTAACAGAAGAAAATGTAATTCATGGAGTCACATACCATCCAAACATCTGTGTCTATGCAAAAGTAACCTGCCATAACAATTAGTACTGTTTAAATACCTAATATCTAATTGCTGTGCTTCATTAGTAGGATCGAAGGTTATGCCTGGACAAGCTGTCAGCCATGAAAGAAAACAGCCAGAATTGCATAGAGACCAAGCAATAGCTCCAGAGAAAGTAGACTGTTTTGATTCTCTCCACCTGTGCCCTTTTCTAAGCCTAGGAAATCTGGGAAGAGGGGGGTAGAATGTAAGGGCGCGATGGGGTGAATGGTGAAACCACAACAATATAGACTGGACACTCATTTGTCAACTTGTTGAACATTCAAGCCCCCCCTGCTGGACGTGGGACCCATGAGATGTGTGGGTTTGGGCACAACTGCTTACAAATTTGTTTTACATGAAGGATGCTTGTACTCACAATTATCACCTATTGTTAAAAAAAATCAAAAACAAAACAAAACAAAAAAAAAAAAAAAAACAGAGAAAGATGCAGAAAAGTTACGGCAGAATGCATGATCTGGGATGGGTAGGGGTGGGGTGGAGTGGAGGGAAGGGAAAGGGATACATACCTGAACTGAATTGGAAAATGATGTATGAAATACACAAAGCCTCAATAAAAAAAAAGACAGAGAAAGATGCAGGGCATGTATGGCAGAATGCATGATCTGGGGTGGGGTGGGAGGAAGGGAAAGGGTAATGTGTCTAAATTGAACTGAAAAATGATGTCTGAAATACACAAAACATCAATAAAAGTGTTATATTAAAAAACAGTAAAAAAAAAAAGAGAATACTTCAAAAACTCATACTCTAATAAGTTTGAAAACCTAAGAGAAATGGATGAATATCTGAAATCCTGGGAATCAACAAAGCTTAACCAAGATGAGATTGACAGTTTAAATAGACCCATAACATATGAAGAAATTGAAGATGTAGTAAAACCCTCCCAACTAATAAAAGCCCAGGCCCAGAAAGTTTCACATCAGAATTCTATAAAACATTTAAAGAGATCTTATAACTTTAGCTAAGCAAACTTTGCACAGAGGGAAATCTCCCAAACTCCTTTTATGAAGCCCGCATTATCACTCTAATACCAAAACCAGGCAAAGACACAACCAAAAAAGAAAACTATAGACCCATCTCATTAATGAACACAGATGCAAAAACTCTCAACAAAATACTTGCAAATCGCATACCAACCCACATCAAAAAGATCAAGTTGGATTCATCCCAGAGATGCAGGGATGATTCAACACACATAAATCAATAAATATCAAATAAATAAATGGACTGAAAGACAAAAATCACATCATCATCTCATTTGATGCAGAAAACGCCCTTGACAAGATCCAGCATTCCTTCATGTTTAAAGTTCTAGAGGGTATTGGACTGAAGGGAACATTCCTCAATATAATCAAAGCTATATACAACAAACCCACAGCCAAGATCATCCCTTAAAGGTGGGACCCTGAAAAGACTGCCCCACATCTCCACTCCTCTTCAATATAGTGCTTGAAATGCTAGCTAGGGGAATAAGGCAAGAAAGGGAAATTAAAAGAGTACTAATTAGAGAAGAGGAAGTCAAACTATCCCATTTTTGCAAATGATATGATAATTTACCTAAGGGATACTAAAAACTCCACCAGAAAACTCCTAGAAATGAGTAAGAGTTTCAATAAAGTGGCAGGATACAAAATTAACCTAGAAAAATCAGTAGCCTTTCTTTACACCAAAAACAAACAACTGGAGAAGGAATATAAGATTTTTCCCCTCACAATAGCCTCAAAAATAATTTCTGAGAACAAACCTAACCAAAGACTCAAGGCATAAATACAGACCTGTTGACCAATGGAACAAAATTGAAGATCCAAACTTGAGCTCATACAATTTCAGCCACCTCATATTTTGGCCCACCCCATAAAGGGGCCAAAAAAGCTCATTGCAAGAAAGATAGCATCTTCAGCAAATGGTGCTAGAAAAACTGGATCACCATTTGTAGAGAACAAAATTAAACCCCTACCTCTCACCCAGTACAAAAATCAACTCCAGGTGGATCAAAGACCTCAATGTGAAACCTGAAAATCTGAAGGTGATAGAATGAAATGTTGGTAGCAATCTACAAAACATAGGAATAGGAAAAGACTTTCTAAATCGAACAGCAGCCACGCAGGAATATGGTCAACAGCTGACACGTGAGACCTCATCAAACTCAAAAGCTTCTGTACAGTGAAAGAAACAATCAAGCAAGTGAAGAGAAAACCCACAGACTTGGAGGAAACCTTCACCAGTGATACATCTGACAGAGCCATTAATATCCAGAATATATAAACTCCTCAAATAAAACAAATAAGTAAGAAAAAAAATGACTTACTCAAAAGATGGAGTAAAGAGCTAAACAGAGACTTCCCCAGCGAGGAAATAAAGATGGAAGTGGAACATCTTAAAAAGTATTCAACATCATTAATAATTAAGGAAATGCAAATTAAAACCACTCCAAGTTATCATCTCACTCCCATAAGACTGGCTAAGATCAAGAAAACAAAAGACACCAAATACTGGAGAAGTTGTAGGGAAAGGGGAACACCCATCCACTGCTTGTGGGAATGTAAACTCATAGAACCACTGTGGAAAGCAGTGTGGAGGACCCTTAAAAGACTCAAAATGAGCCTATCGCCTGACCCAGCCATACCACTCCTGAGTATATACCCAAAAGATTCATCTTACTGCAAAGACACATGCACATCTGTACATCTATATTTATTGCTGCACTCTTTACAATAGCAAAAATCTGGAACCAACCCAAATGTTCCTCAACTGATGAGTGGATAACAAAATTGTGGTACATCTACACAATGGAGTTTTATGGATTGGTAAAGAAAGATGACATTATGAACTTCGTAGGTAAATAGATGGAACTCAAAGCCATTATGCTAAGTGAAGTAACACAGTCCTCCCAAAACAAATGGGGAATAGTTTCCCTCATTTGTGGATGCTAGCACAAAATTCCCAGTTGAAAGGCAAGCTGAGAAACATTATTGTTATATTTCTTTCTATCTGAAAGCTACTGTGCTGTTATAGTGTGAATCTGTTGTAAGATGAGTCTTGTGGGTATATACCCAGGAGTGGTATGACTGGGTCAAATGGCAGACTCATTTTGAGTCTTCTAAGGGTTCTCCACATTGGTTTCCATAGTGGCTGTACAAGTTTACATTCTCACCAGCAATGGATGAGTGTTCCCCTTTCCCCACAACCTCTCCAGCACTTGGCATCATTTGTTTTCCTGATCCTAGCCAGTCTTATTGGAGTAAGATGGCATCTTAAAGTGGTTTTAATTTGCATTTCCTTAATTATTAGCGGTGATGAACACTTCTTTAGGTGTTTCTCAGCCATCTCTAATTCCTCCTCTGTGAAGTCTCTGTTCAGATCTTTGCTCCATCTTTTGGGTGATTCATTTGTTTTCTTTCTTCTTTGTTTTTTGAGTAGCTTGTATACTCTGGAAATTAATGCTTTGTCAGATGTATCTTCTGTGAAGGTTTCCTCCCATTCTGTGGCTTTTCTTTTCACTTCCTTTATTGTTTCCTTTGATGTACAGAAGCTTTTGAGTTTAATGAGGTCCCATTTGTCAATTGTCGATCTTATTTCTTGTGCAGCTGCTGTCTGATTTAGGAAGTCTTTTCCTACACCTATGTCTTGTAGTCTGCTGCCAAGCTTCTCTTCTATCACCTCCAGAGTTTGGGGTTTCACGTTGAGGTCTTTGGTCCATCTGGAGTTGACCTTTGTACAAGGTGAGAGGTAGGGGTTTAATTTCATTCTTCTACAAGTGGTGATCCAGTTTTGCCAACACCACTTGTTGAAGATGCTGTCTTTCCTCCAATGTGTCTTCTTGGTCCCCTTGTCAAAGAAGAGATGGCTGAAATTGTATGTGCTCAGGTTTGGATCTTCAGTTTTATTCCATTGGTCAACTGGTCTGTTTTTGTGCCAGTACCAAGCTGTTTTTATGACTATAGCCCTGTAGTATAGTTTGATGTCTGGTAGAGTGATCCTGTTGATGGATCCTAGAATTATCATACCACTTATTTTCATATATGGTAATTAATGTGTGTGGGTGGAAGGTTTGTATTCATAATTTAGAGCAATATAAAATTAAAGGGAAAATGTGAATTCCTAAAAAATCAGTGACCTACAGATTCCTATCTGAATCTTGATCCGACTGAACATCTATTTTCTTTTATTAAGGAGAGCTGATGAAGAAATGTGTATCCATTAATTAAATAGAAGAAATAGTTACTAAGTTACATGTTGAGGGAAATACATGAGGAGGTTCTACATTATTAATATATAATATTTTAAACTTTTCACAAAAATAAAATTTACAAAAATACAACAAAAAATGAAAAAAAACCGAAGATGACAAGAAATGAGAGGGAGTGGGCAGTACATGGGAGGAGAACTAAATTAAACATGTGGCATGTGTTGCCTGGAGGCAGGCTGAGAGTAGCTTACCTCATCATAGTTGGATCACATGGATCACCTCGAGGCTTCAGGTGCCTGGCCTTGCTTGCTCTTGTGTTGCAGCATGCCTCCCACAGAGCACCAAAAGAAATGGCAAGGGATCCAGGAGTGTTAGGGCTTGCTGAGTTAAGGGTTGATGTTCGTCCATTTATGGAGAAAGGCCAGGCAATTTAATTTGTTTCAGCAGGAAGTGCAAGAAATGCTAGTGCCCTCACAGTGCAGAACCACTTCCTCCTGGCCCAGCAGGTAGCCCAGAGATGGCCTTAATCATCTACCACTAAAACCTAAAGACAGCCATGGCTTTCTGTTCACATACTATACATTTCCATATTATACATTCCCCTCACATCTCTACATTGTTTGTCTTCCTTAAATATGATCTTACATACAGATGGGAGTGGAGACAGCACTCTGCTCTCACCTGCTCACCTGAAACCCACTGACCACATACCTGATGGTATGTGCACAGCCAAAGCCTGTTTCTCAGTACTTTTTTTTTAAAGAATAGTTTTAGGTTCATAGCAAAGTTGAAAGAAAAATGTGGATATTTCCCATCAATGCCTTGTCTTAAATCAATGAACTTCATGAACATGTAATTGTTAGCCGAAGTTCCATTTTTACATTATTTATATTTGGTGTTGTACATTGTATGGGTTGAGCAAATTATAATGGCATGTTTATGTCCTCCAGAATAGACTCATATCATAAAGAGGAATCACTTCCCTGAAAATTCTCTGACCTCAGTCTATCCATAACACACCCTCCCAAACCCCAGACAAGAATTGTTTCTTTTTCCAAACTATCTTCATAGTTTTACAATCTCTGGAATGCCAGATAGTTGAACACACATAAAATATAACCTTTTCATATTGCCATATTTCATTTAACAATATGCATTTAACTTTCCTTTTTACGTTCATTGCTCTTTAGTTCAAAACATTTAGTAATGAATAATAAATATCCCAATTACTTGAATAATACGCTTTATCTATTTGTCTCCTGAAAGATATTTGGTGGCTTCTAAATTTTGATAAATGAATTCAGATACCATGGATATTCGTTTGAGGTATTAGATATTATTTTTCGTCCCTTTGATTAGATACCAAAGAGCCTAATATCTATTTCAAATGGGAAAATATCTTTCTTTTAAAAGAAACTACCAGAATTTCTTCAAAATGGCTGTACCATTTTGTGCTCCCCCCACCCCCACCCCAGGAGTGACTGCAAGTCCCTGTTACTTCAAATTTTCATGAATGTTTGATGTCTTCAGTGTTCTGGATTTTGATCATAATAATAGGTGTGTGTGTGTGTGTGTGTGTGTGTGTGTGTGTGTGTGTGTAGTAGTAGTGGTAATAATAAGAGTCATGTAGATTTAATTTGCCTTTCCTTGGTAAGTATTATACAGAATATCTCTTCATCCACTTCTTTGATACCTGGCGCGCAAGGTTTTTATTGTTTGTTACACCCACAATCTTATGTGGATTATCTTGCATGTTATGCAATAGATGAGCATGCCACATACAAAGACATTTTCCATCATATAAATATATATATATATATATATATATCGTTTATATTTTCTCCCATTTTCTTGTCTTATTGGATTCATTAGGACTTCTAGTAAAACTCTGAAAAGAGGTCATGACATGGGACATCCTTGCTTTGTTTATATCGGAGTAATTTAGACTTCTTATCATTAAGTAGAATCCTACTTGTTGATTTATTTCAGTATCTATTTTTTGTTGTATTAAGTGTGTACTGAATGTTTTAAACAAGAGTGGGTGTTGTTTTAATTTGCTAATAGTTTTAGTTTGCAAATAGTTTTAGTTTGCCTTTTCCTCTGTTGATATAAATATGTGATTCTTACTACATTTTTATTTAGATTATTATTTTTATTACCTTTTATTGTGGTGGATTGAATTGATTGACTTTTGAATGTTGAATGAACCTTGGATATCTAAGGTATATACCACTTAGCTACACTATAGAAGTCTTTGTACATTATTGTATTCAATTTCCTAACATCCAATCTCTCATCGTATATATATATATAATATATATATATATATATATAACATATATAATATATATATATATATATATATATATATATGCATGCAGGCAGAGGAGGTAATTAGATCCCCTGGAACTGGGGGTTATGAGATAGTTGTGTGAAACGACCATATGGGTGCTAGGAGCCAAACTCTGGTATTTTTCCACGCAGTCATGTACCTTACCACAACTGAACACATCTCACCGCCCGGCCTTAATATCTTTATTTCCTGCCTAGGCCTCCAAAGTATCTGGATTACAGACATATCTACCTCATCAAGTAATTTACTAAGATTTTTGTATCTATGTGCATGAGTAATATTGATGTCTTTGCAACATCTGTCAAGTTTGGGTATTGACATAATACTAGCTTCATAGAATGAATTAGGAGTATTTTCAGATAGGAGGAGACAAAGGAAAAAGTAATGCTAGCTAAATACTGCAAGAATGATCTTATTCTTTTTAACAAGGGAGGAGCTGTCATCACCTAACTCCATTTAAAGCTGTTACCTCTTATTACTATCACACTGGCAACATTTGAATTTTAGGGGGAATATGCCACATGAATTTTGAAGGAGTCATAAACTATTAAAATCATAGCATTTCAACTCATGTGTCCTCAAATTCTATCACTCTCACTTTCAATATATATTTATTTCACTGAATATCCCCTAACATTTTTAAATATATATTTTGTACAAGATTATCAAATCTAGACCTCTGTCCCCCACCTTATCCCCCCACCCGACCAGAGCTCATGCATTCTGCCAAACATGCTTTTCATCTCTTTGTCAGTCTTTCTCAGTATTCTCCATGTGGAAGTTGACTGTTTTGAGCAGAAGTTCACTGTTTCAGTCAGTTATTTGATGCAGTCCTTTCTGTTGTTGTTGTTGTTGTTGTTGTTGTTTCCAATATGCATCACTCCCAACTGCTTGGACAAAAGCTCAAGGGGCCGTGCACAAGAAATACTTAGAACTAGGTAATTGGCACTAGCATCCACAGATGAGGGATACCATTCATTGTTTGTTTTGCTGGGACTGTGTTACTTCATTCAGCATGATGTCTTCTAGCGCCAGCCATTTTCCTGCAAAGCTCATGATGTCATCTTTCTGTACTGCTGCATAGAACTCCATTGTGTAGATGTACCACATTTTCTCTATCCACTCATCAGTTGAGGGGCATTTGGGTTGGTTCCAGCTCCTTGATATTGTGAAAAGAGCTGAAATAAACATGACTGTTCATTTATCTCTGCAGTGGGGTGAGTCTTGAGGGTACATGCCCAGGAGTGGTATGGCTGGGTCGGGTGGCAAGTTCATTCCAAGTCTTCCAAGGGTTCTCCACACTGCTTTCCATAGTGGCTGTATGAGTTTACATTCCCACCAGCAATGGATGAGTGCTCCTCTTTCCCCACAACCTCTCTGGCACTTGGTATCATTTGTTTTCTTGATCCTAGCCAGTCTTATTGGAGTAAGATGATATCTTAAAGTGGTTTTGATTTGCATTTCCTTAATGATTAGTGATGTTGAACACTTCTTAATGTGTTTCTCAGCCATCTCTAATTCCTCACTTGTGAAATCTCTGTTCAGCTCTTTGCTCCATCTATTGAGTGGGTCATTTGTTTTCTTTCTTTGTTTTTTGAGTAGTTTATATATTCTGGAAATCAATGCTTTGTCAGATGTATCTGCAGTGAAGGTTTCCTCCCACTCTGTGGGATTTCTCTTCACTACCTTGATTGTTTCTTTTGATGTACAGAAGCTTTTGAGTTTAATGAGGTCCCATTTGTCAATTGTCAACCTTAATTCTGGCACAGCTGCTGTCTGATTTAGGAAGTCTTTTCCTATGCCTATGTCTTGTAGTCTGCTGCCTACTTTTTCTTCTATCACCTTCAGAGTTTGGGGTTTCAATTTGAAGTCTTTAATCCACCTGGAGTTGACTTTTGTATAGGGCGAGAGGCAGGGGCTTAATTTCATTCTTCTACAAGTGGTGATCCAGTTTTGCCAACACCACTTGCTGAAGATGCTGTCTTTTCTCCATTTTGTCTTCTTGGCCCCCTTGTCAAAGAAGAGATGGCTGAAATTGTATGTGCTCAAGTTTGGATCTTCAGTTTTGTTCCATTGGTCAACAGGTCTGTTTTTGTGCCAATACCAGGCTGTTTTTATGACTATAGACCTGTACTATAGTTTGAATTCTGGTATAGAGATCCCCCCATGTGTTGCTCTTTTCACTCAGGGTTGTTTAGGTTATTCGGGGTCTTTTGTTTTTCTAAATGAATTTAAGGTCTTTTTTTCCAAGCCTGTGAAGAAACTGCACTTCAGGTGGTCTTGGGAGATCTCCCCTAACATTTTAAATCAATTGCAAAGTCTAACAGAAAATTCTCACATGAACATATGGAGGCAATAGATTTCTCTGGCACCCAGTTCAGATGTGTTTTGTAAGATGTATGGGGTTTTTCATTTGCTTTCTGGTCTTAGACAAGTCACTCAAATGCCTTCATTAAAAAAAATCCTATCCAGTATCACGACTGCATTTACTTTTTCCCACAATAGCATCTTAGTACCCAATAAAGTATTTTTGAAAAAGAAAATATTGATATAAGCAATGCCAGGTAGAGGGTTTTTTTTTTTCCAGTTTTGAATTGTAGAAACCACCAGCAAATAATAACAGGGCCACTACCATGGCCTGTAACTTAGGCTTTATGAATCTTATCACTGAAAGAAAGAGTGCATATTAGCTTCCAACAAAGGTATGGGGTAGCTAGGGCCAAATTCCAAGCTTGAATTTCAGTCTACCATCAAAAAACTAAGAGTTTTTCTTTTTTTTTTAATTAGTTTTTTATTGATGCTTTGTGCATTTCATACATTTTTTCCAATTCAGTTCAGGCTTATTTCCCTTTCCCTCTCCCCCCACCCCCACCCCATCCCAGATCATGCATTCTGCCATAACTGTCCTGCATTTTTCTCTCAGTTTTTCTCATTTTTTAACAATAAGTGATAATTTATGAGTACAAGCATCCTTCATGCAAAACCTATCTGCAGGCTGTTGTGCCCAAACACCTACAGCCCCACCATCCAGTGGGGGGTGACAGGTTGTTTGTTCAATCAAGTTGATGAAATGAGTGTCCAGTCTACATTGCTGTAGTTTCACCATTCACCCCAATCGCAGCCCTTACATTCTACCACGCCCCCTCTTCCGCAGGTTGTTCCCTAGGCTTAGAAAAGGGGCACAGGTGGATGAGAGGTAAAACAGTCCACTCTCTCTGGAGCTGTTGACTTGGACTCTGGTCAATTCTGGCTGTTTCCTTTCATGGGCTGACAGTTTGTCCAGGAATAACCTTTCGATCCTACTAATGAAGAACAAGCAATTAGATATATAGGTATTTAAGCAGCACTAATAGTTATGGTAGGTTACTTTAGCATAGACACATGTTTGGATATGTTAATCCATAAATTACAATTTTCCCCCCTGTTAAATATGACAGGGTCTTACTGTGGCTTATAACATCTCCTAACCTGTAGAGGATGTAAGCTTGTGGAATCAGCCATGGGTTATTTCTCCAAGGGGAGAGCCAATAGCCAATTAGATTTGGGATATACAGGCACATGGCTGCCTCTGCTGCACAGTATTTCCAGGCAGGTGAGGTGTAGCTGGTGCTGACGGTGGAGTCTTGCTTGACTCAGGGAGACCCATATTTGCTTTATTGGTTTAGTGGCCTTTGGTAACACTATCTGGCATTCCAGAGGCCATCTGTACACTTGCATGTGTGGTCTCAATACATCCCTCCCATGTTAACGTCAGGTCTTTGGCAGCAGGGTCTTATTGCCTCTCCTCCTGTAGGTATCCCAACCTAGAGGCAAGGAGCCCTTACCTTTTGTGGGACCTTGGATCCCCTGGCCAACATCCACCTGGTAGAACAATCCATTGCTGATGTCAGAGCTCCTGTATTAATATATTTTGCCTGAGTGCATAGCCCTAGGACTTTAGTATTATATTTGGTTCTGAACAGAGAGTAATCCCTTCCACAGTTCCCATGTCTAGTAGTCAATTAAAGAAAGCAGTTTTGCCGGTTTTATAAGAGATTACCTCTACAATAGTTTTCTCCAATTTACAGTTGGGGAACGACCTCATCATCGTCATATTTCTCCTTGTTCTATGGGGGGGAAGGCAAGAAAGTCTCTCATATCAGAACCTTTGTGGCACCTTGGAGGTAAGTTTCATTAGGACTCATTATATTCGATTAAGGCATATTTAATTGACGTGAGCTCAGCAAGTACCCAGTTTCACCTAGACACTGTCTACAGGACACATGGTGTTTTAGGACTTAGTAAAAGTAAACATGTGTATATTAAACAACATTGGTTTACAGAATCTGATAAAAATGGTAATTCATCTGAATTAAATGGAGATATAATTCGCTGTTGCCCACATTTGCTTTACATAAAATCTGTAGAGCAAGAACTTTGGGATTGACACATACAAATGTTCTCTATAATTTCTCTGTTGTACAGTATCACCTTGTAGCATTCTCTTTAAGATGATTTAACGTAAAAATTAAGTTTGCTTCCCAAGTTAATCATATATAGTCACCCAAAACAACATGGGTGAATTTGATGAAATCTGTGCCTTGACTCCACCCTATAGTCATGTATAATACAACTGTCTTCTGGAGACTCATACGCTAAAAAAAAAGGGGGGGGATACAGAAAGACATGAAACCTTTTCATCAAACCCTTGCAATTCAAATCTTAAAACTAACTATGGGAAAAGATTTGTTTGTTCCAACAGGACAAAACGTCACCAACTTAAAGGCTGAGAAAGAAAAGATACAGGTTTGCATTGAGTAGGATGTACCAAAAAGTGGCAACGGAAAGGCTGACCCGTCTGAACATTCAAAGGAAGAAAAGCCTCAGATTGCCATAAACAACGAACCCCTCTGTGGATCCTACATGTAACAACTAGTTATAATGAGTCCTAATGAAACTTACCTCCAAGGTGCCACAAAGGTTCTGATATGAGAGACTTTCTTGCCTTCCCCCCCATAGAACAAAGAGTTTTTCTAAAGGTCTATCAAGTCCAATTTGTATTTAGTAGAGAATTTGGAATTGGTGAAGGGAAGGTGGTAAGGTGTGGGTGGGGGTCTGAATATGATAAAAATATATTGTATGAAATTCTTGAAGCAATAAAATAAATTAGTCTAATCAAATGTCCATTCCTTGTCACCTTGAGATTATATCAAGACATACCTTGATTTTGGAAGAGTCTGGACCATTTGTCATTCTGCTTGAGTTCTGTTGTAGTTATCATTGACCTTGAACACAGACCATGGTAACACCAAGAGATGTCCTAAAGCATCTCTTGCATCCACATATATTTTATCACTGCTGAGAAGAAGCAGTCCAATTTCCCCCTGTATTCTGGGTTACTCACCCCTGCTAACACTGTAATTCCTTTCTTAGGCTTTTGACTCAAGCACATCAAGAGCTCAAACTGACCAGAAGGAAATCTGAGCTTCCAGTGCAGTGTGCCTCTTAACAGGAGCACTCCCACCTCAAGAATCAAGACCAGCAGAGCGTAAAGGTCATAGAAAGGAAGGCTTTGCTAGTAACTAGGGGTGATGGTGAATGATACCATTCCTATTTTTATCCCTTCATTCTGGAGCTGTGAATCCTATGGGAGAAATGGTACTCTACATTGGCTGTTGATTTCAGCCTTCAGGCCAACCCTGCTCCAGTCCTTCAGGTACCCAGCATATAAATGTTCATGCATTTTGCTTTGAGAAGGAAATATGGTCCTATGTGTGATTACATACTGATTTATGAGCAGTAACCCCATTTTGGTGCTGTAACCGCATCTGTAAAAGCCAATTATATCATTCTATAAAGGCAGACACTTCAGAATAGTAGGGAACACAGTAAGACTCATGAACTCCATGAGCATGATTTTATTGCTATGTGTATTTGGATGTGAGTCTGTTTCTTGGTGAGAAGCAATGCTACATGAAATATTATGATGCTGGTTAATGCATTCTCCAAGTTTGCAGATGGTGGTTTTAAAGAAACACTATGTGCAGGAAAAGCAAATCTATACCCAGAATATTTATCTATCCCTGTAAGACAAAGTGCTGCACTTTCCATGATGGAAGCCATCCAGTGTAGTCACCCTGGTGTCAGGTCACTGGCTGGTCATGTTGGGAACGGCTCCATATCAATGGCACAATGTTGGTGTCGGCTGATAGGTCAGCCTTGATGAGTGGGAATCTATTTTTAAGTCTATGCGCAGCCTCCATCTCTGTCATTATGGCCAATATCCTCCAGTATCTTCATCAATTTTCTGATCATGTCCCTTCCAAGCTTTGACCATCCAGCCAAACTATTTGTAACAGCCCACAAATCAGTACATAGTCACACATGTGGCCATTTTTCCTTCAAAGCAAAATGCATGGATATGTATACCTCCTAAAATTCTGCTCACTCTGAAGATTTCCTTTCACTCGTTCTTCAGAGTTGTTGAGAAAGGAGCTATAATGCTATAGCTGGCCATTTCTGGGTGGTGCAAAGTCTGCAGCACCATGTATCCACCAAGCTCCAGATTTCTCTTTCTCGTCAATGGATCATAGGACACACCATGATTAATTGCCACTGGCAAGTCAGACCATTATCAATAGCGTTTTGTCTGTACTTTCCATTATGGTAAGTACATTCATTTTGCCTTTGATAATCAAGTGCTATCACTTGGCCCTTCCAGCTCTGGGATCCAATTAGATCCATTGCATTTAACTTATCCAATTGAGTAGCTATGATTCCCACTGTAAGGTCTGCCATAAAGAGAAGAGAAGCAATAAAACCCTTCAGGTATGCAGAGACTCTTCTCAAAGATCTGTTTCTTTAGAACCCTTTCTGGGATCACAACTTTTTTTATTCAGGGTTAGAAGAATAGAATTTATATAGTGAATATACACTACAAGTGGGAGTTTCATTGGTTGGCTTATATGAAAGAGGCTGGGTAAGGCAGCATTGGGCATTTGTGTGCTGGAGAAGCTGAAAACCTGGTAGCTGCTCAGTGCTTGAAACTGGATGCCATGTGCATTTCAAACTGGCATTGGAGGCCAGAAGCATTCCTGAAGAGTTGCTAGTATTCGGCCTGTGTTGAAGAAGAAAGAGGCTGGATTCTGAAGCCAGTGAAGATTGCCAACAGCATCAGCAACAACAGCAGAAATAAAAATCAAAGCCAGTTGAGGGGCACCTGGGTTGCTTCCAGCTTCTTGCTATTGTGAAGAGAGCTGCAATAAATATAGATGTGCATGTATCTTTACAGGATGAGTCTTGTGGGTATATACCCAGGAGTGGTAGGGCTGGGTCAGGTGGTAGGCTCATTTTGAGTCTTTTAAGGTTCTCCACACTGCTTTCCACAGTGGTTGTATAAATTTACATTCCCACCGGCAGTGGATGAGTGTTCCCCTTTCCCCACAACCTCTCCAGCATTTGGTGGAGCATTTTGTTTTCTTGATATTAGCCAGTCTTATTGGAGTGAGAGGATATCTTAGAGTGGATAATAAAAATGTGGTACATCACAATGGAGTTGTATGCAGTGATAAAGAAAGATGACATCATGAACTTTGCAGGCAAATGGATGGAACTTGAAGCCATTATGCTAAGTGAAGTAACACAGTCCCAAAGAAACAAATGGGGAATCATTTCCCTCGTTTGTGGATGCTAGTACCAAATCCCCCAATTGAAAGACAAGCTGAGCAACGTTATTGCTATCTCTTTCTATCTGAGAACAACTGTGATGTTATAAGGTGAATCTCTTAATAAGCCTTAGAGTTGACTTACCACATACTTTCAGACATGGTAATTAGTGTATATGGGTGAAAAGTATACATCCATATTTTAGAGTAATATAAAATTAAAGGGAAAATGTGAATTCCTAAACATATATTGGAGTTAACATACAGTTTATTCTTGGAGGACATAACTCTGGTACATGTATGACATTTATACAGGCATATTTTGGAGCAATACCATGGGTAGGGAACCACAACAACATAGGGACTGGGTCAAAGAACGGACTGATATAGCTAAACTCTGCCAAAAACAATGGTCCTTTACAGAGAAAAACTTTAAAAAGACTGAAAGATGAAGACATATATGGCAGAATGCATGATCTGTGGTGGGGTGGGGGGAAGGGAAGGCGGAATGTGTCTAAACTGAACTGAGAAATGATCTCTGAAATACATCAAATGTCAATAAAAGTATTATAAAAATAAATAAATTGAGCAGGGGGAGTAGGAGAGCCGTGTATAGATGTGGGGATCTAAATGCCATCAAACTGTGCTGTTTGGAATTATAAAAAATTCAAGAAAAGTTTAAAAATAAAAATTAATTAAAATAAAATAAGCAAAGCCAGGCAAATGAGAAGACCAGATTTCCCTTCTGACCTCTTTGCATCCAGGCCACTTTGAGAAGAGGCTGTCCACTCTGTGGGACATCATCTTCTGTCAGTACCTTTTGGACATGCCCTCAAAGCCCTGCCCAGAGATGTGTTAGTTGATTCTAGATTGAATCAAGTTGCCAATCAATATTAAGCATTATCTAAGTCAATGCTGGTCCAGCTGTAAACCTGTGAACTCAAAAAAATGTACGCACTTCTAAAATACAAAAGGACAGAATAAGAATAGTCATCTCTATTCAGAGAGGAAGAAATGGAAATGAGGAAAGTGGAAGAGGAAAGGGTCCCAGATAGGTCCCAAATCAAACAGCAAACTGAAATCTTAGGGCTTGAGAATAATTTCCAAGTTTATATACTGCTTTCAGATCTACTGGTGTGGCAGTTGTTCTTACATGGTGTTGGGGAACCCTACTCATGGCTTTGTTGGGCCTATTGTACACTATAGTTCTCACAGATTCAAGTACAGGCCCACATAGCTCTGGGGCCTAGAAGGAAATGCTACTTTATCTCAGACTGATACTGCATTTCCACAGTCATTGAATGATTTTCTGAATTGATATTTTTATGAATTTCATATAATAAACCTTGATCATACTTAGGCCCCCTCTCCTAACCACAACCCCTCATAGCCCTTGACAGAATTTCATGCATTCTGTTATATATGTTAATGTTTATTGAGCCATGCTTAGGTCTTCAAATGTCCCTTGATCTGAGTCTGTCAACTGAATCCTATTTAACCATTTAGAGTCACTCCTTTGAAGGAAACCAACTCTATCACCAGTAGTCATTGACTGCCAAAAGTTCCTCAGCTGAAGTTAATATTTCTTACCCATTTTATTCTCTTTTAAGCAGTTTTTCTCTGGCTTGCAGTTGCCTGTGTTTTGTTCATGTTGTCAACATTGCTGTAAGTTCATACTAGCAACTTCCTAGCCATCTGGAATGTTCTGCTTTCTTGTGTTATCAAATACTCCTGGCTCCTAACCCTTCTTCCACAACGGTCCTTGAGCCTTGAGTGGCAGAGGTTTGATACAGGTGTCTTACCCAGGGACAAGCCCTCTGTGATCTCTTATTCTCTGCACTTTGACCAGTTATGGCTTTTCCTGGGTTAATTACCAATTGTTGCCTGAGGAAGCTTTGTTGATGAGAGTTCAAAGATGCATTAATTTTCTTAATGTCCCCTGTTCCACTGTGTTGCCTCAGCCTTACATTGTATATGTTACATTGTAGATGTGTCACGTTGGGATAGGTATCTCATGGACACATATTCTTTGCATTTGATCAATTGTAGAACTCTGTAATAGTCTCCATCTACTGCGAAAAATAAAAGGTTTTTAAATGAGCGGTGAGAGGTGACCTCTCCAGCCATGTGTATTTGGCTATGTTTACAGTACCACACATGAGTCACCCCCTGTACCTCCACCGTTGACCTGACCTTAGGTCCAATGAGACAGATGTTGATTACCTCCAAGATAAGATGTCACTACTGAATCAATAGAGATAATTGAATGCCTCGGTCATTGTTGTGTATATTGGGATTTAAAATGTGGATTGAACCTCTTTTATGTCTCTCTTAGCAGTTTGCATAAGTACCCTCTGGCACCATGAGAGCTGGTCTTCAGGGAGGAGGTGTCCAAGTCAGTTCCAGCTTCATGACTCCAAGTCCTGTGTCAGAAATACGTTCTGTCTTCAACACTAGTGTCTTACTTTCAAGTTCTGGGAGTAATCAGGGCTGTGGCCATAGTCTGGATTATTCTGGGAGTCTCTTGAACTACCCTGACCAACAACTCAAAGGGAAGTTTCTGGTTTTTGTTTTTCAGTTTTTTTTGGATATATAGCCTTCAACTACATACATGCACTCATATATGTATATTTGTCAGGAGGCTTTTGAATTAATACATTTATCTCTGATTTTTCACACTTCTTAAGTGTTATTTCTTCTTCTTCCCTCTCCCTATGTGACCCTTTCTCCTCCCTCCCTTGCTAAAAGACCCCATTTCCATCTTGATAAGAATCTTTCTCATCCTATCCTCCTCTCTTACACTCTTTCATTTTAACCCCACAGCTCCTTTCCATTTTCTTGGATTCTGTGTTTACAACAGGATATATACTCACATCTGAGGACTTTGAGCTAAGATCCATACATGAGAGAGAACAAATGTCTCTTGTTTTCCTTAAGTTACTTGCTTTTCTATATTATTTCACTTAGTAAAATAGCTTCTATTTTACATCCATTTACCTACAAATTTCACGATTTTGTCTTTCTTTACTACCGAACTTAGAACTCCATTGTATAAATGTACCACATTTTCAATGACCATTCCTCAGTTGAGGGACATTGAAGTTGTTAACATTTCTTAGATATTATGAAAAGAGCAGCGACAAACATAGCTATTCAAGTATCTCTGAAGCAGGACAAGTCCTTTGGTATTTTACAAGGAATGATATAACTGGATAATGTGGTAGACTTATTTTAAACTTTTTAAGAGTTCCCCATGTGTATTTCCACAGTTATTCCAACAGTTTGCAATCCCACCAGCAGTGGATGTTCTTTCTGTGTCCTCATCAGCATGTGGTATCATTTGTTATTTTGATCTTAACCATCCTGACTGAGGTAAGATGAAATCTTAAAGTAGTTTTGATTTGCCTTTCCCTAATTACTAAGGATGTTGGACACTTTTAAAGGATTTTATTAGCATTTTTTATTTCTTCTTTTGAGAGTTCTCTGTTCATATTCATAGATCATTTTTTCTTTCCTTTTTTGGGGGAGGTCTTTTGAAGACAGGGTCTCCCTGTAGCCCCAGCTGTCCTGGAACTCACTCTGTAGACCAGGCTGGACTTGAACTCACAAAGATACACCTGCTTCTGCTTCCCGAGTGCTAGGATTAAAGGCATGCACCACCAAGCCTGGCCATAGACCATTTTTAAATTGGGTCATATATACCACCAATGACCCAAAATCTTCCACCCTTGTGGACAACTCCGCTGACTCTCAATAACTCTACAGGATGGAAACTAAGTTTTTAGTGGAGGGACACACATGGAAGCATTAATATCATACATGCACAAAACCACACACACACAAACACATCAATATGGAGAAATAAAAAATGAGAGAGTCCAATAATCCTTTGAAAAGGCAGTAGATTAAAGAGCAGTTGATTTTATTTCCTTGCTAAATCTACTCAGGGACTGTATAGTCAGTAATTTTACAAGACAGATTGTGAATGGTGTCAGTGTGATAAAGATAAGTAAGTTGCCAACCTTAGCTATTCCATGAACAAAGGTTAGTCAGGTCTAGAACCTTAAAACAAAGAGATGTTTGGCAACTTGACACTCCAACAAGTGTGCAACACCTCAAAAAAGATTTTGAAATTCAATAACTAAAACTCTAGTATATAGCCTTTGCCTTAATAAACATAAACTTTGACCCATTAGGATACACAGGGGTAGATCATGATGAATGACTGACATGCTCTAATAACAGCATTAAAAGCAAGCTGTGGCTGAGCCACCTATGGGCCCATGAAAGATTCATGCCTCTGCTCACCTCATGCAGAGTGGGCATTTCCCGGCTCCCTTACATCCGAGAAAGGGCATGTGAATAACTCTCATCAGTAGAATGACAGTGGACATGAGGAACACTATTTCTATGCCAAGGATGTGCATTTCTATTCCTCCCTCCACTGGCCTGAGGCACACTGTGTAACAACCCTGAGATTACATCCTGAAGATTATGCTTAGCACTGCTTACAGGATCCAGTACTGCACTGAGTGCTTCTCTCATTCCTGTGAATAAACACTTCACAAGAAGCAACTTAAGGGGTTCTGGTCAGGCACATGGACTCAGTGACTTGCTGTAAGTCAAGGCGGAACTGCCTTGACCCTTGGGGGGCTCACCACCAGCCCCTGGAACTCCCAGCTTGGGCTCCAGACAGGCACATGGACTCAGTGACATGCTGGTAAGTCAAGGCAGAATTGCCTTGACCCTTGGGGTCCTACCAGTGCTCATGCCAAAGTAGCAACACAATCCCCCCCTCAACCTGGTGGAGTCGTGGTGCAGAGGACCTAACAGGTGCAGCATTAGTGATTATAGTCTGTGCAGCCAAAGTTGAGGTGCCATAATCCAAAGAAACAAATAAATAAACAAATCCACATGCCAATGACACAAAGAAAAAAAACAACATAGGAAAAGCCCATAATAAATCCACACTGAACTCTACCAACCCTAGAGAAGATCCCTACAATGAGATCTATGAGGAAGGAAACCAAGACACCAACCTTAGAAGAAGAAATGTTGTGCTGTGGGGATAGCACAGCCATTAAAGGCGGAGGCTGAGAACCTCAAAAAAAAAAAAAAAAAGGAAGTTCGATTCCCAGCACCTACAGATGAGTGCTATCCTTCCAACTACATTGGGGGCTGGAGAGATAGCCTAGCGGTTAAGAGCACCGACTGCTCTTCCAGAGGACCAGGGTTCGATCCCCAGCACCCACATGGTGGCTGAGAACTGTCTGTAACTCCAATTCCAGGAGAACTCCAGTTCAAGGGGAATCAGAGACCCTCTTCTGACCTCCGCAGCATTGCATGACATGGGTGCACAAACCTACATGCAGACAGTACATTCATACACATACATAAATAAATAAAATTAAAAAAAGAAGAACAAATGTATACATATTCAAAGAAATTAGAGAACTAACGGGAGAGAATGAAAAGCTCAAGAACCTAGAGGGAGATAATGACAAACGTTGGAAAGAACTAAAGGGAGAAAATGACAGACTCCAGAAGGAAGTGGAAATGCTGAAAAGATCCCAGGCCAAAATGAAAAAAGAAAATGACCAAAGAACCAAAGGGCTACAAGATGAGTGTGACAGGCTCCAGAAAGAAGAGGAAAATCTAAAGAAATCACAGGTTGAATTGAAAAAGGAAATTGAACATTCATTGAATCACCAGGAAAGGATGGGAAAAAGCCTCAGAAGCAGAATGGAAGAAGCAGAAAAAAGAATATCAGACCTTCAGGATAATAAGGAGCAACTAGAAAGCTCAAGTAAATATTATGAAAAATTAAAAAAAAAAAAAAAACCACAAGAGTGGAACAGTCATGAAATGTGGTACACTATGAAAAGATCAAACCTCCACATCATAGGGATAGAGGAAGGAGAAGAATCCCAAGACAACACTATTGACCAGATCTTCAACAGAATAATAGAAGAAAATTTCTCCAAACTGAAAAAAGACAATCACATACAAATGCAAGATGCACATAGAACACCAAATAGACAGGACTAGAAAAGAAACTCCCTACACCATATAATTGTTAAAACACTAGATGCTCAAAACAAAGACAAAATACTGAAAGCCACAAGAGTAAAACAAGTTAATATAAGGGGAAACGCATCAGAATCATAGCCGACTTCTCAGTCCAAACTATGAAAGCTAGAAGAACGCAGACCAATGTATTCCCCATGCTAAATGACTTTAGATGCCAACCCAGACTACTATACATAGCAGAAATGTCAGTTATAGTTGAAGGAGAAAGAAAAAGTTTCACAACATGAACAAGATGAAAGAATATATATCTAAGAAACCAACACTTCAGAAAATCCTTGAAGCAATCCAAAGAACAAAGGAAAGGAGCAACTTTCCCTAAGCGATTAAATAGAGAAATCAACAAAAACATAACAGAGTAAATACGAACCTATACCAAGAATGTAAACAAAAAATAAGGTGAAAGGAAGCAACACACACCTCTCAATAATAACCTTAGATACTAGTGGTCTAAACTCCCCAATCAAAAGACAAAGACTTGGAGAATGGATTAGGAAACAGAATCCTTCTATATGCTGTCTACAAGAAACCCATCTCACCCTCAAGGACAGACACCACCTTAGAGTGAAAGGATGGAAAAAAAGTATTCCAAGAGAATGGTACCAAGAAACAAGTCAGAGGGCCTATTCTAATATCAGACAAAATAGATCTTAAAGCAAAACTAATCAGAAGAGACAAAAAGGGCAATTACATCCTTGTCAAAGGCACATTAACTATGAAGACTTCACAATTCTAAATGTCTATGCACCAAACTCTGGTGCACCTAACTTTATAAACACTACTCTGCAGGACGTCAAGACACAGATTAATCCTGACACAATAATAGTGGGAGACTTTAACACCTCACTGAGCCCCTTGGATAGATCAACTGGACAAAAAATAGATAGACATCAGAACTGAACAATACAATACACCAAATGGACCTCACAGACATCTACAGAATATTCCACCCAAACAACAGAGCATACACTTTCTACTCATCACCTCATGGAACATTCTCCAAAATTGAACACATACTGGAGCACAAAAGAAATCTCAACAAATAGAAAAGGATTGAAATTATTCATGCATTCTATCAGACCACAGTGTAATAAAGCTCAATGTGAACACCAGAATAAGCCCAACTAGCTACAAGAACACATGGAGACTAATCAACACAATCCTGAATAATGAATGGTCAGGGAAGAAATAAAGAGTGAAATAAAAGTATTCATGGAACTGAATGAAAAAGACAGTACAACACAACAAAACCTGTGGGATACTTTAAAAGCAGTCTTGAGAGTGAAATTTATAGCCCTAAGTGCCCACATCAAAAAAGAGAAAGGGAACAAATAAATGGTCTAACACTGCAGCCAAAAACACTTGAGAGACAACAACAAATGAACCCTACACCCAATAGACCAGAAGAAATCACAAAAATCAGAGCAGAAATCAATGAAATACAAAGAAAACAACACATAGAATCCAAAAGCTGGTTCTTTGAAAAGATAAACAAAATAGACAGACCTCTAGCCCAGTTAACCAAAAATTAAAGAGCAACTCCAAATCAATAATATTCATGATGAAAGGGGAAACATCACAACAGACAAAGAAAAGATCCAGACAATCAAATGGGAATACTTCAAAAACCTATACTCCACTAAATTTGAAAACCTAAGAGAAATGGATGAATATCTGAAATCATAGGTACCAACAAAGCTTAACCAAGAAGAGATTGACAATTTTAACAGACCCAGAATATTTGAGGAAATTGAAAATGTAATTAAAAGCCTCCCAACTAAAAAAAGCTCAGGCCCAGATGGTTTCACAGTATTATTCTCTAAAACATTTAAAGAGGTTCTACAACCATTGCTACCCAAACTGTTCAGAAGGATACAAACAGAAGGAATTCTCCCAAACTCCTTCTATGAAACCAGCATCACTCTAATACCGAAAACCAGGCAAAGATATAAGCCAAAAAGAAAGCTATAGACCCATCTCACTAGTGGACATAGATGCAAAAATTCTCAACAAAATACTTGCAAATTGCATACAGACCCACATCAAAAAGATCATCCATCATGATCAAGTTAGATTCATGCCAGAGATGCAGGGATGGTTCAACATGCACAAACATACTGCTCAGACTATTGCAAAGATACCAATTTGTATGACACATAAGAATTTTATGAACAGTCATTTAAATTGCCTCTCAAGTTACATTAGTTAGCTTTCCATTATTGGAACAAAATGTTCAATATAATCAAATGACTGTGAGATAAGGTTTCTCTTGACAGACAGTTTTAGAGGTTTCAGTGTGATGTTACTTGAGCCCATTATTTTGGGGCTGTGGTAAGGCAGCACATCATGCAGGGAGCTGCCCATCTCATGCTACCTGGGAAATAAAAGAAGAGAGAGATACTATCATTCTGCCAGCCCTGCAAAGACACATTCCAAATGGCCTAAATTCCGTGTGAAACCCCACCTCTCAAAGGTCTCCACCACCCACAGAAAATGCCAAGTTGAAGACCAAGACTTTAATTTTTTAAAAATTATATTTATTTTTGTATGTGTATGAGTGTACTGTCTGCATGTAGGTTTGTGCACGAAGATCAAGACTTTAAAACATGGACCTTTGGGGAACCATTCCAAACTTAAACCATAGCACAAGGTGAAGGGAAGACTGACAGTTTTACAACTTCCTTCTTCCATCACTGAGTCTTTTTGTAACAGTGAAGATGCCATTAAGCTTTGATTTTTAAATTATTTTGAAGGGAAAGAATTCTGTTGTTTCTGACTTCTTTATTCTGTGTTTCTTTTAGTGATAAGAATTTGTTGGGGGGGGGCTGGAGAGATGGCTCAGCAGTTAAGAACAATGACTGCTCTTGCAGAGGACCTGGGTTTGATTCCTAGCACCCACATGGCTTCTAAGAACCATCTTTAACTCCAGTTCCAGGGGAATCCGATGCCCTCTTCTGACTTCCACGGCATTGCACGACATGTGTGCACCAACCTACATGCAGACAGTACATTCATAAACATAAAAAATAATAAATAATAATAAATTAAAAAGAATTTGTTGGGATTATCAATATGTGCATTATGATCTGACTAAAAAGCTCAGGTCCACTTAAGTGACTGTCTTAATTTTTTCTATTTTTGTGATAAATATCCCAATAAAACAGCTTAAGGGAGGAAAGATTGATTTTGCTTATAGTTCAAGATTTCAGTTCATCGCAATAGAGGAATCACAACAGCAGGAGCTCTAGGCAGTGGCTTCCCCGGGAGTGATGAATGCTACCCAGCTCACTTCCTTATCTGAGTGCCTAGGAAATGGTGCCAACCACGGTGTGCAGGTCTTGTCACCTCAGTTAACCTAATCAAGATAATCTCCCACAGATTTTCTCTGGGAGTTGAAAATTAGCCATCACAGTGACCAAATGACTGCAAATCCATTAAAGTTCAATCCCCTTTATGATGTAATTTTTATATTAAATGATAGATTCTTCATGTGTCTTACAGTCATTTCCATAGTCAAAAGTGTGCATGAGTGTGTGTGTGTGTGTGTGTGTGTGTGCGTGCACACGTGTGTATCTGTCTGTCTAAATGGCAGTGAAGAGGCTCTTTATTAGCTTTAGTGCCCATGTGGATCTGAGATTGGCAGGGAAAGAACACTGATGTACAGCCAAGAGGCACAGCAAGTACAACATGAATGGATAATTAATGTGGTTATTGAAATATATACATATTAGACTGAAGAAGTATTCCTATTTTGGAAGTTATTACTATCTGTAAATGATAACAATTGTTATCATTGCAAAATAACATTTCATTCTATGGCACCCACAGTTCCACACACATGTGCCTGTTTTTACAGAGTATGGATGGGGAACTATATACAAATATATCAACAATATAAACAATAACCTCCAACAGAGAAAATGCACAATTGTGAAAAAATGGCAGAGATGTACTGATGAATCCAGGCACATCTAACTCTCCATGCCAATGGCTGTGGGTGTACAGCCAGGGTTTCTGATGAACTAGAACAGGAGGAAACAATTCTCTGATTTTCAGCAGAAAATCATGGAGTGAGTGTTAAGGTCCCTCATATTTATATACTTAGCATTGCAGTGTCTTTAGAGTAGGGTGAGGCATTTAATTCATTATTGAATATGTGGAACCATATATGGATAGTTTGATTTATTGTTTTAGACTTTACAATGGCTAGTTTTCAAGGCTTTAACTTCTATAATTTTTTTAGTTTGTTTATTTGGGAGTAGAACTAAATTGTAGGGAAAAGAAAAATCTTTTCTAAAAATTGCTTCTGATTAGAAAGGTGCACTGATGGGCTGGTGAGATTGCTCAGTGGTTAAGAGCACTGGCTGCTCTTGCAGAGGACCTGACTCCC
Source organism: Rhizomys pruinosus (assembly GCA_009823505.1). Lineage (NCBI taxonomy): Eukaryota > Metazoa > Chordata > Mammalia > Rodentia > Spalacidae > Rhizomys > Rhizomys pruinosus. Next base: position 572,688 of record VZQC01007782.1, on the reverse strand, counting down.
AGCACCCACATGGCAACTGACAACTATCAATAACTCTAGTTACAGGAGATTCTGACACCTTATTCTGACCTCCATGGGCATTGCATGACATGGGTGCAAGCAATACACTCATGCACATAAAATAAAAATAATTTAAAAAGAAAGGTGCTCTGGGAAGTGATGTTCAGTAAAGACACGACACAGACATTGAAAGCCACCCTTGTTCAACTGTTCAGTTGCTTCTGGACATCGAAGGCACAAACAAAGATGAAGATGAATGCATTGTGCAGTAAGCAGGAATGGGGATTTCAGAGTCTGGCTTCCAGGCTGGGAATTGGTGTAGCAGCATTTACCTCCCTGCATTCCACTTCTGCTCTTCAGATACCATGGTCCAAGTGTCAAGAACCACAGGGCTGGTGATCTAAGGTCCAGGCCACCAATACAATCTTCCTGAAGGCTGCTGAATGGGGGGAAATGAGGGTAGGAGGGCAGGTACAGGAGGGAGGAAATCACTTCAAAGTCTTGGGATTGCTGAGTATAAACATGTAAAAGAAAGGAAAAAGAAGGAAGGAAGGAAGGAAGGAAGGAAGGAAGGAAAGAAGGAAGGAAGGAAGGAAGGAAAGAAGGAAGGAAGGAAGGAAGGAAGGGTGGGAGGGAGGGAGGAGGAAACAGAATAAGGAATGATGCAGGGTTAAGATGTGCTTCCTTAAATCTGCATTTCTGGCATGACAATATCCTTGCGTTGGTTCTTTCTTCACCTAGTTTCATCCAATGACTGGCCCACGTTTCTTCCCTCTTTATAATCCCTGGTAATTTACAACAAATGCTTTCATGAAGTTCAACTGTTCTTTTGTTTGACCCTAATAAATAATTGATACCAATTATTATGAAATTATGATCCTTATGTTTAACATTACTAAGCCTATTCTAAAGATGGAAGGGGTTGGTTCCTTTCAAAGCAGGCCACAAGGAATTATTGAGAAGGAAAATACGGGCTAGAGAGATGGCTCAGAGGTTAAGAGCCCTAGCTGTTCTTACAGAAGAACTTGGTTTGAATCTCAGCACCCACAGGGCAGATAATGGTGACCAGATGTAACTCCCATTCCAGAGGATCCAACGCCCTCTTCTGTCCTCCTTGGACATTGCATAACATGGGTGCACTTACGTACATTCAGAAAGAATCTTATACACAAATAAAAATAAATAAAAAAGTTAGAGATGGAAAATCCTACTGAAAGGTTCAGAAACTTGGGGCTCCAAAATCTCACACAAATGGCAGTGGCTGAAGCTTTGTTGGGAACACAAGATTGTTCCAGCATTGTAATGGGGCCATCTCCAGAAACAGTATTCTGAGATCAAGTGCTCAATATATTTTCTGTCTTCTTTTAGTTATTTTATATTTCTTGTGTTTATTCTTGGGAAAGCCCTGGTGAATCCAGCTGCACCTAGCCCAGAATGAGAGTCTTATGCCTAGAGTTGCAAACTTGATGCCTCTTTGCTTCTAACTCTGCAGTTTCAGATTGCCTGTTATTATTTGCTTTGAGGGCCTCTTCTCTGCTATCTGCTGAGTTGTGTTCTCTGAAAACTCACATGTTGCAGTCCTAATCCCCAGAGCTCAGAATGAGACCATACTTGAAGGTATTTAAGGGACTGACTCAGATAAAATGAAATCATAAGTGGAGATCCTAACCCGATGATTGGTGCCTGATACAGAGAGGAGAGTAGGACACACTCAGTGGGGGAAGCAAAGACACTGGGAGAACAAGGCTCAGGAGTTTGCATGTATGTAAATGTAACAGTGTCATGCAATGCCTGCAGAAGCCAGAAGAGGGCCTCAGATCCCCTCGAACTGGAGAGTTGTTAGTTGCCACTTCGGTGCTGGGAACTGGAGCCAGGTCCTCTGCAAGAGTACCCATTGCTCTTAACGGCTGAACCATCTCTCCAGACCGCAATCCTGGCACTTTCTTGACTTGGGCCTTTTGGCCTCCAGAATTATAAGAAAATATATCTCTTTTTCTCACCACTCTGCCCTTGCCGGTCTGTTACAATAGACCTTGCTGTTGTCCCGGGTCTGCTTTAACCTTTGTCCAGGATCTCCTTCACCTCTCACCCCTCGATGGTTCTCCAACTCCCCGACATCAGCCTTTCTCATTTTACACTTCTTTTACTGTCAAGTTGAGGAGAGTATTCCACAGTAACTTTCTTTATTCAGAAGCAAGAGGATGAAAGCTAAATATTTAGATATCTCAGGTCCAACCAGATAAACTCCCAGTTGAGTGTAACAGCAAATGTCCTTTCACCTAGAATCCACTACCCTACCACCATCATTTTCCAGTATCTGCTAACTAGTTCAGTGTCTTTCCTATCCTCAAACCTTATTTTTAAATATTATTTTCTTTTTACCGGGAAACATTCAGTGATTTTTCTTTATGATCTATGTTTTGCAATTTTATAATTCAGCCAAATATATCTGTCAGTTCTAGGTAATTTTTTCCTGTTACTTTATTGGAAATATTGCTTCTAATAGTTAACAATCTCTCCCTGAAAATCTCCTTTAACCAAATCTTGAGGCATCCATGTTTTAATTTCCTGTAGACGTTTTTCTCCATGTTCCATTCCCCATCCTGTTCTTTTATTTATTTATTTATTTATTTATTTATTTATTTATTTATTTATTATGTCTATGAATGTACTGTCTGCATGTAGGTCTGTGCACCCGTGTCGTGCAATGCCGCAGAGGTCAGAAGAGGGTGTCGAATTCCCCTGGAACTGGAGTTCTCCTGGAATTGGAGTTACAGACGGTTCTCAGCCGCCATGTGGGTGCTGGGGATCGAACCTGGATCCTCTGCAAGAGTGGTCGGCACTCTTAACCGCTAGGCCATCCCTCCAGCCCCAGCCATCCTGTTCTTTCTGACTGTAGACTACCCTGGAGACAGCGTCACCCTCCATAGAGACTTCCGGTGCACACTTCTGCCTCTTGCTTCCCTTCATCTTCTGTGGTAAGTTTCTATTCCTGTTTGCTGGGACAGACTCCATGGGTGTCTATTCTGTCTTGTAACCCTCTCTGCAGAGGCTACACTTCACTGTACTTAGCCGTATCACTTGCTAGGCTTTTCTTTGTGTTACTTATTTCATCTCCAGGTAACAGGTAATTCTAATTTTACAGAAGTTGGAGACTCTGTTTTGTGGGGTTTTTTTTTTTTTTCGTGTGTGTGTGTGTGTGTGTGTGTGTGTGTGTGTGTGAAAGTAAGATACTAGAGAATACAAAAGTGTGTGCTTTATGTTACTTTAAATTCGACTTCTTTTTCCTTCTTTAACATGAATTCCAATCAGCTATCATTTTCTTCAAGGAGGTCTCTTTAATGACTGGCATTCCTGAATATTTTGTACTTTATGTGCTACTTGATTTTCTATTTATAGACATATATGTAGAATGAATATGAGGGCTGGATAGATGGCTCAGTGGTTGAGAATACTGGCTGCTCTTACTGAGGACCCCCATTTGGTTCCCAGCACCCACATGGTGGCTAACGACCATCCCTAACTCCAGTTTCAGTGAACTGGATGCCATCTTTTGACCTCCTCAGACATTGCATGACACAGGCACACTTACACACATGCAGGCAAACACTCATACACATAAAATTAAAAAAATAAAATATTTTAAAGGAATATAAATACACATTTATTTCCTAACATGGTAAAAACAGTTTTATTTCTATTCTGGATTCATCTGTCTAAAGTTTCATTTATTTTCTAAGCTCCTTCATATCAGATATACAACAAATAATAAACAAAATCCAAGCAAAAATAGCCAGCCAAATTTGTGTGTACACAGATGAGAAGCTGAGACTTACTCTCTGTCTTAAGGCAGCCCAGAACTCAGTATCCATCAAGCTCCTGGTGCTCCTCCCCCTTGGGTCAAGCTCCCAAATGCTAGAATTACAGCTATGAGACACCATATTCAGCCCTAGCTATTTTCTTATTCTCAGTAGAAACACTTTCGGATTTGAACAGCCTTGAAAAATGTCATGTGTATAATCAATTCCTTAGAGTGGTCCAAGAATGAACACAGAGAAGAAGGAAAAACAGTTTAGAAAACTCACTTGTTTTGAGTGAAAGGAGATTTCTGTGAGTTTACAGAGTGAAGAAGAATCTAGAAATTGTCACCAGATGCTATTAATTAGTTGGAGGCTATCAAGTGAATTGGTTTCTGTACAGTATTTAAGGAGGCACTTGAGGTCTGTCAAGATTCCAGGTAGCCTGCTAATAAAAAGCAGTCCTAATGGCAAAGCACTCCTATCATGTCTAAGTGGTATTGAGCATAAGCACTTAAAATGAGTAAGATGAGCCAAGAGCTAAGAGGACAGTGTGAGACGAGAATACTTGGTCCATGGCCCATTTGGCAAAGGCTACTCGAATTTAGAATTCAAAGGGATTTCTTGGCTGAAGCTCATTGATGCTACTGCTATCATTATTATCTTGCTTTTCACTGAACATTATTGGTCTTTGGACCTCTGTGCAGCTTACCTATATTTAATTAGCCTTAGTAGCATTTGAGTTTCTCTTTTCCACTAGATGACATGCTTGCTGAAGGAAATTATGCTCTTTGGGGATTCTTGTGTCCACAGAACAAGAACAAAATGAGCACTTAACAACTTCTCATTACGTAAATAGGAGAGAAGTGTCCCAAGCAAGAATATTGAAGTTATTTATTATAATACTGTCTCTAGAAGGGAAAATTGTAGATTAGTGGCTATGATCAACCTGATAATATTACAAGTCAGAACATTTAAAGGTTATTATTTCTAAAATTATTTTCCAAAATCCTTCAAAAATAATTTGCAAGAACACCATTTGATTTCTCTACTGCAAAATAGCCACCCACCATGGTTTAAAGTTATTCTATCTTCTGTTAAGGTACCCAAATGCTTCTGTTTCCCTTAGTGATAAAATCATCCAAGTCCTACTGGCTGAGAGCCCTGGCAATGTGAAATGAGACCTCAGGCTTTAACAGTAATGAAGACTGAATACATTCTATATTCACACATTTTATAAGACTCAGAAACGATGAAGAAGGGCTTAACTCTGGGCTTGGGTTTGGGGATGATTTTTCCCCCTTGGGCTGTAATTTATGTAAGGCATGTGTTCAAAGGAAAGTTTGCAAAGTTATGCTCCTTGTGTTATTTTCTCTGCCCAATAAACATTTTACAAATATACTTTGGCAGACATGTGACATAGATCCAAACCAAATTTTGGTCCTAACTGCCGGCAAACCCTGGCCAGTGCTTCTTCACACAGATACAAGTGTTTATACATGGCATACCTTATTACGCTGTCATCCACCCACAAAATACACTGCTTCTTCCACACACACACCAAGGTTTCCAAGGTAACAGAGAACTCCTCTAACAGAGAAAGCATACATGCAGCAATTTCCATTTCCACATGCCAAAACCCAACTGCTTTCTATAGCTGAGAAGGCAAAACTCAGCAGTTCAAAGGAAAATTTTAATATTTCACAGTAGTTTCTTGTTTCAAGGAGAAATTTTGTTTCATAGACTTCAGGGACATATTGGTGGCTATTATTTGGATAGAAGGTTAAGTATAGAGGATATTAAAGTTATGGCTGATCATGATACTAACAGTAATTAGAGGAGAGAGGAGAGTTCTGGGCTCTCCTGGTGACCTACGTTCCAAGACTTTCTTTGTAAACATGCTCATGAAGGGTCTCCACCTTCTCATCTCAGAACAATGTGCACTGTATTTCAGAAGTGTCCTTGCAAAGCCATCAAGATAGACTTGTCCATCTTTGTACTCCTGTATATCACCCCCCCACACACACACACCCACTTCTCTCTTCTCCCCTTTCCAAGAGATCACACTTCCCCAGTGTTCTTCCTTCTTGACAGTCTCTTCCATTCTCCTTGGAAGGGTCCTTTTGATGAACAAGCACTTCGACTAAGGTTTTCTCTTTACCCCTTTTCATCCATTTTCTCATATTCATTTAGGCAAGAGTCTCTAACCTTCTTTCACCAGTAGAATAGATTGAAAGACTTGGAAAGTACTCAGTCACAGGCCACAATTCAGCCCAGTCACTGTGGATGCAATCATCATCATATTTTCCTTCCAATGGATATTTTAAATCGATTTTTGTCAGTTTCATGCAATGTATCTTAGTCATATTTAAACTCTCTCCCTTACCTGTACTCCTATAACCCACCCACTGGATTTCATGCATTCTGTCATATGGTGCAATAACAGAATTCCATGTGATTGGCTGCAAATAGTTCCTTGGCTAAAGTTGGGCTCTCCTGCCCATTACTCTGGTTCTATGCTGTTTTTCATCTGATTAGTTTGCAGGGGTCTTGGGTATGCTGTCACCATTGCTGTGATTTCATATGAGCAAGTTCTCAAGAGCCTGTGAGACTCTGTCTCCACCCTCTTTTTCCCCCATCTTCTGCAATGGTGGCTGGGAGTGATTTTATGAGTCCTGTCCAAGGACACACACTCTGTAATCTCTTAATCTATACACTTTGGCCAGTTGTGGCCTTCTGTGTTCATCATCCTCTATTGCATGAGGAAGCTTCACTGATGAAAATAGAAAGATCCATTGGTATTCTCTCTACCCCTGGTTCCACTATGTTCTGAGAGCCCTGAGTGTAGAGGTTCCATTGTAGATGTATAACTTAGGGCTGGGCATCTCACAGATACTTATTCTCAGTGTGAAACCAGTTGTGTAACTCTGTAATAGTCTCTGTTTATTCCAGAAGTTTCTTTGAGGAGTAGTGACTGGTACAGTTGTTTGTAAATATAAGGACCCATGTTTAGCATGTAGTAAGAAATTTTTCTACAGATGTGACAGACTAAGGTTTTCTCTAAGATCTATGACCTCTCTATCCATGTATATTAGATTACCTCTCAGAACTTGTAGTCAAGACCCCATTGCTGAAGATAGGACATACTTTGGACATAGGACTTGGAGCATTGGAGCAAAAACTGACCTGGAAGCCTCCTCTCTGTAGACTACCTCTCACAAGACACCATGCTAACTGCTAAAGGAGAAATTCAATAACTGGTTCCATCCAGCTTTAAAGCCTAATAATCACAATAATGACTGACACAACAAACTATTTCAGTGTAGTTAATAGATTATCACCGCTATCTAATTGGCTTTAAAGTCTACTCAGTGAGAGGAAATTAGTAAATTTTGAAATTGTCCCAGGTTTCAATATGGAGACAATTTTTGGAAACCACCGCCCTCGAGGAGTTTTTCTATTCTTATTAGCTCAATCAGCTGATAACCGATATGCTAAGCTTGGAACTTTCCAGGATAAGTGATTTCTGTGACCCACACAGTCAGCTTTCTGCAACCACAAATTCAGAGAGCAAAACCATTAGAAGAAACTTTTATCTGCATTGACTAGGAACAGACTGTTGCTGCACTTCTCACAATAGCTAAGAGATGGAAACAATCTAATTATCCCTTAACTGACAAATGGATAATGAAAATGAGGTGCATTGGTATAATGAGTTCTAGTCAGAGGTAGAAATGAATTCTGCTTAGTGGCAAAGAAAAACAAAATCATTAAATTTTCAGGTAAATGGATGGGACTAGAAACCATTATGCTAAGTGGATCATCCAGACTCAGAAAAACAAGCAATACGTGTTTTCTCTTGTTTATTGATCCTGGCTCCAAATTCTTACATGTGAGTATATATACTGATGTAACCATAGGAGCCAGGAAAATGGAAAGAGTCACTGGGAGGGAGGAAAAGTGGAAGGTCAGTAGAGGTGAATAGTAGGAGATAGGTATTATCAAGGGGCAAATGGGAAATGGGGGTATTTTGTTATACTGGGCATGAGATTTAGAGGATCCCACATAGTGATGTTCAAATTAAGAGTCCTTTAATAATCAGTTAGCTCACACACAAAACTCTTAACCCTGAGGGGAAGCAGATGTTTTCAGTCAAGGAAATTTTCTATGCTTTGGTTAGGAAAAACAAGTTTCTTGGTATTGTAGAAATGATGTCCTCGCTGAAACTGCAGGTGCAGCCATCACAGGACTGCCCTGTCTGGCTGGGTGCAGGAGGACTGGTTGGGGAGAAACACAGGATAAAGCATAGTTCAGCTAGAATAAAGAGGAATCAGTTCTCCCTTTCTCTTTAAATGGGGAGGGGAAATTGAGGGCTGTGCTGGAGGAGAAGAAAGAGAGCTAGATAATGGTTGTGTCCTGTGAAAAGCCAAAGGAAAATGTAGTATTTAATAAGCCTAACTAAAAGATGTAATATAAATGAGAGTGCACATGTACAGTAGAATGGCCTATAACAAAAATCAGTGTCAGGTAAGGGAAACTTCCCTTCAAGTTGTTGGGTCAGTGGTTAAGAGTACTAACTCCTGTTCCAAAGGACCCAGTTTTGGTTCCCAGCACCCATATAGTGGCTAACAACTGTTTGGAACTCCAGTTCCAGGGGATCTGACTCCCTCTTCTGGCCTCCATGGGCATTGCATGACATGAGTGCACTTACACAACTGCAGGTGAAAGCAATCATACAAGAAAATAAATAAAATAAAATAAATAAAAACTAAACCTTAGACTATCTAATAAAATCTGAGTACTAAGCATAGGAAATCTCTCTTCAAGTTGTTGGTCAGGGTAGTAAAGACATTCCATACATAGGACTGGGAGGAATTAAGATGGAATGGAAATACTTAGAAGTCTCTCACTGAAGGCCAGTTCTCACAGTATTAGAAGGTGCTATGCAATTTAAAAAGGGAGAAAAGAACTCAGTTAGTCCTATCCAACTGTAAAGCCTATGAATCACAACCATAACCAGCCCAGCACTTTTATCCTGGTGGTAACCAACAGCTGTCTAATTGTACTTAAGGCCCACTCATTAGGAGGGAATTCATGTCTGGCACTATAAATCCCGTCAATTACCCAGTGGCTAGAGAGGTCATAGAGCCTAGAGGAAACATACTACTACTGTTTCCCTAAACCAATAAAAATTTTTAAATTTATTTATTTATTTATTTATTTATTTATTTATTTAGTTAGTTAGTTAGTTTCTTTGAGACAGGGTCTCCCTGTAGTCCCAGCTGCCCTTGAACTTGCTATGTTAACCAGGCTGGACTTGAACTCACAGAGTTCAGCCTGCCACTGCCTTCTGACTGCTGGGATTAAGGCATGAACCACTATGCCCAGCTTAATTTTTTTTATGTGTGTGAGTGCTTTGCTTGCATGTATATATGTGCACCCATATTATGTTAGCCAATGGAATTGGATTATAGATAGTTGTTAGCCACCATTCAGGTGATGGAAATTGAACCTGGATCCTCTGGAAGAGCAGCCAGTGCCCTTAACCACCGAGCCATCTCTCCAGCCCCACAAGTACAATTTCTAACTGTATTGTAAAAGTTTATCTTCAAAGTGGGAGATAAGTGTACCTCTCACTCCTCATTAAAGAAATTTCTTTGTGCAACAGATGGAGAAAACTACAGAACTTCACGACTGATCAAAATGCAGAAAATAAGTGACAGTGGGAAGCCCAGTCTCCCAGTAGGTACATCTAAAATGCAGCTCCTGCTCCTAAGGCCCAGGGAACATCAGAGAAGGGCAGAAAGATTGGGCCATCCATTAAGGATGACAACTCCAGTTGATGCGGTAACATGGATGGGGGAAATTTCACAAGGTTGCATCTTTAGGTGAAGAGCACAGGAAATTAATGGCTGAAGAGGGAGGTAAAATTAGTTTCCTTCAGGGATGAAGTAATTGGTCAGCCCTAAACATATGCTCACATGCATATGCTACCACCACTAAATGACCCAGTAAGTTGTTAATAAAAATACATAACTACATGTGCAAATATATGTAACAATAATAATTAAAGAAGAGGTTGGACTATTGAGAGGAAATGGGGTGAATGTGGGAAGAACTGAAGGGGCACAGGGAGAGGTGGCCATGACGTAAACACAGTGCTCAGGTATGGAATTCTCAAAAAATTAAACTAAAAGAAAAATGAAGTGTATAGAAGGATATGCTCAGATGATATCCACACACTAGACCAATTTATTTTTAATATTTTATTATTTTTATTTTTTATGTGTGTGTGTATATTGCCTGCATATATGTAAGTATACCCATATCCTGCAATGCCCACAGAGTCAGAATAAGCTGCCAAATTCCCTTGGAACTGGAGCTACAGATGGTTGTTAGCTACATCGTGGATGCTGGGAACTGAACCCAGGTTCTCTGAAAGAGCAGATGGTTCTCTTAACCACTGATCTATCTCTCCAGACCCCACTAGACCATTTTACATAAAGGCTTGATTAAACATGGATTGTGATGTCAGAAGGGATCCTAGAACCAATGTGTGTGTGTGTGTGTGTGTGTGTGTGTGTGATTTGAATTTGAAGCTGTTTTACCCTAAGAAATATCATTAATGTTTTATTTTGTTGTACTTTTTATTAATTATTTGAATTTCATACAAGGTATTTGATCATATTCATCACCCTCCCCATTTCTCCCAGATCTGTCCCCCTTTCCTACCCTCCCAACATCGTGTTCTGATTTTTTTTTAAAGTTCTTGGTCCAATTTGTGCTGCACATATACTCTTAAGTGTGTGGTCATTTATTGGAGAATGATTGACCTACCAGAGGCCACAACCCTATAGAAAACCAGCTGTCCCTCTCCCAGCAGGTATCAATTAACAATAGCATGTAGGGCTTCAAGCTCACCTCCCTTCTCCATTTCATCTGGCTTAAGCTTGTTCTGGTCTTGTGCCTGCTGTCTGTCATAACTTCTGGATGTCCATACATGCCGTTGCCCTCCTGTGTCTGTTTCATTGCTGTCATTCAATGCTTCTGTCTCTTACAATCTTTATGCCTCCTTTTCTTTCCAATGATCTCTGAGCCTTGGGAGCAAGGGATCCAAGGTAGATATCCTATTTCGGGCTGAGCACTCTGCAGCTTCCTATGCTCTATACATTGACCAGTTATGGTTCCCTACATTAATCACAATCTAAACCAAAATAAACTTCTCTGATGACAGTTGAACCTTATACTAATCTGTGGTTATGACAATAGGTCATTAGGAGTCAATTTAATACTATTTCCATTTAGCAGATTAATAGTAGTAGCTTCTCCTCTTGGGCCTATGGCCTGTCTACTCACAGGTTTTCAGCTCAATTTTCATGTTAAATTCAATCAGAAATGAATTCATTTCTCCCACAACCCTTGCACCACTGTGCACCAAGGGCATGTCCTGTCAGGCAGGTCATTTTTGTAGCCTGCAAGTCTTCACAGCTGGGTAAGATTGATGATTATTTTTCTCTCTAGCAGCATGTATAGCACCGTTCAGCTCTGTAGAAGTTATCGAGTAGGGATAAAGGTCCAAGGTTAGTACCAGTTTGATTTCTCCATGTTCTATGTAGTGTATTCAGTGTATCACTGTTTCTGATACATGCACTCCTCCCAGACTCCAGCATCAGTTTAACCAGCTGGTATAGAGGGTAGTAGCCCAGTTATAGTCTGATTTCTTCCAACCTCTTCCCATTGTCAGTGATAGAAGGAGGTAATAAACAGGAACCTCTGCCTCATTAACCTGATTTCATATGGATATGCTCAAAAGCACCCAAAAAAGACAGGACTGGTCACAACAGAGTCATCCCCTGCAAGTCTATGTTTATGTCATGGCACATATTGTGCTTAGAGCTGGCTCTGTGGGTGTGTGGGCTGGCCAGTCACCCAGCTCTCACCTTTGGAAGACCTCACTCTTATGTGGCTGTGCTACTGTCGTCATCCTGAAAGCTAATTTTATTTTTTAAAAGTTCTCAGCATTTTAACTTTGCATAGGCTGTATGAATGAAGTAGTTGGTTTTGTCTGCCTCTGACTGCTCACCGAGTACATTCTAGCAAATGAAATGCTCCTAAAATCAATTCAAAAGTCAGCACTAACAGGGAATAGAAGTTGTACATGAGCAGCCTATTGCTATTGGAGTGCGAGTTGATGAAGAGGAGCATGACCTAGTTCCTTTACTTAGTAGCTCCTTTACTGAGGTGATGGGATCCTTCCAGGTTATTGCAGAGAAACATGCATCTGTTGGTTTTTCTTTTTCTTAACCTTTACCTCACAGTGTCCTTTCTTCCTCTGTTTCCAATTCTGACAGCTTCTTACACAGGACCTCTGGGATCATCCCCATGTAGAATTGATTACTGATAGAGAAAGTGTACTAATTCTAAATGTGTTTAGTGACTGTGCTTGAGGTACCTATGTTAGAATATGTGATTGTTAATCAAACTAATAAAATGAATGTATATATGCATACACACATATGTATATATGGAATTTATTTTATTTTTTTAGCTTTTTAAAATTTATTATATTTTAAGGGATTCACAATATTGGTACTAGCATCTACAGATGAGGGATACCATTCATTGTTTGTTTTTCTGGGACTGTGTTACTTCACTCAGCATGATATCTTCTACCTCCAGCCATTTACCTGCAAAACTCATGACGTCATCTTTCTTTACAGCTGCATAGAACTCCATTTTGTAGGTGTACCACATTTTGTCTATCCACTCATCAGTTGAGGGGCACTTGGGTTAGTTATATCTCCTTGCTATTGTGAAGAGAGCTGCAATAAACATGGCTGTGCATGTATCTCTGTGGTAAGATGAGTCTTGTGGGTATATGCCCAGGAGTGGTATGGCTGGGTCAGGTGGTAAGGAGTTTTCTGGTGGAGTTTTTAGCATCCCTTATGTAAACAATCATATCATCAGGAAATAGGGATAGCTTGACTTCCTCTTTTCCAATTAGTACTCCTTTAATTTCCTTTTCTTGCCTTATTGCCCTAGTGAGTGTTTCAAGCACTATACTGAAGAGGAGTGGTAACGGGGGCAGCCTTGCCAAGTTCCTACCTTTAAAGGGAATGCTTCTGTCATTTCCCCGTTTAGGATGATATTGGCTGTGGGTTTCCTGTATATGGCTTTGATTACATTGAAGAATGATCCCTCCAATCCAATTCCCTCTAGGACTTTAAGCATGAAGGGATGCTGGATTTTGTCAAAGGCTTTTTCTGCATCAATTAGGATGATGGTGTGGTTTTTGTCTTTCAGTCCATTTATATGTTTGATAATGCTTATTGATTTTTGTATGTTGAACCATCACTGCATCTCTGGTATGAATCCAACTTGGTCATGATGGTTGATCTTCTTGATGTGGGTCTGTATGCAATTTGCCAGTATCCTGTTTAGAATGTTGGTGTCTGTGTTCATTAGGGAGATGGGTCTATAGTTCTCCTTTTTAGTTGTATCTTTGCCTGGTTTTGGTAATAGAGTGATGCTGGCTTCATAGAAGGAATTTGGGAGAATTCCCTCTGTATCCTTCTAAACAATTTCAGTAATAATTGTTGTTGGTCTTTTTGAAATGTTTTATAGAATTATGCTGTGAAACCATCTGGGCCTGGGCTTTTTTTAGTTGGGAGGTTTCTTATTACATCTTCAATTTCTTCATGTATTATGGGTCTGTTTAAGCTGTCGATCTCTTCTTGGTTGAGCTTTGGTGATTCCCAGAATTTCAGATATTCATCCATTTCTTCTAGGTTTTCAAACTTGGTAGAGTATAGGTTTTTGAAGTATTCCCATATGATTTTCTGGATCTTTTCCTTGTCTTTTGTGATCTTTCCCTTTTCATCATGGATTGTATTGATTTGGAGTTATTCCTTCTTTCTTTTGGTTAACTGGGCTAGAGGTCTGTCTATCTTGTTTATTATTTCAAAGAACCAACTCTTGGATTCACTGATTGTTTTGTATTGTTTTCTTTGTTTCTATTTTATTGAGTTCTGCTCTGATTTTTGTTATTTCTTCCTGGCTCTTGTGTTTAGGGTTCATCTGTTGTTGCCTCTCAAGTGCTTTTAGCTGCAGTGTTAGATCATTCACTTGTGCCCTTTCTGTTTTTCTAATGTAGGCACCCAGGGCTATAAACCTCCCTCTCAGGACTGCCTTCAAAGTACCCCATAGGTTTTGTTGTGTTGTATTATCATTGTCATTCAGTTCCAGGAATGCTTTTATTTCTTTCTTTATCTCTTCCTGACCCATTCATTATTAAAGAGTGTGCTGTTTAGTCTCCATGTGTTCTTATAGACTACAGGCTTATCCTGGTGTTGATATTGAGCTTTATTGCACTGTGGTTTGATAGAATGCATGAAATTATTTCAATATTTTTGTATTTGTAGAGGTTTCTTCTGTGTCCCACTATGTAGTCAGTTTTGGAGAATGTTCCATGGGGTGCTGAGTAGAAAGTGTATTCTCTGGTATTAGGGTGGAATGTTCGGTAGATGTCTGTGAGGTCCATTTGGTGTATCATATCATTCAGTTCAGATGTCTCTCTGTTTATTCTTTGTCTTGTTGACCTGACCAAAGGGCTCAGTGGGGTATTGAAGTCCCCTACGATGAGTGTGCTGGGGTTAATCTGTGCCTTGTGATCCTGGAGAATTGTCTTTATAAAGTTTGGTTTACCAGAGTTTCGTGCATATATATTCATAATTGTGTAATCTTCTTGGTGAATTGTTCCTTTGATAAAAATGTAATGGCCTTCTTTGTCTCTTCTGATTTCTTTTATTTTGAAGTCTATTTTGTCTTATATTAACATAGCAATACTTGCTTTCTTTTAGATACCATTTGCTTGGAATATTTTTTTCCATCCTTTCACTTTAAGGTGGTGCCAGTCCCTGAAGGTAATATGCGTAGACAGGATATCAATGGGTTCTGTTTCCTAATCCAATCTCCAAGTCTATGTCTTTTGATTGGAGAGTTTAGTCCATTAATATTTAAGGTTATGACTGACAGGTTTGTGTTGCTTCCTTTCGCCTTATTATCCATTTGTGGTTTTGGTTTAGGTTTCTACTTCTGCAGTTATGCTTTTATTGATTTCTCTTTCTAGGTTCCTGGGGATGGTTGTTCCTTTCTTCTGTCCTTTGAATTGCTTCAAGTATTCTCTGAAGGGTTGGTTTTCCAGACATGTATTCTTTCATCTTGTTTATGTCATGGAAGATTTTTCTCCCTCCTTCAACTATAATCAACATTTTTGCTGGGTATAGTAACGCTGGGTTGGCATCTGTAGTCCTTCAACACCAGGAATGCTTTGCCACACGTCCTTCTTGCTTTCATAGTGTGCACTGAGAAGTCAGTTGTAATTCTGACAGGTTTCCCTTTATAGGTCACTTGTTGGTTTTCTCTTGTGGCTTTAAGAATTTTATCTTTGTTTTGGGTGTCTAGCATTTTAACTATGATATGGCATGGAGAGTTTCTTTTCTGATATTGACTGTTTGGAATTCTATGTGCTTCTTGTATTTGTATTGGTTTGTCCTTTTTTACTTTGGGAAAATTTTCATCTATTATTCTGTTGAAGATCTGATCAATACCATTCTCTTGGGATTCTTCTCCTTCCTCTATTCCTATGATGTGGAGGTTTGATCTTTTCATAGTGTCCCACAGTTCCTGGTTGTTCCACTTTTGTGTATTTTTAAATTTTTCATAATCTTTACTTGAGGTTTTTAGTTGTTCTGTGTTATCTTCCAGGTCTGATATTCTTTGTTCTGCTTCCTCCATTCTGCTTCTGAGGCTTTCTCTATTCCTTTCCTTTTCATTGGATGAGTGTTTGATTTCCTTTTTCATTTCCTATTCTGATTTCTTTAGTATTTCCACTTACTTTTGGAACTTCTCAATCTCTTCCTGTAGCTCTTTGCTTTATTTGTTGGTTTCCTTTTCTTTTTCAGCATGGGATCTTTTCAGTGTTTCCACTTCCTTCCGGAGTTTGTCATTCTCTCTCTCTAGGTCCTTCTTGAGTTTTTCATTCTCTTTTCTTAATTCTTTGATTTGCTCTTATAATCTTGTACTTCTTTAAGTATGTTCACAATTGTACTTCTAACATCTGTGTCCTGGGCCATCCCCAGGAGGATCCCACTGTAGGAATCTTCCACAGGGTTGGTAGAGCTTGGTGTGGAATTATCCTGCACCTTCCCATGTTGTCTCTTCTTTGTGTCCCTGGCATATGGGTTTCTCTTTGCCTGTATTCCAATGTGAATCCCAGATGCCTCCTCACTGTGTCAAAGGCTTGCTTTGCTTGCCTCCTTCAGATGCCTTCATTGTTTGTTTATTGATTTGTTTTTCTCCTTTACTCCTTGCTTATGGAGTATTGACTTCTCTAAGCTTTAAGCTTTCTATTGGAAGTCTAACTCACTCTTCCCTTTCTATTCTGATGGTTCTCCAAAGAATCCACCTGGACACTCCTTTGGCAATCCCAGTTGGCTGGAGGGGGTTTCTACCTGTGCTTCAGGTGGTCTTGGGAAATCCCCAATCTCAAGAATCACACAAACCCACCTTTTATACCAGCTGGAAGGGCAACTCCGCCCCCACAGCCACACCAGCCAATTGGGCTGGGCCAAAGATCAACAAAGACAATGAAATCCAATCAAACAGTCCACCTGGCTGAAGCACCCAGCTCCTACCTGTGCTTAAGGTGGTGTTGGGAGATCTCTGATCCGGAATTTATTAAATTGACTTATACACCATGGTTCAGATAGTCCAACAATGGCTATCTCATATAGGAGAGGCTGAAGATTCAGGAATTGCTCCGTTTTTTAAAAACCAGAGATGCTGGATGTCTCGGCAGTCCTAATCTGGTGCTAAAGACATAGAGGATTCCTGGAAAGCTGCTGGTGTTCAGTCTACCTTAGAGGCCCAAAGAAGTTGATTCTAATATTATTGAAGGAATTGGCAGCAACAGGATAAACTCACCAGCAAGAAAGAAGGAAAGCAGGTAAAAGCAAACATTTCCTTCTTTCAGGTCCTTGGGCTCCTAATGTGTTTTAGTTGATTCCAGATCTGGTCAAGTTGACAACCAAGATTAACTCTCACAGTCTGTATGCAGAAAGAAATAATTCATTTGAAAAGTCAAGGAAGAATAATGGTGGTGTGGTTCTGGGACCAATGTCAAAGGTGGTGTAGTTCCTGGGTAATGTAAAGGTAGAGTGCTGGACTGACATGTAATGGACGTACAGAAAAAGAAAAGTTTTAGTGCTCTGTTGTGGACTTAGTATGAATTGTCCCCATAATGTTCACATTGAAGATGTTAAAGGCTGGGTTCCAGTGGGTTTTGGAATGCTCTAGCAATTGAGGAGCTT
Source organism: Rhizomys pruinosus (assembly GCA_009823505.1). Lineage (NCBI taxonomy): Eukaryota > Metazoa > Chordata > Mammalia > Rodentia > Spalacidae > Rhizomys > Rhizomys pruinosus. The sequence continues at coordinate 555,521 of VZQC01007782.1, read as the reverse complement.
GAGTATGCTTGGAGGAGTTCATTGGGTTCCCATCCTGGAGGAGTTATCTTTTCCTGCCTATACTCTCTGTTTGATATCTGCCATGGAGTGCATGGCCTGTACTGCATGCTCCTCACCATGATGCTCTCCTTCATCTGAGGTTCAGACACAATGGAGTCAGTGTTGATGGACCCAAGCCTCTTTAACCATGAGACAAATACATTTCTTCCTTTTACATTGTTGACATCAGGTGACTTAACAGATTCTTTTATTAACTTTTTAATTTTATTTATTTTGTTTTATTCATAACTGTGTTGCTTATATGTATGTAAAAGCACTCATGAGTATAATGCCCACAGAGGCCAGAAGAGGGCATTGGATCCCCTAGTATTGGGGTTACAGATGGTTATGATCACTATGTGGGTGTGGGGAATTGAACTTGGGTCCTGTGCAAGAGCAAACAGTGAGAGAGCCATCTCGTTAGCATTTATTTATTTGTTTATTTATTTATTTATTTATTTGGTTGGTTTTTTAAAACAGAGACTCCCTGTAGCCCCAACTGGCCTAGAACTCACTATATATACCAGACTACCCTCTATCTCAGAGATCTGGCTGCCTCTGCCTCCCAAATATTGAGATTAAATGTGTCAATATTCCCAGCAGTCTTCTTTTTGTAAGATTTAGTTTTATTTACATTTTGTGTGTGTGTATGCGTGTGAGTGTGTGTGTGTGTGTGTGTGAGTGTGTGGGTGTGCACATATGTGTGTGAGTGTCCTCAGAGGACAGAAGAAGGTGTCAGAGCCCTTGGAGCTGGGGTTATGGGCTGTTACATGCCATCTGATGCAGGGGCTTGGAACTGAACTTGGATCTTCTGCAAGAGCTGAACCCACTCTTAACCACTGAACCATCTCTCCAGCCCCAAACACAGATTCTTCAAAAATATTTAAATGAACTTACTAGGGGGTAGATTTCTGATGTGCATTCATTAGTACATTGTACTCTTTCCTCTGAATTGGCACATATTTTGTCAGAAGAGTGATGTGTTAGGGTGCTGATCTTTAGATATTTCAGCCAAGAAAGACATGTGTTTTCTACATATAAGACACTGAGTTTTTTTTGAGGTTGAGGCAGGGGAGTTTAGATAGTAAACATTGAACTGCTGCTTTGGTTGGAGAGTCACTTCAGCTCAGCTTGGTGTCAGAATGAAGGCAAGCTCTCTCTCTTAATTCGTGTTTGCAACTAATCTCAACTTCAGAAGATAGGTAATTTTAAGGTTGAAAGTTTTCAAAATCAATTTTATTTTACTTTAAGTCCCATCAAGTTGATTTCCTAAGAAGCATGATCTGCCTACTCTGGACCACTTTCTTACTCCTGACAATTTGGAGAAATTAGCTACCACAAGAGAGAACTTCTTTTCAAACAAAAATAGTTCAAAGACTAATGAAACAAAATATTCAGTAACAAAATACAGCAAAACCAAACCCTTAATTTTAAAGTTTATTGGAATTAAAATCATCAGTATCTGTTAAAATGAGTGGGTAGATGATGTAGACACTGGCAGTTCTCAGGAAAGGGAAGGAGTACACTGGGTTGTTACCTTGTTCCTGTAATCCCAGCACTCAAAGCTGAGGCAAGAGGTCAGCTTTATCTGTAGAATGAGTCCCTGTTTCAAAAAGACCATAAAAGAGCAATCTCCTTTCTACCTACCATCATTAAATTCAGACTTCTTCCAGCGTCTGACAGTCTTCTAGGATTTGAGGTAGGGTGTCCATCAAAGGTTTGCATGCTGGAGGCTCTCTCAGTGAGGCTGGGGATCAATAAAGCAAAGTAGCCCAGGGCACTTGGTGTGGTGAAATCTGCAAGGGGGGGGCCAGATGGCTGTGTATCTAGAACCCAAGTGAGTCACCTCTGCCTCCCCCTTCTTTTTCTTTCAAACTCTAGATAACTTTTTATAAAAAGAGAACATCACTCTGTGTGTAGGGTAGACTCTGGAGTGGTACTAGAAATCATGCTGTCCCGCAGGGCACAGCTACTCCCTGGGAAAAGTACCCAGTCTTACCTGAACCAAGAACACTCCAAAAGGAATAAGCATTTTAGGACAAGGGCTAAGTGATTGCCACTATCAGATGCAGTTGAAGCTGGAGGAAGGAGACAATAAGGACAAATGGACATTCTCATAAGTTAAGAACTCTGGGTTCTAGAGACGCTGAGGCTGCAGGAAGTAGCTGCTTTGCTTTATGTTTTGTTCAGAATGGAGCAAAGAAGACTATGAAGAATTATCTCTTTGTCTAGGGTTTTCTCTCACATAGAGAATGTAAAAATAGTGATACGAAATGGACATTTCTTTTTGGACACTGTCTTTGAGGGAGGTAAGCAGCTAAGGTGTGTGTGTGTGTGTGTGTGTGTGTGTGTGTGTGTGTGTAGGTAGGGAGGGTGGTGTGTGAGGATGGCAGGGAGAAGCCAACCTTATTGCCAGACAGACCCTGATTAGATATTTTTTCTTTTAAACTTCGTCTTTCATCTTTGAGCAAGTTCTGTTGACGACTTCTAATTTATGTCACGTTCACTGGAATATTCATCTATCATTATCACTAGCCACAGGTGTGGAAACCTTGATCTTTCTCTAAGTTATTGCTATGCATATTGTCCTTCCTAAGGACAAGTCTTCTTTCTTCAATGATAGTGAGTGATGTTACAATAAAAATAAAAACCTCATAACATTCATAATTGTAAACATTTTGTAAGTGAAATTTAGATGTATGTAGTTTTGATCTACCAGCAATTTAATTTTAATTAAATGAAATCTTCAAACATGTCTCTGGGGTAATATAAATAGCTGAATATGAGACAAATATTTTGCTTAGGCATCGAGTTTTTGTCCTGTGGTTATTCTGGAAGCTAAACAGATGTTTGAGGCGCAAATATAGAGTGACCTGTATAACTACTTTGTAGCTCTCTGGCTCCACAGCCATGTGACAATTTGAAAGAAGAGGCGATAGAAAGCAAAGTTAATAATAAATATAGAAAAATAGATGTTTGCAGTTGTTAAATAAATTTTATTTAGGGGCTGGAGAGATGGCCTAGTGCTTAAGAGCGCCGACCGCTCTTACAGAGGACCCGGGTTCGATCCCCAGCACCCACATGACGGCCGAGAACCGTCTGAAATTCCAATTCCAGGAGAACTCCAGTTCCAGGGGAGTCCGACACCCTCTTCTGACCTCCGCGGCATTGCACAACACAGGTGCACAAACTTGCATGCAGACAGTACATTCATACACATATAGAAATAAATAAAATTAATAAAAAAACCAAATTTTATTAGTAGTAAAAGGATGGAAAGGAAAAGACTGACCTAAACATTTACTGATGACAAGTTTTCTTAATTTATCTTCATCTGAGAACATTTGTCTTCCTTTCTGAATTATATTTCACCAGATTTAGTATTTATACCTGACAAATCTTTTCTTTGGACATCTGAAAACTGTGGAACAGCTTCCCTTAGGCCACCACAGCTTCTGATGAGAAATTTGTTATCAACTTGTTATACAAAATGGCCCACTTCCCCCTGGCTGCTTTAAAATTTTTAATTTGTATCTGCCTTACAGAAGTCTAATTATGCTGTACCTTAGCATGGATTTATTTGAGTTTATCCCACTTGGTGTTTTCTAAGTTCTGTGAAAGTATAGGTTTAATGCTTCAACAAATTTGGGACATTTTCATCTATTCATTTAAAAATATTTTTCTTGATCTGAGATCTCCTGAGGCCAGCAGAAGGTACCAGGGCCTGGGCTAAAGAGCCCCCCCCCCCCCCCGCGCACCAACTGGGATTACGAAGAGGAATCTGATAAGGAGGCAAGCCAAAGCAGCTTCAACAAAAAGCACTCTTCAAACAGTGAAAGAGGCATTTAGGACCACATTGAATACAGATAAGAAGCCCATAGCAAGACACAATGAAGCAAGAGGCACACATAGGAAAAGGGAAAGGATAATCCAGGGCCAAGCTCTTTACCAACATTATGGAATACTCCTGCAGTTGGATCCCTCTGGGGGTGCCCCAGGACACTAGACATTAGAAACAAATTGGTGGAAGATTATTTAAAGGAGAACTACAAGATCAGATAGAAGCGAACAAGTTTAAAGAAGACTAAGAAAAGAGAATGAGTCGAACTCAAGAGAAAGGCACCTAGAGAGAGATGAATGTACCAAGCTCCTGGAAGTGAAGTATAGATAACACTGAACACGATCCCGATACTGAAAAAGATCAGAAATCAATCACCGACCAAGAGCTAGAGAAGAGATCGTGAGAAGCTCAGAAAAGAAGTAGAAATAACTAAATAATCATAAGAGGAAAATGAAAAAGGAAATAAAACACTCAGTAGTTCATTCAAGAGTAAAGGAATGGAAAAAGCCTCAGAAAGCAGAATGGAGGAAGCAGGACAAAGAATATCAGACCTGGAAGATAACACAGAACAAATAAAAACCTCTCAAGTGAAAGATTATGAAAATTTAAAATACACACACAAAATGGAACAACCAGGAACTGTGGGACACTATGAAAAGATCAAACCTCGCACCATCATATAGGAATAAGAGGAAGGAGAAGAATCCCAAGAGAATGGTATTGATCAGATTTTTTTTTTAAAAGTAAAAAAAATAATAGACTAAAGAAAATTTCCAAAAACAAGAACACATAGAACATTAAAAAACAAAAATAAAAAAAAAACTTCTCCACGCCATACTCAATAGTTAAAAATGCTAGGACACCCAAACAAGAAGACAAAATCTTAAAGCCACAAGAGGAAAAACAACAAGTGAACCTATAAAGGGAAACCTATCAAATACAACTGACTTCTCAGATGCAAACTATGAAAGCAAGAAGACCTGTGAGCAAAGCATTCCAGTGTAAGGAAAAATAGATGCCAAACCCAGGTTACTATACCAGCAAAAATAGTAATTATAGTTGAAAGAGAGAAAAACTTTCCATATACATAAACTGAAAGAATACATGTCTGGAAAACCAACCCTTCAGAGAATACTTGAAGCAATTCAAAGACAGAAGAAAGGAACAACCATCCCCAGGCAACCTAGAAAGAGAAATCAATAAAAGCATAACTGCAGAAGTAGAAACCTAAACCAAAACCACAAATGGAAATAAGGCAAAGGAAGAACACAAACCTGTCAGTCATAACCTTAAATATTAATGAGTAAATTCCCAATCAAAAGACATAGACTGGAAATGGATTAGGAAGAACCCATCGATATCTGTCTACGAAAAACAATTCTACCTTCAAGGACTAGGCAACCACCTTAAAGTGAAAGGGAGAAAAAAATATTCCAAGCAAATGGTAATCAAAAGAAAGCAGTGTATTGCTATGTTAATATGACAAAAATAGACTTAAAGTAAAAGAAATCAGAAGAGACAAAGAAGGCCATTTACATTTTATCAAAGGAACAATTCCCAAAGAAGATTTCACAATTATGAATAATATGCACAAATTCTAATCCAAACTTTATAAAGACAATTCTCCAGGACCCAAGACAGATAACCCCAGCACACTCCATCGTAGGGACTTCAATACCCCACATGAGCTCCTTTGGTCAGGTCAAACAGACAAAGAATAAACAGAGAGACATCTGAACTGAATGATATGATACACCAAATGGACCTCACAAGACACTCTACCGAACATTCCACATATACCAGAGAGATACACTTTCTACTCAGCACCCCAAATAACATTCTCCAAAATCGACCACTTGCTGGGACACAGAAGAAACCTCTACAAATACAAAAAGATTGAAATAATTTCATGTATTCTTATTCAGAACAACATGTCAATAAGCTCAAATCAACACCAGGATCAAGCCTCGTAGCAAAGAATAATGGAGACTAAACAACACTCCCTCTTGAATAATGAATGAGAGGTGGGTCAAGGAAGAGATAAAGAAATAAAACATTCCTGGAAACTGAATGACAATGACAACAACAACACAGTACAAAAGCCTATGGGTATACCTTTAAAAGCAGTCCTAAGAGGAAGCTATAGCTCTGGGTGCCTACATAAAGAAAAACCAGAAAGAGCACAAGTGAATGATCTAACACTACAGCTAAAAGCACTTGAGAGGCAACAAACAGATGAATACCTAAACACAACAGACCAGGAAAGAAATAACAAAAAATAGCAGAGCAGAAATCAATGAAATAGAACCAAAGAAAACAATACAAAAAAATGCAGTGCAGCCAAAAGTTGGTTCTTTGAAGAAATAAACAAGATAGACAGACCTCTAACCCAGTTAACAAAAGAAAGAAGGAAAACCCAAGATCAATACAATCTGTGATGAAAAGGGAAATATCAAGCAACGCAAGGAAAAGATCCAGAAAATCAAATGGGAAATATTACAAAACCTATACTCTACCAAGTTTGAAAACCTAGAAAGAAATGGATGAATAATCTGAATATCCTGGGAATCACCAAAGCTTTGGAAAGAAGAGAACGAGCAGCTTAAACAGACCCATAACTATAATGAAGAAATAGAATGATGTAGTAAGAACCCTCCCAACAAAAAAAAAGCCCAGGCCAGACGGTTTCACAGCAGAATTCTATAAAACATTTCAAAAAAGCTCCTACAACCATTATTACTGAAATGTTTAGAAGTATAAATACAATCGAGAGGGAAATTCTCCCACAAATTCCTTCTATGAAAGCCCACATCACACCATTGATCAAACTGACCAAGGCAAAAGATCCAACTAAAAGGAGAATTATAGACCCATCTCCCTCATGGAACACAGATGGAAAAATTCTAACGAGGTGTACTTGCAAATTGCATACACAGACCACATCAAGAAGATCATCCATCATGACCAAGTTGGATTCATACCAGATATGCAAGGTGGTTCAACATACAAAAAATCAATAAACATCATCAAACATGCAAACGGAATCAAAGACAAAAAACCCACCATCATCGTCAATTGATGCCTGAAAAAGCCTTTGACAAATATCACATCCCATCCTTCATGCTTAAAGTCCTAGAAGAATTGGATTGGAGGGATCATTCCTCAATGTATCAAAGCCATATACAGGAAAACCCACAGCCAATATCATCCTAAAAGGGGAACTGACAGAAACATTCCTTTAAAGGTAGGAACTCGGCAAGGTTGCCCCTGTCACCACTCCTCTTCAATATAAGTGCTTGAAACAGCTTGCTAGGAGGAATAAGGCAAGAAAAAGGATATAAAGGAGTACTAATTGGAAAAAAGGAAAGTCAAACTCACCTATAGTGCTGATGATATGATTAGTTTACTTAAGGGATGCTAAAAAACTTCCACCAAAAAACTCCTAGAAATGATTAACAGCTTCAACCAAAGTGGCAGGATACAAATTAACCTTGAAAAACCAAATGCCTTGTCTTTACAGCTAAAAACAAGCAACGGAGAAAGAAATTCAAAGAAGATCCTTCCCGTACTCACAATAGACTCAAAAACAATAAATAATCCTAGGAAGAACTAATACCATAGGACACAACTAACGATCTCTAAAACAAAAATTTTAAACCTTTAAAGAAAGAAATGGAAGAAACATTCAGAAGATGAAAAACCTCGCATGCTCATTGATTGGGAAAATTAACATGGTAAAAATGTCCTTTTACTAAACTCTCTAGTATAGTTTAACACACAATCCAACAATTAAAATCACGAGAACGAGTTTCCTTCACAGGCTTGGAAACAAACTTCTAAATTCATTTGGAAAAAACAAAAGACCCCGAAGATAGCCAAAACAACTTTGGTGAAAAGAGCTACACAGGGGGGTTCGCTATACCAGAACTCAAAACATACTACACGGCAATAGTCATAAAAAGCCTGTACTGGCACAAAACAGAACCTTTGACCATGGGAGACAAAACCGAGGATCCAAATCTGAGCCACATAAATTTCAGCCTATCTTATATTTACAAGGGGCAAGTACAAATGAGAGAAAGACATGCATTTCAGCAAGTGGTGTTGGCAAAGCTTGCCAAAAAACACTTGTAGAAAAATGAAAATTGGGCTGAGAGAGATGGCAGGGCTGGCGGTTAGAGCGCCGACCGCGTCTCTCGCAGAGGACCCGGTTGACCCGAGCACCAACATGGCCGGCTGAGCACCGTCCATTCTCCAATTCCAGGGAACTCCCAGTTCCAGGGGAATCCTGAACCACTCTCTCTGATCCTCACGCGGCCATTGCCAATCAACGGGGCATCAGACCTGCATGCCAGACAACGTACATTCCATACACATAGAAAATAAATAAAATAAAAAATAGAAAAGACAAAAAAATGAATAAATAAATTAAAAAAACCCTACCTCTCGCCCTGTACAAGTGAACTCCAGATGGATATTAAAGACCTCACGTGAACCCCAACTTGACAGTGATAGGAAGAAAAAGTGGCAGCAAGAACTACAAGACATAGGCGTAGGAAAGACTTCCTAATCAGACAGCAGCTCACAAGAATTAAGGTCGACATGTGACAAATGGGACCTCATTAAACTCAAAAAAGCTTCTGTACATCAAAAGGAAACAATCAAGGAAGTGAAGAGAAATCCCACAGAGTGGGAGAAACTTTCACCGCAGATACATCTGAAAAAAGCATTGATTTCCAGAATATATTAAACTACTCAAAAAAACCAAAGAAAAAAGAAAACAAATGACCCACTCAATAGATGGAAGCAAAGAACTGAACAGAGAGTTCACAAGTGAGGAATTAGAGATGTCTGAGAAACACCTCAAGAACTGCTCAACATCACTAATCATTAAGGAAATGCAAATCAAAACCACTTTAAGATATCATCTTACTCCAATAAGACTGGCTAGGATCAAGAAAACAAATGATACCAAGTGCTGGAGAGGTTGTGGGGAAAGGGGAACACTCATCCACTGCTGGTGGGAATGTAAACTTGTACAGCCACTATGGAAAGCAGTGTGGAGAACCCTTAGAAGACTTGGAATGAACTTGCCACCCAACCCAGCCATACCACTCCTGGGCATGTACCCTCAAACTCATGCCACCACAGAGATACATGCACGGCCATGTTTATTGCAGCTCTCTTCATAATAGCAAGGAGGTGGAACCAACCTAAATGCCCCTCAACTGACGCGTGGATAGAGAAAATGTGGTACATCTACACAATGGAGATCTATGCAGCAGCAAAGAAAGACATCATGAGCTTTGCAGGAAAATGGCTGGAGCTACAGGACATGATGCTGAGTGAAATAACACAGTCCCAGAGAAACAAACGACGAATGGTATCCCTCATCTGTGGATGCTAGTGCCAATTACCTAGTTGTAAGTATTTCTTGTGTAGGGCCCCCTGAGCTTTTTGTCCAAAGCAGTTGGGCATAATGCATATTGGAAACAACAACAACAACAACAGAAAGGACTGCATCAAAGAACTGACTGAAACAGTGAATTTCTGCTCAAAACAGTCAACTTCCTCATGGAGAATACTGAGAAAGACTGAGAAAGAGATGAAAAGCATATTTGGCAGAATGCATGAGCTCTTGTGGGGTGGGGGAATGGGCAGGATCTCGGGTCTAGATTTGTTAAAAAAATAAAAATAAATTTACGTAAAAAAATATTTTTTCTTTATTTCAATCCACTTATCATCTGTTTTCTGCAACTTTGATTTTAGTGATGCTAACTCTTTTGCTCTTGTCACGCTTGTCCCTAAGACTCCATTTATCTTTGTTTAGCCCGTTTTCTCTCCATTGTTCACACTGGGTGAATCCATTGATCTGTCTTCAAGTTCACTAATTGTGTTCTCTGTTATTTACACCCCTATTGAGCTCACTCAGCTTTGTTTGAATTTTGGATGCTACATTTTTCATTTCAATAATCTCATTTAGTTCCTTTTTTATATTTTTTCTTTCTTTCCCGAAGGTTTCTTTTACTTGTTTTAAAGAATGAGTGATCATTTTTTGAAACATTGTAGCAGTTGCTTTAAAACTTTGTCATATAATTTCAGCCATTTGATTCATCTTTGTGCCAGTGTCTATTGACTTCCTTTTCTCTGTGCTATGATTTTTCTGGTTCCTGGCATAACAAGTGATTTGTCAGTGTCCTGGACAGCTTGAGTATTATTCTGCTGCATTCAGAGCCCTATTTAATCTTTTTTTAGACAAGTAGCACCACTGGGCCAAGTGGGTATACAGTTTAGTGCTCTTCTGGGCTTCAAGACATAGACTTGCATTGTCTGATTGTCAACAAATAGTGTGGACTAGAGTTTAACTTTGACTTTGGCCCCACTAAGACCTTCCTGTGGAAGTTGAACAGGAACTCAGATCCCCTCCAAATGAGAGTACTAGAGCAGCACTCCACTGGGCCCTGCTACTCACATGCTACTGGGGGTAGAAGAGTACAGGGCTGACTAGAGTAAGTTTGGTGCTGTAGGCAGAGAGTACAGGTCCTGTTCAGTCCCACTAACACTATGAAAGGGAGTGTGGGAAACAGCCAATTCACCTAGCCCTGGCTCCTGCTACCTTCTTCCACTCCAGCACATGTGAGAGTAAGGCTCAGCTCACCACTGGGCCATTTTGAACAGAAGGTGGGTAGAGTAGGCAGGTCGTGCTCACTTGGTGTCATTTAGTCTCCTCAAACTCTGTAAGTCTCAGATCAGCTTGCTAATGGGATCTCACTGGGATGAACCTGGTGGGAGAACCACAGGACTATCTGATTCTTCCAGATGACAGAGGAAGATCTGGTGGTCTCCTGCAGACACAGCATCCAATTAGGAACATTTGATTAGGTCACTTGCTTTCATAGACAAGTGTGAGAGGTCAGTTCCCATTCCCAGCTAAGCCTGCCACACCAATTGAATAGGGAGGTGACAATGGACCACGGTCCTGCAAAAGTAGGAAGGTATGTAGAAGATTAGTGCCTCACTGTGAATACAGTGGCATTCTACTGTTGATTTTTTTTGTCTTTTTGAGACAGGGCTTCCCTGTAGCCACAGCTGTCCAGGAACTCACTCTGTAGACCAGACTGGCCTTGAACTCACAAAGATCCTCCTGCCTCTGCCTCTCAAGTGCTAGGATTAAAGGCGTGCGCCACCATGTCCGGCTCTACTGTTGTTTACAAGGTATAGTAGTGATGTACTAATCTACTTATACCACTAAAGCAAAATGCCACAAACTCATGAGTTCACAGAAGCCAGTTTCCTCACTCTTTTGGAGGTAGAAAGGTTGAAACATCTAAGATTGGGATTCAGAAAGGTTTGGTTTCATGTGAGGGTTTTCTTCTGCACCTGTGGATGGCTGTGTGCTGATATGCCCTGTCTCACATGCACACATGGACAAGAAGAAAGAACACTTGAGGATACAGTGAAGAGGCCACCTGGAAATTCTGGGAGAGGCCTGACTGGACACAAACCTATTCAACCTTAATTTGGACTATTCAGTCTTCATAACATGAGAAATTTATTTTCTGTTTTTTTTTTTTTTTTTTTTTTTAAGTCACATAGTCTGAAAGTGTCTTGTTATAGAGCCGAACTCAGCTAAAACCCATCAGGTACTATGAAACAGGGAGCTGCTGCACCAGGTATCAAACAACATGGAATCAGCTTTTGGAATGTGGAGGCTAAGTGAGCTTCAAGCTGCAAGTTAGAAGATGCCTACATTTCCATGAAAAGGCAGTTGGTAGAAAGGAATATTAGGGACATTGCAAGTCTCAGGCAGAAGTGAGGAATAGTTCATAGGAAACTATACAAAAGGAGCTCCTTTGTTGTAACATACCAAGAAACCCGCCTGAATTGTTTTTTAGATTTATATAAAGCTTATTGAAATTGGTCATTTGAAACAGAGGGCATTTCTAAGAAGTGGCATTAATAGGTGGGGCCTGAGTTCTCTCTTGCATTGCTATTTAGTTATATATTCATGAATATGTTTACTTATCGGTGGTTAATTGATATGGGGCATTTGTGTTAAGGAAAGATAAAACAAGAACCAAAAAACACTATACAGACTGAAAAAAAAAAAAAGAGCAATGCCATTTTAAATAGAAGCAACAAGCAGAAAGCTTCGGCATCTCAAACTGACCTGAAATGGTGACCGGGGCTGGGGCTGAGAGCGGGACAGCGGGCTGTTATCTAGACTGGTAGCGAGTTAACGGACTGGGTGGTTATTGATAGTGCGAGTACTATGGTTGGTATTGAACAGTCGATCTTCTGAGGTTTTGCCCAGACTCTGTCTTCACAGGTCACATGGATGTTTTAAGGAGCTTAGTCAAAAGTAAATATCTTGTTATTAAACAACATTGGTTTTAAAGGCTGATAAAAGAACCGGTCATTAACGGTAGATTGCTACTATTAGAGTTAATATTGCTGTTGATAAATTGCTGTTGCCCACATTAGCTTAACTAAATTGCCTACATAACAAGTTACTTTGGGACTGGTATAAACAATGTTCTCTATAATTTTGCTGTCATTTAGTATCCCCTGGTAGGCAATCTCTTTCACTATAGGAGTGATTTTAATTTAACAAATAAAGTTTGTTTTCCCCCATACTAATCACATCCAGTAACCCAAAACAGGAGGGGTGAACTTGATGAAATCTGTGCCCTTGATTCCACCCTATAGGTCATATATAGCACACCTGCTTTTTTGAGACTCATTGGTCAAAGAAAACCTAAAAACTAAAAAAGGGGGCTGAATTATGATAATATGAAAACGTTTTTCAAAAAACCTTGTAATCCAAATCCCCTTAAAACTACACTACAGGAAAGGATTCATATGTTACAACAGGACAGAGTCACCTAAGCTTAAATGGATGTACTGAGAATGAGAATAGAAGATGCAGCTTGCAGTGGAGTAGAATAACCAGCAAAAGTGCCAAGCAGACGGGATTGACTCCTACTGGGCTATTTGAAGGGAAGAATGCCTCTGATTGCTGGCAGTACATCAATTGTACGTTGCCTCGTCCTCTTAGGATCTACTAGTACATACTCACCATTTTATTGAAGGTCCTAATGAAGCTTACTTCTAGGTGCTGCAAAGGTTTTAATACCAAGAGTCTTCTTAATGACCCGCGGCTCTCGGCCCATCAGAATGGACGAGAGAAGAATATGATGATGATGAGTGTCGATTCGTCAGCTATAAGTAGAAGCTTAAGAGCTGGTGTTATCAGAGAGTGTAATTTCTCTGGTTAAAACGGTATCAACAATGCCTTCTTAGAGTTAGACTAATGGACGGCATAGAACTGTGAAACGATTATGATCTCTAATATTCAGCAACGAAAATAAATGCTAATTAGTGCTTTAAGTTATGCACTTAGCAAAATGTATTAATACCAGGAGCTCTGACATCAAAAAGGATTATTCTAGAACCAGGAGGAGCTGTGTGCGCAAGGAGAGTGAGGGGAATCCAAGCCCCCAACAAAAGGTAATGTCTCCTTTCGCTTCCCAATACTGGTTATTGAGTACTGCAGGAAAGCGAGTGATACCGTTCAGGCGGTAGCTTGTGTTGAGACCTGGACCTTATAATAGACATGGAGGAATGCAGAGTGTATTGGGCCCTGCCACTCTGCCAAACCCTGTCACCCTCCCCACGCCATGGTCTCTGGAATGCCGAGAGTGTTACCCAAAAGGCCCCACTAAAACCAATTAAGCAAATATAGGTCTCCTTGTTCACAAGCAAGACTCCTGTACAGCACAGCTCATCTCATTCTGCCTGGAAATAGCTTCACAGCAATGGGCAGGCATATATCTGTAATTCCACAAATCTCTACACTTGGCTATTCAGCTCTCTCCTTGGAGAGAAAAACCACGGCTGATGCCACACAGTTACAATCCTCTTAAATGGTAGGATTGATGTTATAAACCAACCATGAAGGAACCCTTGTCATACTTAAAAAAGAAGCGAAAAATCTTATTTTCATTCATGGTTATTACATAACATCCACCAAACATCTTGTGTCTTAAGACCTCTCTAACACATCCGTAGTTAATCTGATACTTTGGGTTTAAATACCTATAATCTATTGATTGTTCCTTCATTAGTAGCGGATCAAAGGCTATGCCTTGGCAAGCTTCCCAAGCTGGCACCAGCCCAGGAAAAGAAAACAGCCAGAATTGAGCTATGAGACCAACGACAAACAGCTCCAGAAGAGCAAGTAGACTGTGTTTTGCTTCTCATTCACACAGCTGTGCCCCCATTCTAGTTTCTAGGAAGCACCCCCCTAGGGAAAATTTACAGCGGTGCGGTCATAGATTAGTTCGCCATAGAGACCTTAGAGTATCCAGTAGTCTGATTTTTTCTAGGCGTACTTAGACATGTAAGGGCTTTCTGTGGATTGGGTTTCGTGAATGGTGCACACTACAACTTATCATATAGAACTGGAACACTCCTATTTGATCAATCTGATTGACACACTCATCAAGAGCCCCCTTTGGTTATGGTGAGACCATGCAGCTGTGTGGGTTTTGGGCACAACTGCCTGCAATAATTGGCTTTTACATGAAAGGATGCTTGTACTCACAAATTATCACTTATCGTTAAAAAAAATGAAAACAAAAACCAAACCACACCAAACAAAAAAAACAGAGAAGATGCAGAAAAGTTAGGCAGAATTGCATTGATCTGGGATGGGTAGGGGTGGGGTGGCGGTTTTCCTCCCCTACTGGGGCTGGCTGGCGCGTTCCCGTGGGGGATGCGCCAAGGCGGCAGGGGGTATATCTGCTCCTGATATGAATGCAAAAATGCCTTCTTGTATGAAATATATACGCATTCACTAAAAGAAAAAGAAAAAAAACGAGAAAATAAAAAAACAAAAAAAAAAAAAAAAAAAAAAAAAAAAAAAAAAAAAAAAAAACAACCAAAAAAAAGAAAAAAAAAAGAACAAAAAAGAAAAAGAGCTTTCCGTAAAAGAAAAAAAAAAAAAGAAAAAAAAAAAAGAGAAAAAAAGAAAAAACACAACAAAAACAAGAAAGAAAAAAACAAAAAAAAAAAAAGAAAAAGAAAAATAAAAAATTAAAATAAAATGTAGTTAAATGTAAAAAAAAAACAAAAATTTTGAGAAATAGTTTGTCCATATTGGAAAAGAAAAAAGTGCATTCTGAAGTGAGCACCCAGAGGATGTCAGGCCAAGGGCTTGATAAAGAGAGTGAGGGGAGACCCAAGCAGTGGTACTGCGGTATCAACAAAGTGGATGAGGGCGAGTGGCTAACTGGAACTAACAAAGGTAGACATGGAGGGCATCTGGCTTCTTGGCTTCTGCAGAGCTCTTTGGCTGCCACCATCCTGGGTCCTTCCAGAAAAGGGAAGTATGACCATGAAGGAGTGCACAGATCATCAAGGTATTCTCCAACCAGGGTCTGAAGGTGAACAAACCTCAAGACATGTGGCTGACTTGGCAACAGAGGGACTACCATCTGGACCAAATAGGCTGTTCTTCTCTCTCAGAAATATGTGCAGTACCAAGTAGGACTTCGCTTCTGAAGACACATAGTTCCCAGATTTTTGGTTAAGGCAATGAGCTTTTCTTTCTTTTGTGCTCATTTTTTTCATTTTATGCTAATATGTTTTATTCTGTTTTTGTCTATGTTGTTGGTGGTCCTATATACGAGATTCTGCAGCACTGGCATATGAGACAATAAAGAAACCAGGGCATTTAATGCCAAGTTGTCTGTCAAGTCCAGTGATCCAAGACCACCTTCCTTTCCAGTGGATGATGTAGTAGCTGCGCTGTATTTACAGTTGTTCTCTTGCCTAAAACACCCCTCCCCGGGAGGGGTGCATATCTCAACTCAGCAGAATTAGAAGTTTCAAAAATAGTCTTTGAAAAGTCTAAATATATGCTAATTATAGGAAAATAATCATAGATATTAGTTCAGTTTTATTTCTATTTATTTAATTGGTTTACCTGCTGATGTTTTACACTCATTCTATTTGACTATGGCTTCTTTCTTTAGCTTTTATTGCTGGGGAAAGGATTTTTGTCCCTAACTCTTCTTCTTTAAATTATTTTATTTAAAATAGGCAGAAGAAAAACAGAAATGAAAGGTTGTGTAAAGTGGGAAATCAGATATCATAATTTTTTATTCAATGCAATTCAGCAATGTTTCCACCAAAATAATAATCATGGGAAATTGTGTCTCTGTCAGGATAATATTTTTGAACAACTTCTGCCAGATTAAATGAGAAGGGGTAAAAAAGATACATATATTTTATGAAGGTCAAAATGTTTTACTGACAGCTGAAACAGAATTTCATTATTTGGATGATAAAGATTTAAGTTAAATTTCAAGGATTCCATGTCACATTTCAGAAGAGAATCCAACTGGAATCATTAGCTACTTTGGAGCTTCATGTAAATTTGTTTTAAAACAATACTGACTAGGCTTGGTGGCACATGCCAGTAGTGAAAACTACTCAAAAGGCCGAGGGAAGACAGTTGGAGGCCAGAAATACAAAGCTATCCTGGTAAACATAGCCAGAATCTGTCTTTAAAACAAACAAAACAAAGCAAAAGGATTATACAGTGTACCAATTAGGATGCGTAGATGAGGCACTAAGGCTAGTGACATGAGAAAAACGGAAGAAAATGTCCTTATAATTTTTTATTTGTTTATTTTTAAGGGATTCTACAATATAAGAGCACAGTTGTTTTCAGATCACATTAATGTTGCTCAGTTTGCAACAGTAATTGGTGCTAGCATCCACAGATGAGGGATACCATTCGTCATTTGTTTTTCTGGAACTGTGCTACTTCACTCAGCATGATATCTGCTAGCTCCAGCCATTTACCTGCAAAGTTCGTGATGTCATCTTTCTTTACTGCTGCATAGAAGTCCATTGTGTAAATGTACCACATTTTCTCTATCCACTTGTCAGTTGAGGCACACCTGGGTTGGTTCCAGCTCCTTGCTGTTATGAAGGGAGCTGCAATAAATATGGCTGTGCATGTATCTCTTCGGTAAGATGAGTCCTGTGGGTACATACCCAGGAGTGGTATGGCTGGGTGAGGTGGCAAGTTCATTCCAAGTCTTCCAAGGGTTCTCCACACTGCTTTCCATAGTGGCTGTATGAGCATACATTCCCACCAGCAGTGGATGAGTGTTCTTCTTTCCCCACAACCTCTCCAGCACTTGATATAATTTGTTTTCTTGATCCTAGCTAGTCTTATTGGAGTGAGATGATATCTTAAAGTAGTTTTAATTTGCATTTCCTTAATTATGAGTGACGTTGAACACTTTTTAAGATTTTTCTTAGCCATCTCTAATTCCTCACTTGTGAAGTCTCTGTTCAGCTCTTTGCTCCATCTATTGAGTGGGTCATTTGTTTTCTTTCTTCTTTGTTATTTGGATAGTTTATATATTCTGGAAATCAATGCTTTGTCAGATGTATCTGCAGTGAAGGTTTCCTCCCACTCTGTGGGTTTTCTCTTCACTTCCTTATTTCTTTTGATGTACAGAAGCTTTTGAGTTTAATGAGGTCCCATTTGTCAGTTGTTGACCTTAATTCTTGTGCAGCTGCTGTCTGATTTAGGAACTCTTTTCCTGCCCATATGTCTTGTAGGTTGCTGCCAACTTTTTCTTCTATCGCCCTCAGAGTTTTGGGTTTCACGTTGGGGTCTTTGATCCATCCGGAGTTGACTTTTGTACACGGCGAGAGGTAGGGGTTTAATTTCATTCTTCTACAAGTGGTGATCCAGTTTTGCCAACACCACTTGCTGAGGATGCTGTCTTTCCTCCATTGTGTTTTCTTGGCCCCTTGTCAAATATGAGATGGCTGAAATTGTATGTGCTCACGTCTGGATCTTCAGTTTTGTTCCATTGGTCATCAGGTCTGTTTTTATGCCAGTACCAAGCTGTTTTTGTGAATATAGCCCTGTAGTATTGTTTGAAGTCTGGTATAGAGATCCCCCTTGTATTGCTCTTTTCACTCAGGGTTGCTTTAGCTATTCGGGGTCTCTTGTTTTTCCAAATGAAATTAAGGACATTTTTCCAAGCCTGTAAAGAAACTCTTGGGGATTTTAACTGGGATTGCATTAAATCTATACAAGAGTTTGGGTAGAATGGACATTTGTACTATATTTATTTTCCCAATCCATGAGCATGGGAGGTTTTTCCATCTTTTGATGTCTTCTTCAATTTCCTTCTTCAGGGTTTTAAAAAATTTTTTGTAGAGATCTTTGGTGTCTTTGGTTAGGTTTGTTCCTAGGTATTTTATTGTTTTTGAGGCTATTGTGAGTGGGAAGTTCTCCTTGCATTACTTCTTCAGTTGCTTGTTGTTGGTGTAAAGAAAGGCTACTGATTTTTCTAGGCTAATTTTGTATCCTGCCACTTTACTGAAGCTCTTAATCCTTTCTAGGAGTCTTCCCATGGAGATTTTAGCATCCCTTAAGTAAACAATCATATCATCAGCAAAAAGGGATAGCTTGACTTCCTCTTTTCCAATTAGTACTCCTTTATTTTCCTTTTCTTGCCTTATTGCCCTAGCAAGTGTTTCAAGCACAATATCAAAGAGGAGTGGTGACAGGGCACTTCTTGCTGAGTTCCTACCTTTAAAGGGAATGCTTCTGTCATTTCCTCATTTAGGATTATATTGGCTGTGGGTTTCCTGTATATGGCTTTGATTATATTGAAGAATGATCCCTCCAATCCAATTCCCTCTAGGACTTTAAGCATGAAGGTGTGCTGGATTTTGTCAAAGGCTTTTTCTGCATTAATTGAGATGATCGTGTGGTTTTTGGCCTTCAGTCCATTTGTATGTTTTATGATGTTTATTGATTTTCTTATGTTGAACCATCCCTGCATCTCTGGTATGAATCCAGCTTGGTCATGATGGATGATCTTCTTGATGTGGGTCTATATGCAGTTTGCAAGTATTTTATTGAGAATTTTTGCATCTGTGTTCATTAGGGAGATGGGTCTTTAGTTCTCCTTTTTGGTTGTATCTTTCCCCAGTTTTGGTATTAGAGTGATGCTGGCTTCATAGAAGGAATTTGGGAGAATTCCCACTGTTTGTATCCTTCTAAACAATTTGAGTAATAATGGTTGTAAGTCTTTTTGAAATGTAGTATAGAATTCTGCTGTGAAACCATCTGGGCCTGGGCTTTTTTTTTTGTAGGGAGGTTTCTTATTACATCTTCAATTTCTTCATATATTATGGGTCTGTTTAACCTGTCATTCTCCTCTGAGTTGAGCTTTGGTGATTCCCAGGATTTCAGATATTCATCCATTTCTCCTAGATTTTCAAACTTAGTCGAGTATAGGTTTATGAAGTATTCCCATATGATTGTCTGGATCATTTCATTGTCTGTTGTGATATTTCCCCTTTCATCACCGATTCTATTGATTTGGAGTTGTTCATTCTTTCTTTTGGTTAACTGAGCTAGGGGTCTGTCTATCTTGTTTATTCTCTCAAAGAACCAACTTTTGGGTTCATTGATTTTTTTGTATTTTTTGTTTGTTTGTTTCTATTTCATTGATTTCTGCTCTGATTTTTGTTACTTCTTCCTGCCTGTTGTGTTTAGGGCTTATTTGTTGTTGTTTCTCAAGTGTTTTTGCTGCAGTGTTAGATCATTCACTTGTGCTCTTTCTGCTTTTTCTGATGAAGGCACCCAGGGCTATAAATTTCCCTCTTAGGATTGCTTTTAAAATATCCCATAGGTTTTGTTGTGTTGTATTATCATTGTCATTCAGTTCCAGAAATGCTTTTATTTCTTTCTTTATCTTTTCCTTGAACCATTCATTATTCAGGAGAGTGTTATTTAGTCTCCATGTGTTCTTGTAGATAGTATGGCTTATCCTGTTGTTGATGATGAACTTTATTGAGCTGTGGTCTGATAGTATGCATGAAATTATTGCAATCTTTTTGTATTTGTGGAGGTTTCTTCTGTGTCCCAGTATGTGGTCAATTTTGTTGAATGTTCCTTGGGGTGCTGAGTAGAAAGTGTATTCTCTGGTATTATGGTGGAATATTAGGTAGATGTCTGTGAGGTCCATTTGGTGTATTGTGTCATTCAGTTCAGATGTCTCTCTGTTTATTCTTTGTCCAGTTGACCTGTCCAAAGGGCTCAGTGGGATATTGAAGTCCCCTAATATGAGTGTACTGGGGTTAATCTGTGCTTTGAGGTCCTGGAGTAGTGTCTTTATTTTTTTATTTTTTATTTTATCATTATTATTATTATTATTATTATTATTATTAGTCTTTTTGAGACAAGGTCTCCCTGTAGCGCTGGCTGTCCTGGAACTCACTCTGTAGACCAGGCTGGCCTTGAACTCACAGACACCTGCCTGCCTCTGCCTCCCAAGTGCTAGGATTAAAGGCGTGTGCCACCACGCTTGTGGAGAATTGTCTTTATAAAGTTTGATGCACCAGAGTTTGGTGCATATATATTCATGATTGTGAAATCTTCATGGCCAATTTTTCCTTTGATAAAAATATAATGGCCTTCTTTGTCTCTTCTGATTTATTTTACTTTGAAAGTCTATTTTGTCTGATATTAAAATAGCAACACCTACTTTCTTTTTGGTACCATTTGCTTGGAATATTCTTTTCCATCTTTTATCTTTAAGGCAGTGCCTATCCTTGAAGGTAAGATGCGTTTCTTGTAGACAACATATAGAAGGGTTCTGATTTCTAATCCAATCTCCCAGTCTATGTCTTTTGATTGTCGAGTTTAATCCATTAATATTTAAGGTTATAACTGAAAGATGTGTGTTGCTTCCTTTCGCTTTATTATCCATTTGCATTTTTGGTCTAGGTTTGTACTTCTGCAGTTATGCTTTTATTAATTTCTCTTTCTAGATGCCTGGGGATAGTTGCTCCTTTCTTCTGTCCTTTGAATTGCTTCAAGTATTCTCTGAAGTATTGGTTTTCCTGACATGTATTCTTTCTTTTTTTTTAATTTTTTTAAATTTTATTTATTTCTGTATGTGTATGAATGTACTGTCTGCATGCAAGTCTGTGCACCCGGGTCGTGCAATGCTGCGGAGTTCAGAAGAGGTCTTGGATTCCCCTGGAACTGGAGTTCTCCTGGAATTGGAGCTTCAGACGTTTCTCAGCCATGTGGGTGCTGCGGATCTAACCCGGGTCCTCTGTAAGAGTGGTCGGCACTCTTAACCGCTAGGCCATCTCTCCAGCCCTGGACATGTATTCTTTCATCTTGTTTATGTCATAGAAGATTTTTCTCTCTCCTTCAACTATAATGGACATTTTTGCTGGGTATAGTAACCTGAGTTGACATCTATAGTCCTTTAACACTGGGAATGCTTTGCTCCACATTATTCTTGCTTTTATAGTTTGCACTGAGAAGTCCGTTGTAATTCTGGTAGGTTTCCCCTTATATGTAACTTGGTGTTTTTCTCTTGTGGCTTTCAGAATTTTGTCTTTGTTTTGGGCGTCTAGCACTTTAACTATTATATGGCTTGGAGAGTTTCTTTTCTGATCTTGTCTGTTTGGAATTCTATGTGATTCTTGTATTTGTATTGGTTTGTCTTTTTTTAGTTTGGGGAAATTTTCATCCATTATTCTGTTGAAGATCTTACCATTCTCTTGGGATTCTTCTCCTTCCTCTATTCCTGTGATGCAGAGGTTTGATCTTTTCATAGTGTCCCACAATTCCTGGTTGTTCCACTTTTGTGTATTTTTAAATTTTTCATAATCTTTACTTGAGGTTTTTAGGTGTTCTGTGTTATCTTCTAGGTCTGATATTCTTTGTTCTGCTTCCTCCATTCTACTTCTGAGGTTTTTTCCATTCTTTTCCTCTTGATTGGATAAGTGTTTGATATCCTTTTTCATGTCATCTTGTGATTTCTTTTTTTTTTTTTTCATCTTGTGATTTCTTTAGTATTTCCACTTCATTTTGGAGCTTCTCAATCTCTTCCTGTAGCTCTTTGCTTCATTCGTTGGTTTCCTTTTCTTTTTTAACATGGTATCTTTTCAGTGTTTCCACTTCCTTCCAGAGTTTGTCATTCTCTCTCTCTAGGTCCTTCTTCAAGTTTTCATTCTCTCTCCTTAGTTCTCTGACTTGTTCTTTATATTCTTTTATTTCTTTGAATATGTCCACAATTGTTCCTCTAATATCTGTGTCCTGGGCCATCCCCAGGGGGATCCCACTGTAGGAATCTCCCATAGGTTTGGTAGAGCTTGATGTGGAATTATCCTGCACCTTTCCCATGCTGTCCCTTCTTCTGTCTCTGGCATGTGGGTTTCTCTTTGCCTGTACTCCAATGTGAATCCCAAATGCCTCTTCACTGTATTAAAGGCTTGCTTTGCTTGCCTCCTTCAGATGCCTTCATTGTTTGTTTGTTTGTTTGTTTGTTTTGTTTTTCTCCTTGCTTATGGAGTGTTGACTTGTCTAAGTTTTAGGCTTTCTATTGGAAATCAAACTCACTCTTCCCTTTCTGTTCTGAAGGTTCTCCAAAGAATCCACTTGGACACTCCCTTGGCAATTCCACTTGGGGCAGGGGTTATGCCTGTTTAGCCCATGCCCCAGTACACTGTGCTTCTGGTGGTCTTGGGAAATTCCTGATCTAAACCCTGTGCACTCAAGCCTCACAGTGTCAACAGACCTACCTTTTACACCAGCTTGCAGGACAACACTGTCTCCTACAGCCACACAAGAAGATTGAATCAAACCAATTATCCAATGGGTCAGATAGAAATATCAAACAAACCATCTGGCTGAAGTGCCTGGCTCCTACCTGTGCTTCAGGTGGTCCTGGGCATCTCCGATTTAAGCTCTGTGCACTCTATCCTTATAATTTTGATAATTTTTTTTCTATTACTTCTTTATTTTTTTCGTTTTTTTAACAATACGTAATAATTTATGTGTACAAACATCCTTCATGTAAAACCAATTTGCAAGCAGTTGTGCCCAAACCCCCACAGCCCAAGGGTCCCACCATCCAGATGGGGGGGTGCTTGTACATTCAATCAAGTTGATCAAATAAGTGTCCAGACTATATTGCTGTAATTTCACCATTCACCCCAATCGCAGCCCTTACATTCTACTGTGCTCTCTCTTCTGCAGATTGTTCCCTAGGCTTAGAAAGGGGACACAGGTGGATGAGAAGCAAAACAGTCTACTTTGTCTGGAGCTGTTGTTTTGGACTCTGTTCAATTCTGGCTGTTTCCTTGCATGGGCTGACAGTTTGTCCAGGAATAACCTTTCAATCCTACTAATGAAGTACAAGCAATTAGATATATAGGTATTTAAACAGTACTAATTGTTATGGTATAGACACAGATGTTTGGATGGTATGTTAATCCATGAATTGCATTTTTTTCTGTAAAATATGACAGGGTCTTACTGTGGCTTATAACATCTCCTAACTACTAGAGGATGTAAGCTTGTGGCATCAGCTGTGGGTTATTCCTCCAAGGAGAGAGCTAATAGCCAATTAGATTTGGGATATACAGACATGTGGCTGCCACTGCTGCACAGATAATTTTCTTTTTAACTTAGGAGTAAGCATCTCATTTTTTTGGAAAACCAATTTCAGTCTCTTAGGTTTTCATATTTTAAAAGTCTTGAATACCATCAATTATATCTGGAGAAGATATTTCTTTAAGATTTGTGATACAGAAATGACTGTTATTAGCACCACATGAGATTAAGTTGAGCTAATGAAACAAAGCAGTACAGCTTTGAGAACAAAAGCTTACTGCTTGGTATTTTTGTCTTTTGGCGCTGGGATGGAAAGGCTTAAAGGCATTGGGGCCACAGAGCTGGCATGCAGCTCACATTCAGTTCACATGCTGTGTGCAATGGCTTTACACACTTGGATCAACTTCATTGTCCTCAAGGATCATCACAAGAGCTTGTCTATAAATCAGAAGGCTTACAAGAAAATTGATTTTTAATGTGATATTCCATTACTTACTTTTCAGTGAAATAATTAAGAGTTAAACCTGCCAACAGGGGTCTCTAGTTCTTCATTCCCAGCTACCCTCCACCTTTAAGCCTCTCCCACCGTCATATCACACAGAAGACAAAACTCATATCCATTTTATGGAACCATTTTCTTACTATTTTACAAATGTAAAGGGATATTTATGGACTATTATTATCTAAATTCTAATAAAATGTGATTTTTTTCACCCAGAGAAAAAACACAATAAATCATCCTTAGTAAAATAAGATGGTGTTATACTTCATTAAAGATTTGTTTTCTGATTCAAAACCCAGTATTCCAATATTGTTGAAACTCAGTATCTGTGAGTTCTGTGTCCTTAGAGTCAACCAACTGCAGATTAAAAACATTAGAACAAAAAAATCCAGACTTTAAAAAATTGTCTATATTTTCTAAGTAATACAGCATGACAGTTTATATAACATTTTCATGATCTTAGGTATTTGAAAATATCTAGAGATACTTTGAAATATATGAGAGGGTTTGCATATGTTATATCCAATAGCACATTATATATATATATATATATATATATATATATATATAGAGAGAGAGAGAGAGAGAGAGAGAGAGAGAGAGAGAGAGAGAGAGAGAGACTGTGATTTTGGCATTTGCAGGGATCCTGGAACCGGTTTCCCATAGGTACCACAGACAAACTATATTGCTGGGCATAGGCAAAGTATTAGTGGAGTGGTTCAGAGGAGGAGCTAAAAAGTCCATTTACCTGGATTTAGTGTCTTAGCCCAGCACTTTCTAGCATTGTATGAACTCAGGCAATTCAGTTTTCTTACCTATGAAATAGGGGGATTCTGCATGAGGGATTGTGCTTCCCATCCCAGCTACAAATGCAGATCACATTGGCACATGAAGGAAGGCAGAGGTTGGGCTTGCAGTGCTTTGGGTGGAGCATGGGTGGAGCACAGGTACCTGTGAGTTCACTTTCCCCATTCTCAAGGGAATCTACTGTGCCTCTAACTGTGAGAACCACAGGTTGAATGCAACTGCTGAACAAGCAGTATCAATAAGCATCGCTTGAGGACTTGTGAGAAATTTGGATGTTCAGGATGTACCCCAGAGCTAGAAAATCAGAACCTGCACTCTTTATAAGGTCTCCATGGCCATAAGCTGCATGTGGAAGTTTGAGAAGCATTAGTCTAAAAATTATTATGAATACAAAAGAATTCACATACAATATTCAGCTTGAACTTGGCATGTAGGAAACTGAATGAATCCTCAACTGCTTTATGTTTGGTAAATCTTCTATCCTCCCTTTCAATTTAATTGTTTACATCTTTTTTTTCCATCTGTGTTTCTCCACTAAGTCTAAAATGTATTAAGACACCTGCCATAACTAGTTCATACTCAACCCCTGGTGTATGAGGTAGTGACTAGGTTCTGATAGAGACATGCAGTAAGTATATTTTGAAAACATTATTTTATCTTTCTTTACTGCTGAAAATTCCATTGTGTATAAGGTCATATTTTCTTTATCTATTGGTCAGTTGTACATTTAGGCTAGTTCCATTTCTTAGCTATTGTGAAAGGAGCAGCAACAAAAGTGTATGTACAATGATCTCTACAATAGGATAAGACCTTTGGGTATATGCTAAAAAGGGGGTACAACTGGGTCATATGGCAGATTCATTTTTAGTTTTTATTTTATTTTATATGTATGAGTGTATTGACTGTATGATGTACATGTACCCATATTGTACAATGCCCCCAGAGGTCAGATGAGAGTGTCAGATCTGCTGTAACTGCAGTTAAAGATGGCCAATAGTGGCCATGTGGGTCCTGGACAACTCCAGTCCTCTGAAAAAGCAGCCCACACTCTTAAATATTAAACCATCTTTCCAGCCCTCATTTTTAAGAGTTCTCTACACTGCTTTCCACAGTAATTGCATGAGTTTGCAATCCCATCAGCAGTGAATGAGCAGTCTCCTTTCTCTGGATCCTTGGCAGCATTCGGTGTCTTTTCTTCTCTTGATCTTAGTCATTTTGACTGGGGTAAGATGAAATCTTAAAGTAGTTTTAATATGCATTTCCCTAATTACTATTATGCTGAGCACTTTTTAAGGTGTTTCTTAGCCATTTTTATTTCTTCCCTTGAGAACTCTCTGTTTATGTTCTTAGCCCATCTTTTTACTGGGACATTTATTTTCTTATTTCTTTGTTGTTGTTGTTGTTGTTGTTGTTGTTTTTGTTTTTTCTTTTTCATTATTTTTTTTTGTATGTGTATGAATGTACTGTCTGCATGTAGGTTTGTGCACCCGTGTCGTGCAATACTGAGGAGGTCAGAAGAGGGTGTCGGATTCCCCTGGAACTGGAGTTCTCCTGGAATTGGAGTTACAAACGGTTCTTAGCCGCCATGTGGGTGCTGGGGATCGAACCCGGGTCCTCTGCAAGAGCAGTCGGTGCTCTTAACCGCTAGGCTATCTCTCCAGCCCCTGTTGTTGTTTTTTTTAGTTCTTTCTATATTCTGGATATTAATCCTCTGTCAGATATGCAGCTGATGAAGATTTTCTCCTACTCAGTGAGTTTTCTTTTCACTTCCTTGGTTGCTTCTTTTGCTATACAGAAGCTTTTTAGTTTGATGATTGTTGACCTTATTTCCCAAGCAACTGATGTCCAATTTAGAAAGTCCTTTCCTACACCTATCTTGCAGGTACTTGCCTATGTTTAAGAGTTTCAGATTTCATATTGAGGTTTTTGATTCATTTGGTGCTGACTTTTGTGCATGGAGTACGATAAGATCTAATTTCATTCTTCTAAAAGTAGAGAGTCAGTTTTGCCAGCACCATTTGCTGAAGATGTTGTCTTTCCTCTAGTGTGTGTTCTTGGCAGGTTTGTCAAATATCAGGTGGATAAAGTTGCATGCACTCATCTTTGGGCCTTCAATGATATTCTATTCATCTACCTGTCTGTTTTTCTGCTAGTACATGCTGTGGCTCTCTCAGTAGGGAGGACCTCATGGGTTTCACTGTACACATAGTCAAATGCACATAGCTAGAGATGTCATAAATCCTAGAGAAAAGCATATCATATTCAACATGAAATATCTTACTGTATGTTAAATATGCATTCTTACATTTATAGGCAAGTATGTTGTACAGCACTCTTCAAAGAAGCTTCTATTTGCAACAGATGGAGGTGATTACAAAGTTCTATAACTGGTCACACACAGAGACTATGTATCTGAGAGATGCTCTGCTTTAAGTGACACATTTACAGTGGAACCTCTACAACTAAGGATCATGGAACATAGCAGAACAGGGGGTAGAGAGAATATAGATACATCCTTCTACTCTTACCAGTGAAACTTCCTCATGCAACAGCATGTGATGCACACAAAAGGCCACAACTGGCCAAGATGTTGAGAATAAGAGACTGCAGATGAGTGTCCCTGGGTAAGACTCTCATATTAAACCTCACCTACCTTGGTTCAGGGATCATTGCAGAAGAGGGTGTGGAAAGATTGTAAGAGCCAGGGTGAGCAAGCAATGCCTTATGTACCACCATGGTAGCTGAAGCTGCCTGCTGCCTGCGCCTTCTCCGGCCTGATGGACAGCATCCCCTGAATCCCAAGTAAACCCCCCACCCAACCCCCCACCCCCACCTCCACCCTCACCCTGGCAGAGCCATTCGTGAAAGGTTCACTGCTTGACAAAGTTCCAGTGACCTGACATCCCTTAGGTAAACTATCATATCATCTGCAAAAAGGATAGCTTTACTTCAATAGCTTTACTTCCTATTTTCTGATTAGTACTCCTTTAATTTCGCTTTCTTGCCTAATTGCTCTAGAAAGCATTTCAAGCACTATATTGAAGAGGAGTGGTGATAGTGGACAGCCTTGTCATGTTCCTGGCTTTAAGGAGAATGCTTCCAACTTTTCTCCATTTAGGCTGATGTTGGCTGTGGGTTGGCAGAGTCATTCTTGAAAGGTTCACTGCTTGACAAAGTTCCAGTGACCTGACTCATCTGGTTGAAGTCTGCTCTCCAGGTGACCTTGGTTTTTAATAATTCTCCTTATCATATTAATCCTTATTTTTCTCACCTGAACCCTGATCCCAAGTAAATCCCTCATCCCAACCCCCACCCCCACAGGTTGAGTGAACAAGAACTAAAGTGAGAAAAATAATGTTCTCAATTGTTAAAGATTTAAAGCTCATTTTTTACACTGTCCAGCACCTATGTAACCACAAGCCATAAAGAATGGAGTCCTTAGAGTTAAAAGTTAATATTAACTTCGCTGTGCTGCAAAACTGTTAAATTGCTTAGCTGAATGGCTGTACTATTATTGTTTCACTTTCTTGATGTCTCAACTAAATGATTGTACTATTATTGTTTTATTGTTTTTAATGTTAAGAATAATTTCAGGTGTGAATTTTCTGAAAAATATTTATGGGAAAGTTGGGTTATTTTTTTCATCATTAGCTTAGACTTTCATAATATGTATTAGTTTTAGGGCATATAAAAATAAACTTCGGGATCTGAGGAGCAGAGAAGAAAAGAAATCGGCGGAGTGGCAAACCCGAAAGGCTCTCTGCGGGATCAGAGAAGGCAAAATCTCTCTGATCCTTAAGAAGAAATCTGCAGAGTGAAGAACCCAAGAGGTCCTCTGCACAGGAGCAGGGAAGATAGATGCTCCTCAGGTCATGAAAAAGAGATTCTTGTGTCTTATTTGATTAATTTCTTGGTGGCTTTTGCGACCACCCACTTCAGGAACTGAACTTGATGGAGCTGGACTCTGGCACCACCCCCATCCCCACCCCCATCCCTTTTGTTGCTTCTGTCAAGTAATTTGTTATGGTGATGAGAAAATAACTAATACAAGTTGCTCATGCAAAGGACTCTGAGATATTTAGTAGTTTTAGAAGCTTCTTGAATGATTCTATATTACAGAGTTGAGCACCCTGCTAGAGATGATGCCTGATGCCGCATACTTTTAAAACAGTTTTATGTACCTTTTCCTGTCCGTATGAATATCAATAGCCAAGTGTTAAAATATGGTTTCTATAGTAGAGATGGACCCTGTGGTAGAATTTTTTTTGTTCTTTGTGGAGGGAAGGCCATGACAGAGAAACGAGAAAGAGAATGAGACTGGTCAGAAAGCATTCTGCAAGTGGAAAACATACAGCTCCCTTCCACCCAAATGGCTAATAAAATTAGCCACAACCCAGCAGGATTGCCCTCCTTTGCATGGAGGGAATTACAGGACAGGAAGTTGCATGCATGGTAGCTCTGACTACCCTGGGAATGAGCATCGCTCGGTAAGAACTGACTTCATTTACATGTCTGGAATAACGTGCTAGGAAATTGTACTTAAGGCTCACCTTAGCTTTATGAATATTCCTCCAAAAAGTAATCCCTGAAGCCAATCACAGGCTGTTCTGTTACGGTCATGTGTGATGTAATCTTTGCAGTGTACCAAATAAACTTGTTTGTATCTACTCTGATTGAAAGGGTGAATTCTTTTGGGGCTGGAGAGATGGCCTAGTGGTTAAGAGCATCGCTCTTGCAGAGGACCCAAGTTCGATCCCCAGCACCCACATGGTGGCTGAGAACCGTCTTTAACTCCAGTTCCAGGGAAATCCAATACCCTCTTCTGGCCTCTGCGGCATTGCATGACACGGGTGCACAAACCTACATGCAGAAAGTACATTCATACACATAAAAAAATAAATAAAAGGAAAAAAAGAAAACAGTACATAAAAAAGAAAGGGTGAATTCTTTAACTCTCTTACCACACTCTTAAACTATGTCATCTGTTATTGGAAGTCTTTTTTTTTTCACTGTGTCTGTCAGTTATAAGTTCTTCTTGCTTGTGAGATAAATACATGGCTTCCCAAATGGACATTACATACATGTATATGAAGATATGTGTACATGTATCTTTTACATATTTAAAATACATGTTTATACATATGTTTAAGATTATATATGTTTTGTTTTAGGACATTTTTTTAAATTTTATTTATTTTCTATGTGTATGAATGTACTGTCTGCATGCAGGTTTGTGCACCCGTGTCGTGCAATGCTGCGGAGGTCAGAAGAGGGTGTCAGATACCCCTGGAACTGGAGTTCTCCTGGAATTCAATGCCCTTATATTAGACTGTACAAATAACATTTTAACTTTTCCATCTTTGCATTGACACATCAATGTTTACTAAACTGAACAATGTGTTGATTCAAAAATAATAATGTAAAGGTGGTATTTCAGTTGGTGAAGTAAAATGACTGTTTTGAGTGTGTTTCCTGTGCATTTTACATCTTTATAAAGAAATAAGTGCCAGAATGTAGTTGATATCTATGTAAAATGTGCTCATGCTGGAAATGATCCCTGGAAATTTCCACTGAGCTCAAGGGTCCCCAAAGATGGAGCAAAATATTTTTGGTCTTTTTTCTAATAGAACATAAATCATGTTATTGACATTTTCCTAATAGCTTTCAATCCCAAGAGCAAATGGTGTATTTCTGAATAATTATTTGCAATACAATTTGTTCTATACCAAAAAAAAAAATAGAGGGCACTTGAAGTCAGAGACATTTTTCACTGTCTCGTATGATTGCACCACAGGATTTGCATATTCTGTTTTTGTTGGAAATAGAATTGATCCCTATTATGTCTGCCTCCAACTTTGTTAGGAGCTAGTTACAATAGGGAATGATTTTATAATGTCTTCTAACAGGGATGTATCTAGTCTGTTCAAATAAAGGGGTGAGATAGTGGGAGATTGTTCAACATGTTTATGCCAACAAGGTGGTGCTCAGTAGCTGGCCAGCATCACCATGAGCTAATCTTGAGTTTTTTTTTTCTTTTTTTTAATTTAATTTTTATTGATGCTTTGTGCATTTCATACATCATTTTCCAATTCAGATCAGGCATATTTCCCTTTCCCTTCCCCCCCCACCCCATCCCAGATCATGCATTCTGCCATAAGTGTCCTGCATCTTTCTCTCAGTTTTTTTTTTCATTTTTTAGCTATAAGTGATAATCCATGAGTACAAGCATCCTTTGTGCAAAACCAATCTGCAGGTTGTTGTGCCCAAACCCCCACAGCCCCACCATCCAGTGGGGGGTGACAGGTTGTTTGTTCAATCAAGTTGATCAAATGAGTGTCCAGGCTACATTGCTGTAGTTTCACCATTCACCCCAATCGCAGCATTTACATTCTACCACGCCCCCTCTTCTGCAGATTGTTTCCGTCATGAACCAGGCAAGAATCTACTTAGGATCTTCAGATTACAGCAGGATGGCCATTGTTGGGGAGGTTGGGTTTGGGGTTATGGCAGATTTATTAGGGGCAGGGTATATCATCTAGAACTGGATAGCCAAAGGAAGTCAGGAGTTAAGTTCATTTCTCTGAACGGAAAAGAAATTGAGAGGTTAACAAAAAGCATCATATGTATGTAGCTGGACTCTCTGACAAAGTGTGGACTGAAGCTGTGCGTGGTCTTTCTCAAACACTAAAGGTATTTCTAAAAGATGAGAAGTTTTCCAAAAGAATAATGACCATTTATTTAGAGTACAAGGGGCCTTGGGAAATGCAGGAGTTCAGTTTTAAGGGAGGTAACAATTTTGTTGACTAACCTTATTCCTCATTTGGAAACTGTGCTTTGCAGTCATAGAAACACATCTATGTTTATTGCAGATCTCTTCACAATAGCACAATAGTGAAGAGCTGGAGCCAACCCAGATGCTCCTCAACAGATGAGTGGATGACAAAACTGCGGTACATCTACACAATGGAGTACTATTCAGAGGTAAAGAAAGATGACATCATGAACTTTGCTTGTAAATTGATGGAATTTAAAGCCATTATGCTAAATGAAGTAGGACAGTCCCAGAAAAACAAATAGCAAATGGTTTCCCTCATTTGTGGATGCTAACACCAAATCCCCAGTTGAAAGGCAAGCTGAACAACATTATTGGTATATTTCTTTTTATTTGAAAGCAACTGTGTTGTTATAATGTTAATCTCTTAATGGGCTCTAGAATCTACCTACCACTTATTTTCAGACTCTGTAATTACTGTCTATGGGTGGAAGGTGTATTAGTCAGTTTTCTGTTGCTGTGATAAAACACCAGACCAAGGAACTTATAAAAGGAAGAGTTTATTTGAGCTTACGATTGGCGGTTCCAGGGAATTAGTCCATTGTGGCGGGAGGCATGGTGGCCTGATCCGGAGCAGCAAACAGAGGGTCACATCTCGCAAAGAGCACAGGAAGCAAAGAGAGGAAACAACTGTACCACGAGGCTGGTTAAGCTCACTAAGCCTGGCCCCAGCAACGCAAATTCCTCTAGCATGGCCAAACCTCCTAAGAAGCCTTCCAAAAACAGCGCCACCAAACTGGAGGCAAATGTCTGAATACTTAAAGTCTATGGGGGCCAGGGAGTGCAATGTGGTGTTTTGATTGACTGTCCCCCATAGGCTCCTAACCATATAAAATTCAAAAATGCATTTAATGCAAACTTAAAAGTCCCTATAGTCATTACCAGTCTCAATTATATTCAAAAGTCCCACGTCCGGGGCTCTTCTGAACCAGACAATCTCTTAACTGAAGCTCCTGTAAAATCAAAGGCAAATTACATACTCCAATATACAGTGGAACCGATACACATTCCCATTCCAAAAGGGAGGAATAGAGGCATAGTGAGGAAACACTACTGGGCCAAACAAGGCCGAAAACCAGCAGGGCAAACGCGAAGTCCAGTAGCTCCACATGCAACTTCTTGGACTTGACTTCAAAGGGCTTTTGATGGCTCACTCTTCCAGCTTTGCTTGCATACATCTCTTTCTTAGGCCGGTACCATCCCCAAATGCAGCTCTCCTTGGCAATATCTCACATGTCTGGCATCACAAATGTCTTCTTGGGGGTCTCCTATTCACACCAGGCTTCACATCCAGCTTCATCACGCAATGGCCTATCAGGGCCGTCTTTATTCAGGGACACCCTGCTGTACTCGGCCTGGCCTCTTTGGCTCTCGGAAACCGGGGAGGAGAACTGATGACCCCTTCACTCTTACGAACTTCATGCCTCTAAAGCAAGCACCACGTGAATTAAACTACCAAGTTTGGCTGCAATTTTGGGACAGACCCTGGCCCATTTCAACAACATTTGTAACTTTTCTTTGCCCTGGGCTTGCTGGAGGATTAGCTGGTGTGGTCTTGCCCGTAAGGTACTGATTCTTTTGTTTATTGTAAATCTCGAGGCCCTCCTTAATCACTTCAATCTCCTTATCCAAAGGAACCTCTCCTTCACAAGCCTTGGCCCCACCTTTAATTTCCTAGTGCAGTTTGCAGATCACCTCCTCCGTTCATAGGCCTTGGCCCTACCTTTAATCGTCCTAGTGCAGTTATCAGATCCAAACTGTACATTTTGCATTTCTTTTCTGCCCCATCTGCTCTTTTTTCAACTGTAGATCTGTATAATCACCATTAAAAGCCACGCCAACCAGTTTCTACATGGGCTGTCTTGAAATATCCTCCGCCAAAGACATCATTCCACCGCTTTTCAACTTAGCATCAGCAAGCATTTGGGCTGTGGGCAAACTGCTGCCAGACTCTTTTATCAAAATATCCCGGTTGCTTCCTAAGTCTTTATTTTTCCCCTGGAACCACATCTTTTGCAGCCATGCTTCTTCCAGGCCTCCACTAGAATGGCCCGTTAAGCTCGGCTTACAGTAGTCAACAGCCCTTTCCACCAAGTTCCAAAGTCTTCCACACTTCTCCAAAGATACACAGGGTCAGGTGCTTCACAGCCAACACCCACCTCTGGTACCAATAACGGTATGTCAGTTTTTCTGTTGCTGTGATATAAAGCACCATGACCAAGGACTTATAAAAGGAAGAGTTATTTGAGCTTATGATTGGTGGATTCAAGGGAATTGAGTCCATTGTGGCGGGAGCATGGCGGCCGATCCAGGAGCCGGACAAGCAGGAAGCTGAGGGTCACATTTCGCGATGAGCACAGGAAGCAAGAGAGGAAGCAACTGTATACCACCAGGCTTGTTAAACTCACTAAGCCGCCCCTACAACGCACTTCCTCTATCATGGCCACACCCTCCAAGAACTCCAAAACCACGCACCACTGGAGGCAAATTCTGGATCCTGAGCCTAGTGGGGAACACTCTCCAACGCACCACAGAAGGTATGTATTTCATATTTTAGAGTAATCTAAATTTCTGAACATATTTTGGAACTCACATACAGTTTTATTCCCAGAGGTCATAATTTTGAGACAAATGTGGACAATGATATGGCAGTTGTTGGGGCAAAACAAGGGGAGGGAAAAACGACGACATAAAGACTGGATTAAAGAACTGAGTGATACAGTTAAACTCTGCCAAAAGACAACAAGACTCTGCAGGAAAAACTTTGGAACAGGCTGGAGGAAAGGGATGCAAACATGTACGGCAGAAGACATGAAACAGGGGTAGGGGTGGGGGGCAGGGAGATGGGGAGATGTTCGAAATTCGACTTGAAAGATAATTTGAAATACACGATCATCAAAAAATATATTAAAAGGGAATTTTTGATATGTCAAATTAATAAGTATATCTTTTTTTGAATATTTTAGTTTTTCTGTTTCAACACTAATATTGGAGAAGAAGGTTCCTTAGAATACTGAACTACTGACCCCGTTTCATCTTAGAAACCAGCTACACCTCACCTGCCTGGGAAATACTGTGCAGCAGAGGCAGCTAATGTGCCTGTATATTCCAAATACTAATTGACTATTAACTCTCTCCTTGGAGAAAGAACCATGGCTGATGCCAATAGCTTGCACCCTCTACATGGTCAGGAGATGTTATAAGCCACAGTAAGACCGCAATTACCAGGGGAATAATTCATGGATTAAAAAAAGTTTCATGGATTAACATATCAAAACATGTGTCTAGCTAAAGTAACCTACCATAACTGATTAGGCTGCTTAAAATACCATATATCTAATTGCTTTTCTTCATTAGTAGGATGGGAAACGTATTCCTGGACCCAAACTGTCAGCCCTGAAAGGAAACCAGCCAGAACTTGACCAGAGTCAGTCAACAGCTCCAGAGAGAGTGGACTGTTTTACCTCTCATACCACCTGTGCCCTTTTCTAGGACCAGCGGAACAACCTGCGAAGAGGGGCGTGGTAGAATGTAAGAGCTGCGATTGGGGTAATGGTGAAACTACAGCTGTAGCTGGACACTCATTTGATCAACTTGATTGAAAACAAACAACCTGTCACCCCACCACTGGATGGTGGGGCTG
Organism: Rhizomys pruinosus; assembly: GCA_009823505.1. Lineage (NCBI taxonomy): Eukaryota > Metazoa > Chordata > Mammalia > Rodentia > Spalacidae > Rhizomys > Rhizomys pruinosus. The sequence goes on along the minus strand of VZQC01007782.1, from coordinate 520,392 downwards.
TAGGTGTTTGGGCACAACAGCCTGCAGATAGGTTTTAGCATGAAGGATAGCTTGTACTCATGGATGATCACTGATAGCTAAAAATGAAAAAAAAAAAAAAACTGAGAGAAAGATGCAGGACAGTTATGGCAGAATGCATGATCTGGGATGGGGTGGGGGTGGGGGGGAGGGAAAGGGAAATAAGCCTGAACTGAATTGGAAAAATGTATGAAATGCACAAAGCATCAATAAAAACTAATTTAAAAAAAAAAAAGAAATTGCTATCTTTTAAAGATTCCTGGGACTTTAAAATTCTCCCTTCCTGTACTCTTCAAGAAGTTGCTGATTAATTTTCCCTGAGCCCATCTGCTTACCTTTTAAAATGGAAAATATCCTGGGTTACATTTCAGTGATTCTATTAAAATAATGATTTTCTATCCCATCCTGTCCTGTTTTGAATTGGATCCACTTCGACATGTCTTTTCCCAGTTTACTTATTAAGAAAATAAAACAAAAAAATACAGTTTAATTCTAAGGTATTTTGACATCTATAGGAGATACATAAAAACATATGTTGAGCCCTTTGAACAAAAATTATATATGCATTTTACATATTTCTTCACAAGCACATTGATTTATTGCTTAGCTGAATCAGAATTCATCAGTATCTCCTCATCCTCCAGAGGTTCTGCAACAGTGAAACCCTGTCAGTTATATTATGTTTGGAAATACAAAAATCTCTTTAGGCATCTGTAAATAATAAAAGATTTCATTCCATGGCTTCTGGTCTCTGAGCCCTTTATTCTATGTATTGCTATCTCTGGGCTGTAGCAATTGCACCCAAATATGAAATACAAACTGAATTTATTTGCATAAGATATTTGTGAGCAGCACAGACTTCCCTGGGGACTGCATGCAGAAAATATTTATACCAAAATAACAAGCACCGTATTCGTCAATGCTGTAGTCCCTGGTGTAGTCACAGTGGCCTTCAGTTCACCCAGCTCCCTCAATTGCCTGTCGTCACCTCCACTTCTCTGCATCTTCATCTTAAGAGGAAAATCACAAATGCCTATCTTGGTTTCCTAAAGAGAAGTTCTGAAGTCTTGGTCTTATGAATGGTCCCACAGCTAACACTGTCCCCCAGGGATGACCACAACTTTCTTCTAAGCAAACCCCAAAAATCCTTGTAAGGAAGTCTATTGAATAAAATTTCTCACTACATACATACATACATACATACATACATACATACATACATACACTAGGTAAAATACTATATGAATAGTTTTATACTGATAGAATTTTAAAAACAATTTTTACTTATTCCTTGACAACTTTATACTATACTTCTTGATCGTATCCACCCCCACTTCCAGTGGATCTCTCAACACCCAAAACATCCCTTTCTGCTGCCCTGCCTTCTTCGTTTTATATAGTCTTGGTAATTTCATACATGAATACAATAAATATAGATCATATTCTGCCTACTCTCCCTGCCAACTCCTTCTGGATTCCCCCCACATCTTCGATCTTTGTAACCCACTAAGTATAACTAGCACTGCCCATATCCATGTGGGCATAGGCCCCCCACTAGAGCAGCACAACCCGACATGGACCACCTAGCTGAAGAACGTTGTCTATCTCTCAGCAGCAGGCACCTGCCAAAAGCTCCTCACTTAAGAGTAGAGTCTCCCCGGGCGTGGTGCACATTCCTTTAATCCCAGCACTCGGGAGGCAGATGCAGGCAGATCTCTGTGAGTTCAAGGCCAGCTTGGTCTACACAGTGAGCTCCAGGCAAGCTGGGACTAAAGGGAGACCCTGCCTCGAAAAGACCAAAAAAAAAAAAAAAAAAGAGTAGTCTCATGGACTCCTCCCCTGCTTGTGCTGGAGTGTTGACTGGTACAAGCAGCTACAATTTCTTTGAGTTCATGAGTGCAACGGCCAAAAGATACTCTTTGACCTCTGGTTCTTACAATTGTTTCACCCCTTTTCCCCAAAGTTCCCTGAGACTTGGGGAGAGGAGGCATGATAAAGATAACTTTTTTTTGTACATATATTTTTTTCAATTTATTTTTATTTTTATTTTTTTTAACAATAAGAAATAAGTTATGAGTACAAGCATCCTTCATGTAGAACCAATTTGCAAGCAGCTATCCCCAAACCCACACAGCCCATGTCTCCCACCATCCAGCTGGTGGGGCTTTTGTGTACAATCAAGTTGATCAAATAAGTGTCCAGACTATATTGCTGTAGTTTCACCATTCACCCCAATCGCAGCCCTTACATTCTACCACTCCCCCTCTTCTTCAGATTGTTCCCTAGGCTTAGAAGAGGGGTACTGGTGGACAAGAAACAAAACAGTCTACTTTCTCTGGAGATGTCATTTTGGACTCTGATCAGTTCTAGCTGTTTCCATTCATGGGTTGACAGTTTGTCCAGTTATAACCTCTCAATCCTACTAATGAAGCACAAGCAATTAGATATATAGATATTTAAATAGTACTAATTGTTATGGTAGGTTACTTTGGTATAGACACAGATATATATTTTTAATTATGTGTGTGTCTGTGGGTAGGGAGTGCACGTGCATGAAGGCGGGCAGGTGCAGAAGAGCCCAGAAGAGGGCGTCAGATCCCCTGGGGCTGGAGTTACAGATGTTTGCGAGCTGCCTGGTGTGCATGTTGAGACCCAAACTCAGGTCCTCTGCTAGAGCAGTTATGTGCTCTTAATCACTGAACCATCTCTCTAAATGTCTCATTTAGGGCGGAGCACTCCACAGTCACTTATTCTCTGTGCTTTGACTAGTAATGAGTCTTCTGTGTTAACCACCATCCATGAAATAAAGAAGCTTCTCTGCTGAGGGGTGAGAGATTGAGTATAAAGGAAATTATTTAAAAGGCAATTAAATACTATGTCCCTTTAGCAAAATAATGTTTGTAGATTCTCCCTTAGAGTCTAGGACCTCCTCAAGAATGAGTTTTTGGCCAGGTTTCTAATATAAGGAATGGATTTTCTTTTGTGGACCAGGTCTTAAGTCCAATTAGATAGGAAACTGTTGTTTACTCCCATAAAATATATGTTTCTATTGCACCCCTGGGTATGTCTTACAAGGATGGTTGACAACTCAAAGGGTTTACAGTTGACTTTGTTCCACCAGCACCCTGCAGAGCACTTTCAAGTACTTTGAAAACTAACCAGCTGGCAAGAAGCTTCCAGAACAGGTCAGTACCAGCTTGATTTAGCCTTGTTTGGGACCCCCTTTGAGTAACAACAGGGAAGATGGTATCCCACACCTGACACTGAGCTTTTGTTTGAAAGCCTATAGTTTCTAAGAAAATCATTATCTTTCCATGCAGAATACCTCCAATTGAGTTATTTTTTTTAATTATATGTTTATTTTAGGAAGTTGATAAAAAAAATAAGTTTCCATGTGCCTTTTTTACATCCTTAGCATTAGTTTTTTTTAAAAAAAACATTTTTAAATCCTCTAAAAGACATTACTATCACATGTGTGAGATATTTGATTTTAAATTATTTTTCTAAATTATCTAGAAATAAAAATAATATTTCTACCATAATATTTTTAGAGCCTTTCACTTTGTTTCTTATCCATTCATTAGTTTTCCTTGGTTTCAGGGTGAACTTTTTAGTATTTTTTTAAACATTTAAATAGGTTTTTTTCAAAAACCTATTTAATTTTCAAAAAACTCAAAATTTATTTTGAATGTGTTTCTATTAGTATATTGGGTGTATAATAATGGCTCTATTGCATTTTCATGCACATACATAATGTATTAAAATCATATTCACCTCCTGCCCTGTCTTTCTCCCCTTCCACTTTTTCTGAACCCCTTTTGTCCACCTAGCCCCCTTCTACTGACGTGTTGGGTTTTCATATTTTATCAATCCATTCTATTTGATAAAATAACTGGGAATCACAAAGATGTGGTAAGCACTCTATAAACATTTAAAAATATTTTATTATTTTTATTTTATGTGTATGAGTGTATTGCCTGCATGTATGTGAGTGCACCCAATGCCTGTGGAGGTCAGAAGAGAGTGTTGAATCCCTTGGAACTGGAGTTAAAGATGGCTATTAACCACCATGTAGGTGCTGGGAATCGAACCCAAGTCCTCGGCAAGAACAGCTACCTCTCTTAACTGCTGAGCCATCTCTTCAGCTATACTCTATAAACAGGTACTAAATGGACAAATAACTGTGTATCAATACCAAAAAGACTACTTTAGTGAGTAAGATGTACCAGAAAGTGCCAGCAGAAGGATTGACTCCTCTGGGCATTGAAGGGAAGAAATGCCTCAGATTGCTGCAGACATCAGGCCCCTCTGTGGATCCTACTAGTAACAACTATTTTTAATGAATCCTAATGAAGCTTACCTTCTAGGTGCTGCAAAGGTTTTAATACAAGAGACTTTCTTAACCCCCCCCATAGAATAAGGAGAAATATGATGATGATGAGGTCGTTCTCCAGCTGTAGAATGGAGCCAGCTGTTATAGAGGTATTCTCTTGTAAAATCGGTAAAACTGCCTTCTTTAATTGACTAATGGACATAGAAACTGTGAAAAGGATTATTCTCTATTCAGAACCAAATAGAATGCTAAAGTCTCCTTAAGCTATGCACTTAAGCAAAATATATTAATACAGGAGCTCTGACATCAACAATGGATTATTCTACCAAGGAGATGTTGGCCAGGGGATCCAAGACCCCACAAAAGGTAAAGGCTCCTTGCCTCCAAACTGGGATATCTGCAGGAAGAGAGGCGATAAGGCCCTGCTGTTGAAGACCTGATATAAACATGGGAAAGATGTATGGAGACCGCACTTGCAAGTATACAGATGGTCTCTGGAATGCCAGAGTGTTACCAAAGTCCACTAAACCAATAAAGCAAATATAGGTCTCCTTGAGTCAAGCAAGACTCCTCCATCAGCATCAGCTACACCTCACCTGCCAGGAAATACTGTGCAGCAGTAGCAGCCATATGTCTGTATATCCCAAATCTAATTGGCTATTAGCTCTCTCCTTGGAGGAATAACCCACCGCTGATGCCACAAACTTACATCCTCTAATGGCTAGGAGATGTTATAAACCACATGAAGACCCTGTCATACTTAACAGAAGAAAATCTAATTCATGGATTAACATACCATCCAAACATCTGTGTCTATACCAAAGCAACCTACCATAACAATTAGTACTGTTTAAATACCTATATACCTAATTGCGTGTGCTTCATTAGTAGGATTGAAAGGTTATGCCTGGACAAGATGTCAGCCCATGAAAGAAAACAGCCAGAATTGGCTAGAGACCAAGACAACAGCTCCAGAGAAAGTAGACTGTTTTGCTTCTCATCCACCTGTGCCCCTTTTCTAAGCCTAGGGAACAATCTGTGGAAGAGGGGGCGTGGTAGAATGTAAGGGCTGAGATTGGGGTGAATGGTGAAACTACAACAATATAGACTGGACACTCATTTGATCAACTTGATTGAACATACAAGCCCCCACCCCCCTGCTGGATGGTGGGACCCATGAGCTGTGTGGGTTTGGGCACAACTGCTTGCAAATTGGTTTTACATGGAGGATGCTTGTAATCACAAATTATCACTTATTGTTAAAAAAAAAAAAGAAAACAAAACAAAACAAAAAAAACAGAGAAAGATGCATAAAAGTTATGGCAGAATGCATGAACTGGGATGGGTAGGGGTGGGGTGGGGGGAAGGGAAAGGGATATATGCCTGAACTGAATTGGAAAATGATGTATGAAATACACAAAGCATCAATAAAAAAAAAGGTAAGAGAAAAAAAAAGACTACTTGCTCTTGAATACCAGCCTCCCAGCAGACAGAATTTTTCAAATCCAAGCGTTACTGCTGAAGGCAGAGCTCTCCTCCAGCAGAGGCTCCTGCCAAGCAGGGTTCTCCAGTGGGTGTTAACTCCCTCTCCCCAAATTTGTGAGCTTAGATCTTCCTATATCCTTTGCTCCAAATAAGAAGGTTTGAAGCAAAAGTACTCTGCAAACTTGTGTCTTCATATTTCCCACCCACTTTCTTCTATTTGCGACTCTGTTAGTCTCCCTGACTTTTCAGAGTCAACATTTGTTTTCATTGGTGTTCACCAGAGAAACAGAACAGACATGAACTCTCTGGAAATGTAGAGAGCCCTGCTTATCTGTGTTCATATAGGCAGCGCCTGACTTGTGATGGTTTCACTTATGCATTGCTGACTCTATGATGGTGTGACATCACAATGCATATCCTGTGGAACTTGGGCTTTGAATTGGAATCTTCCTTTAGCTAGAGGCTACACAATACATATTGTCCTGTGAGGCTGCATATTGGCAGCGAGTTGCAGCTCCCAGTTGAGTCATATGATCCAGTCAGCAGACTGGTGATACTCTGCAGCATACTTTAGATATTTTCTTCCAATATTTTCAGTTTCGGTTGGGGTTTTTGGCATGAAACTCCATTGTATGTCCACCTGTTCCTTTATATATCTTTATACATAGACATACACATCATATACAGACATAGACACACAGACACAGACACAAATACAAAAGAGAGATTTGCCACATATGTTTGAAAGCTGAGAAGCTCACAGTCTGGTGTCTGTAAGCTGAAGACCTAGAGACCTAGCACAGGAAGAGGTGTGCTTCAAAGACCTGGGAACTGTGGATCTTCTGGTGAGAATCCAGTCCTTGTTTGAAGGTCTGAAACGCAGAAGGAAGCACTAAGGGCAGAAGACTTAGCCCACCACCACGAGGTTTTCTTTACCCCCAAGGAGAACTGCATTGTGTAGATATGTCATATTTTTGTTATTCATCGGTTGAGGGACATTTAAATTGTTTCCACTTCTTAGTTATCGTGGGAAAAGCTGCAACAAGCAGGCATCTTTGCAGTAGGGTGAGTCCTTTGGGTAAATGTCAAGGAGTGGTATAACAAAGTCATGTGACAGATTTATTTTTAGTTTTTTAAGAGTCCTCCACACTTATTTTCACAGTGGTTGCACCAGTTTGCAACTCTACCAGCAATGAATGAGGGTAACACTTTCCCTGAATCTTCCCGGCATGCGATTTGATTTGTTCTAGTATCTTAGCCATTCTGACTGGGGGAAGATAAAAGCTTAAAGTGGTCTTGGTTTGCATTTCCTTTATTACTAAGAGTGTTGATCATATTTTAATGTGTTTCTTAGCTATTTTATTTCTTCTTTCAGAGCTCTCTGTTCAGATCCGTAGCCCTTTTTTTCATTTTTTATCAAAATTTTGTGATTTTCATACAATATAGCTTGATAATATTTGGATCCTCTTCCTTATCTGCACCTCCTCCAACCCCCACCCAATTTAGTGTACTATGCTACATATAATCTCTACTGCTGCAGTAGTGGCACTTTTATCTTGAGGGCAATCAACAGCTCTCTAATTGTCTGCTCAATGGGAAAGAACTCATGTCTGCTACTATAAAAATAGCCAAATACACATGACTGGAGAGGTCCTTTGCCTTAGAGAAAAGCCTACTTTTGTCACATCACTAGATCAACATAATTTTTTTACCATAGTCTAAATGTATATCCTTATATTTATAGACAACTATACCTTTCCCCACTCATGAAAGAAGTTTCTTTGTGCAACAGAAAGAGAGTATATTTATAAAGTTCCACAACGGGTCAAATGAAGAGAATAAGTGTCTGTGAAGTGCCCAGCCCTAAGTGACACATCTACAATGCAATTCCTACATGCACATGTCAGGGAACACAGTAGAACAGGGGGTAGATGGAACATTAACTCATCTCTCAGTTCTCGCCATTAAAGTTTCCTCATGCCATAGATGGTGATTTACCTAGAAAGGCACAACTGCCCAAAGTGTAGAGAGAAGAGATTGCAGAGTGTGTGTCCCTGAATGGACATCCATATCAAACCTCTGCTGCCCAAGGCTCAGGACCATTGTAGAAGAAGGGGTGGAGAGATTTTAAGAGTCAGAGCTGGTTGATGACCACAAGGGAAAAATTTTCAGACAACTGGGAAGTTCCTCATATGACCCCCCGGCAATGTTGACAGCATGCACCAGACCCATGCAAGCTCAAGTCAGAACGAATCCCAGCATAGAAGAGGGGAAATGGGTAAGAAACCCCAACCTTAGCTGAGGAACTATTTCTAATCCACAGCTACTGGAAGAGGGAAAGTTGGTTTTCTTTAAGGGTGTGCCACTAGATAGGTTAAGCAGGCTCCAGTGGATGGACACACACTGAAAAACATTTAGGAACACAAACTTGACTCAGTGGGCCTTAATGAAATCAAGTGGAGGTAGAGTGGTATGGATGGGGATGGAATCAAAATATTCTCAAAATATATTGTATAAAAATCACAACATTCAATAAAAAAGCCAAAAAAAAAAAAAGAAATTGCATTCATGATTGTAGAAAGTTTAGCTTTGCTTTGTAAGTTTTCAGCTTAAATTCCTATTTAGAGTTATGGATTAAGAGTATAACAATGTCTTATATTATGACACTATGCAAAATTATTTTGTTTTCTGTTAATAAAGTCACTTGTAATCATTAGTTATGCCTTTTACATAGTTCCTTAAGTGAATACCCCAACTGTACTCTTCCCTACCTCCTATCATAACTCAACATTACTGCAATGAAGATTCCCAAGAGAGTTGACTCTCTGATGAAATCTAGCTCAAATGTTATAGAATTAGACTCAGTGTTGCTTAGATAATTATTATAATCATAAATGTACAAGTAATGGACTGCTGAATAATGTCAGAAAAATTAATAAGTAGTATGAAATTCATTTCCACAAATAGGCAATCCCCCTATAATCTAAAGTTTACGCCACGATCTTGGTAGGGTTTTAATGTGAGCCACTTAGATATAAATATCATCTAAATATGGCCCTTAGTTACTTAAGCACAATTCCAGGGCATAATTATGTTTTCAAAGCCTGAAATTTGGGTTTCATAAGCTACCTCAAATGTCACTTAGCACCACACTGAACAGACTGTAAAGGCAAAAAGCTATCCATCCTTTTATTCATGCACATACCCAGGCCATTTAATTTGGGGTGTGGAGAAACATTGTTCAGTAGTTGCTCAGCTTTGCGCATGGCTGGATGGTGGCCTATGAACTTCTAAGGAGGATGATTTTCCTTCGGTTGTCTCTTGTGTCTACCAGTTGTCCCAGGATATGAGCAGTCATTCTTGTAGATGCGCCCCCCCCCCACTGGGCCTCCCTGAGGGACCGTCTTCCACTCCAACATGCCTACTATGTGGCTGCATGCCAGGCTATAGAACCACTCATAATAATTTAATATCTGATGGTTTTTTAACTTGTAAAGAAGACAAGGAAACAAGGGAATTAAAATAACAAACTAAGAGACAACTGATGTGGCTCTCTTTGGATAGAGCTGCCTGCTGCAAAACTCAGTGGCCTGAGCTGGATCCCAAAGGAAGGAGAGATCATACTCCCAGAGTTGTCTTGTGACTTCTACATGCATGTTGTGGCATACACACACCTTGGCCACCACAGGAATTCTAATAATAAAAATGTAATTTAAAAACATAAAATAATAGAGTATGCCAATTATACTGTTAAAGATTGCAAAATCAGCAGAAGTCTGATTTTATTCTCCAGAGGGACACCTTTCTTTCACTGTTCTTTGGTGTCTACTTGGACCCCAGATGAGGCATCTTTCATGTCACTTTCTGTTAATTCATCTCCACTGAAGCTGTCCCTGTCCATGTTAGCTCCCTCCCCTCCCTCTCATTTCTGCTTCTTTACTATGGAAGTGTTTTTGTTTGTATTTCCTAGCTTCTACTTATCTTTTAATTAGATCACCAGGGGATATTATTGAAAGTCTTTAGGGCTCACTGTAAGCTACAGAAAACCCTCTCCTGACTATAAACAAATATTCATTTTACTGAAGTTTGAGAAATAGTTCCTCTTTCAGGCTTATTTGTAAGCTGCTTAGTGTCAATTTTGGCATTTAGGTGCTAGAGAGACAAAATTTTGATCGAACTTGTTATGTGTTTCTAATTCATTACTGTTGACACCTATTAGGAGGGTTTATAATGAAATAATGTCTTTTATTATGAATATAGCTCTTATTTTCATAATCCAGACACTCTGAATTAATTTTAAACACAGAAAAATGAATGATGGTAACACATATAAAAGTAAAGGGCTAAAGGCCAGACCATTGGTCTCTTTTAACTGCTTATGTAATACAGTGAGGGTGGACCTCATTGATTCTCAGCTCTGCTGAAACATCCCACTCAAAGATCTCACTACTTTCATTTCATTTTAAAATGGATACCCAGTAGTCTTTTGTGATTACCCCAAGGTAATATTTGCACTATGCAAATATTGGGAGTGTGAAGAATCGAACCATTCTCAAGTAGATAAAGAGTATCCTCATATTTGTTAGATTCAAGAATACTTTGAATGAAGCCATATGATGTCTGGTTCATGGTTACATTCTTCAAGGCATTGAGCCCTGTTATTCATGTCATTTGTACTGTGAATGTTAGGTGTACAGCTGTCTGTCTTCGGTGCTGTGTCCAACTACTAACTCACTATGACATGACAGCAGCATGCTGGCTCCTCTTGCTCAGACCTTCCTTCTGAAAACACCGAAGTGGTCTGGCAACTGAGTGTTGTATATCCCAATAGAATAGTCTAGAGAACGAGCAGTCTTTGGGCTTCCACTGAGTGCATTTCCTGAAATTCCGAGCCACACAAACTTGGGCAGAGGTTCCTGTCAAATCTTGAATAGATATTGATGTCTCTTCCATTTCTCTAGAACATTCCATTTCTTTTCACCTAGACATCCTTCCCAGACCACCAAGCTGTTTTAGTGCTTACTCTAAATCCAGACCTCCACGAAGTACCACATTGACAGGAAATCTCCAAGAGCCTGGCTGGTCAACAGGTGTCAGCTGATGAGAATGGCCACTGAGCATCACACTAACTGTTGAGAAGGCAGATGTTTTCCCTTGTCTTTTCCAAAATTGATTCTGTTGTCTAATTTTTGTGTGTTTGATACAGGATCTCAGTACATAGTCCATGCTGACTTCAAACTTGTGATACTCTTGCCTCAGCCTCCCCAGTGGTCACAGGTATGTGCTACTATGTCTGGCACAGATAGATGTTTATAAAAAAGTGAAAGCATGTCCCTCCCAACTAGTCTCACATAGTCATGCAGCTGTTTGTATAGCATCTTCTCCACTAGATTTTATGAAGGCAAGTGTCATACCCTGGCCAGTGCGCAGAGCCCAGCTAGGGTGTGACGCGTGGTGGACCCTTTGACTTGGACTTTTTTGAAGAGCTGCCTTTGGTAACTGAGGGGCTTAAACATCAAGAACTACTGTCTCACAGGAAGATGAAGGAGCCTGGGGTCTGAAGCAGCATATTGGAAGTATTGACTTGCATGCTGCTACCCTGTTCTCCTAACAGTGTTTTATTTTAATGTTTTATTGATTCACTGAGTGATGTGATGCATTTTAATTATATTAGGATCCCCTCCTGATCTCCATCTCCATCTTAATATGCCCCCAATTTCATGTCCTCTACTACTATTTTTTTAATGTCTGTAGAGTCTAGGTTGTGTTCCTAAATGTTCTTGAGTATGGGTTCATCCTCTGGAACCTTGCCAATATATCTGACCTCACGCCCTTAAAGAAAACTGATTCTCCCTCTCCCAGCAGTAGTTCCTCAGATAGAGTTGAGGCTTCTTGGCCACCTCCCCAACTCCATGCTGGGATTTTGTCTGGCTTGAAGTTGTGTAGATATTGTGCTTACTGTCACAGTTGCTATGAGTTCATATGAACAATTGGCCTGCTATCTGGAAAACACTGTTTCTGTCTAAGCATGGCTGGTACATTCCTTTAATCCCAGCATCAAGAGATAGAGGGTGATGAAGCTTGGTGATCAGTTCCAGCTTGATTTCTCCTTGCTTGTTCTCTGGCTCACTTATGGAGTGTTCAGTAGCATGCTCTTATAGTCAAGTAAGTTCTGGTGGTTAACCAAAAGCAATGGCAATAGCCAGTATTGTTTGACAGTCTATGGGGTCCCTCCATCCACAACTACAAGGAAAGAGTCCATTCTTGGCATTAGGCTTTTAATTTGCTAGCCTGAGGTAGAGGTACTATCCACAAATTGTAGGATAATTGAATTTAAACACATTTTATATCATGTATGTATATATTTTAAAAAGTTCTACAGTAGTGTTAGATTGGAGACTGGGAGACAGGAATTAAGATTGCTTGGACCATGAGAGGTCCCCACTTTTCTCTGCCAGCAAGGACCTAGTGTTTGGAAAGCATGAGAAGAAAGCCCATGCAAGGCACCACTGGTGGAGGCTAACACCTGATTTCAAGGAGATCACTGGATCCACGTTGGACCTTCAGGGCTTTCACCTGGCATAACTGGCCAGACTCTAATACCACACTAGCTGCCCTTTCTTGCCTTATAAGAGACTTCTAGAACATCCCAGAGGTGCTTCACTCCCTACCCACATTTCCCTTCCCTTGGAATAAAGCCTGCCTTTGTTTATTTTTAATTTGGACTGACTCAGTCCTCCTCTTGTTGTTGGGGAAACCTAACAGTATGTTTCTATGTGACTTTTTCAAAAGTCTTTTAATGTTAGTTATCCCTCCCCACACTCCTTTCTCTTTCCTGTCCTCTCATTCCCCACACTGGTCAACACTTTCTACTCCCTTATCCCCCTTTCCCTTTTATGTTCCTGTACTCGGTCTCCCCTGCCATGAAGCCCACCCCAGTATCCCCTTACTAGTTTCCTGACATCAATGGATTTTGCAGTTGAAACACTCCTATCTAAAGATTCAAGTCTAGCATGTGCTTATAAGAGAAAACACGTGGCAGTTTGGGTATGAGTTACCTCACTCAGGATGTTTGTTTCTAAGTTCATTCATTTGCCTGTGAATTTCATAATTTCATTTATCTTAACAGCTAACCAGTATTATATTCTATAAATGTACCATACTTTAATCATCCATTCATCAGCTGGTGGACTTCTAGTTTGTTTCAATTTCCTGGCTATTGTGAAAAGGGCAGCAATGGACATGGATGAACAGGTGTCTCTGTGGTAGTGTATAGACTCCTTTGGGAATATGCTGGCTAAATCATAAGGGAGATCTATTTTAAGACTTTTCCCCCAGAGTGACTACAGTAGTTTCTATTCCCACCAGCAGTGACTGAGTTTTCCCAGGATTCTCACCAGCATTTTTCATTTTTTTATATCTCAGCCATTCAGACTCAGGTAGGATGAAATATCAAAGTATTTTAATTTTGCAGCTCCCCCAGATGTTGAACATTTAAAAAATATTCCTCAGTTATTTTGTGTGATCTTTTACGAACCCTTTGTTTAGTTTCTTGCCCCAATTTTTAATTGGGTTATTTGTTTTTAATGCTTAAAAATTTTGAGTTTTTTTTATGGTCTAGATGCTAACCTTCCATCAACTGTACAGTCAGTAAAGCGTTTTTACCATTCTGTAGGCTTCCTCATCACAGGAATAATGGTGTCCCTTGCTATGCAGAAGGATTTTTAGTTTCATGAGGTCCCATTTGCCAGTTGTTGATCTTAATGCTTGTGCTATCCATGTCCTGTTCAGAAAGCCCTTTCCTTGCCATACTACTCGGAATGTTCCTCATTTTCTGACATTCTCGTGTGTTTGCTTCTGTCTCTGAAACTTTTCTTATGAAGATACTCCTCCCATTTTGTTAGGGTCAATTCTCATAACCTCATTTTTCCTTGATTACTATTGTATAGCCTGTCTGCAAGTGTGGTCATGTTCTCAGACATTGGAATATAGTTTCAGTCTACAAATTGTCCAGGAGACAGTGAGGGCACAATTCATCCATTATCCATGCTTTATGTGCCTCCTCTGTTGTTCCTGCCTACTTGTGAGAAAGCTGCTCTGACAGATAAATCAGGTCTCTTGACTCTTGATAAAACTCTTATTTAGAAGTCTAGGATTTGCTTGGCAAATCAGCGCTACTTTCATTTAGATGACTCTGGTAATAAAAAAGTATTTCCTTGTTACATAAACACACATATGTATGTATATATTTATAAGAAATTTATGGGGAATGGAGAGATGGCCTAGCGGTTAAGAGCGCCGACTGCTCTTGCAGAGGACCTGGGTTCAATCCCCAGCACCCACATGGCGGCTGAGAACTGTTTTTAACTCCAGTTCCAGGGGAATCTGACGCCCTCTTCTGACCTCCATGGCATTGCATGACACGGGTGCACAGACCTACATGCAGACGGTACATTCATACACATAATAAAATAAATAAAATATTTAAAAAGAAATTTAGATATAATCTATATAAAATAAATGCACATATATACATGTGTACATACCTGTGTACTTATATTTAACAGTAAGAAAATATTCTCTGATACTATCATCTATGTCTGTGAAAGCCAAGCACTAACCCTTACTGAAAACTGTGTCTACCACTTGTCTGTGCATTCATTGGCAGGAAAATTGGGATGTATGGACTACAGAGATGAAATATTTTAACTGTTATTTTTTTCCATTATAAAAAGGCATGGTTATTCAAGGACTGGAAGTCAGGAATTTGCTCACACATGAGATTTACTGTCACACAGGGAGGAGTCACACTAAGAGCAGATATTTGCTCAGTGTTATAGGAAGATGGTATCAAATGATGTCAGAGGAAACCCCTCATCCTTTACCTAGGACACAGTGGAGTGATTAATGATGCCCAGAAAATATGAACAGCTGTCACTGAGGAATTATGATGCCCTGGGTTCTGAATTGTGAGCTGGGCATTCTGTGTGTGTGTGTGTGTACTTCACCTGTGAATTCTTTCAAGTGTAGAGGCCAGAGATTGATGTCATATGTCTTCTTCTGTTGCTCTTCGCCTTATTTTTCTGAGCACATGTCTGTAATTGAACTTGGAGCTCACTGATCTACTTAGACTAGCTGGAACGACAAGCCCTAAGGATGCTCCTGTAGCTATGTCACTGGGATTATGGGTATGCACCACCATGCCAGGCTTTTTGTGGGTGCTGGTAATCCAAACTCAGGTACCCAAGCTTGTGCAGCAAACCCAGTTCTGGGTACCCCTTTCTGATAGAAAAAAGATTTGGCATAACTGTCATGAGTATGTGAAACCTACTTAAAATCGACAGATAATTTGTAGGGGAGAAGTTCCTCCTTTGGAAATGAGAAATAAAAATTGTATGAATTTACCATATACAAATGTTTTAAAATAGAAATGTATTGTAAAGTGGATAAAGGACATTTATAAACATATACATTATTCATATGTCTTAAATGACTCTATTAGCGATTTTCCAGAACACACTGACTGCTCACTATTGTCAACATGCTGTGCAGTAGATACCTTGATCATATTCCTCTTGCCTAACTGAAATTTTCTATACTTTGACTGACATTTCCCTTCCCTATCCTCTGTTAATTTTAGGCACAAGTTCAGGTAAGTTCAGTGTGAAAGTCATCCTCCTGGAAGGGAGAAATTCATTTTGAATCTTCTATTCAATGGGATTGAAAATACCAATGCCTTCTTCTTTCCTTCAGAATATTACTGGCTCCATTTTACCAAAAGAATGGAGAGATTCATTGGTTATAACTGCTTTTGCAGGCAGGCAGGATGACTCCAGAGTTACTGTTTCCAGGCTGCTGTAATAAAAGAAACCCATTAAGTATTTGACAAATCTCTCCTGCTTTCTTTATATGACCTAAATCCTGATGTCACTCTGGCTCATGATCTGGTCTTGGAAGCATGGCTTGGGGCAAGGATGTGAACATTAGAGATTCTACTAGTGTTACGGAGCTCTGACATCAGTCTGTGTTCCATCCCTTGAAGTTGAAGTATTAAATTCTTCAGACAGATTTTTCAATGGGAGTCTGATTTCAACTTCTGACATCTTTTAACATCATTTTGTGGATGGAAAATGTAAGTGTCATATAACCATGTTTAATTTTTCCACTCAACCAATAATTTGAAAGCATTTCTGTGGTTTTTATAGGGCAGAATTTTAAAGATATGGGGCAAACTTCAGAGGCACAGAACCAATCATATGCATTCTCCCTTCAGCAGGATGTATCTTTCCCATACAGCTTTGTATGGCCAAGAAATTAGTCCATAGCCGCCCAGGCTAGAATTGGTTGCTTTTGTATATGATGTGTCATAGGCTTATGGTTTGTGACACTATTGCTGGGAGTTGGGAAGAAATGCCCATCACCCCAAATAAGGAACCAATAACAGACCAGAATACTCCAACTTGATGAATCAATGAATTTTATTGGTGTGAGTTATAGGACTTTAGCAGAGGCTTACTTACAGAAGCAGAGATGACTCAAAGAAAGATGCATCACCAGGAGCTCACCTTAGTGTTTGTGACAGCTCGCCAGGGCAGGAAACCTGAGCGCAGGACTCACCCTGCAGGCAGCTCTTCAGAGGGGAGAGAGACTTTTCCAGATTGGTCTGAGCCTCGTCCAGGTAGCTCATCTGGTCTCTGCTTCTGCCAGGTAGATTGGCTTGTCTATCAGTGTCTCTCTGTAGTCTTGGGGAGGTAGGGGCCCAGTAAACCTGGCCAATTTTAAGGACTTCCTGAAACTATGCAGTTGTTCACTTTCCTGGGCATCCCTGTAGGATAAAATGTTTCACCTCCTCTCAAAACATCTTGTTGATGGAAGGTTTTATCTTAGAGGAAATTGCTAAACAACATTTTGGGACTTGAAAATGTGATCCCTAGTTCCCTAGTAAGTGGTACTGTTTTGGTATAAAATTTAGGTGGTGGATTCTAGCCAGGACAGGCATTTGAAAGATAAACCTGAGGGGGCTTGTGCAATGGGTCAGTGGTTCAGAACACTGGTTGGTATTGCAGAGGATCTGGATCAATTCCCAGCACCTGCACTTACACACATGCAGGCAATACATTCAAACACACACACACACACACACACACACACACACACATATATATATATATATATATATATATATATATGCAAGATATATTGATTATTCCTCCTCCCTCTGCCTCTTATCCAGCATGAAGTGTGAGTGTGTATCCTCTGCTACACACTCAAGTCACAATGAGGTCTGTCTCACCGTGGGCTCAGAGTCAATAGAGCTAGGAACCATGGTTAAAACCTCTGAAAATGAGCTGGAATAACTCTTTTCTCCTTTAAGCTATTCTCTCTGATATTTTATTCACAGCAATGGAAAGCTAAGGAATATAGTTCCACAGTAGGCGAGTGCTGGGAAGTGAAAGACAGTTCACTATCCCTGTCATCTTTGCCATCACAAGAGAAAAGAACTATTCACTCTGCTGCAGTGTGTTGCTAAGATACTCATTAGGTTTAGGGTGCTCAATACAGTCTTGATTTAAGGCATTTCCAATTTAGTGTGGTATTATTGGGAAGTAACCACGTTGGACATGGAAGAGCATTTGATATGCTATAAGCGTGAACACATAACATGGTCAATATGTGCTCAACAGTATCTTCAGTCTAAAGGGAAAATTGAAAAGACAATCTGCATGCAGACATCTCGGTTATTTAAGGGAATGTATGAAAGCTTGAACAGCCTTTGAATGTGACATTACATGGATTGGGTGACTCTTGCTAATACCATACATTTACCTTGTGTTTCATAACTGCCAAGAACCTTTCAATGTTTAGTACTTGTGGGTCCAAGGGAATCTTTGGAGCTAGCCAGCTAGATAATTCACCTAATTAGCAGATGAAAAAAATCATTCTTAAGAGCAAAGTAAGCAAAGATTAAAAGAATAGTCTCTGTTTACCCATGTAATTACTTACAATAATAATAATTAAATTATTATAAAATTAATGAAGTCAGAATCTAAACTATAACAAAAATGAAGAATACAATTTCTCAACCTTAGGAAGTTGAAATACTTATTGCTTTAAAACTGTACAAACTGTATCTCAAATATATTTATGTGCTTGATTCACATAAGGCCATACAATGTAAATATTAAATTTAAGATTTGACATTATTCACATTTAAATCATTTGGCATATTATATAAAAAATAAATGTGAAGGAAAAAATAATCAACATTGAAGCATGATGAAATTGTACCTCAGGGTAATTACCAAGTCTAGAGAAAATGGGAAGCTACCCCTAAACTAGAACAGGACTTATAGCTATTACAGCTATTAAAATTAATTCCAGGACAGCTGGGGCTCCAGGGAGACCCTGTCTCAAAAAGACCAAAAATAAATAAATAAATAAAATAATCATGCACATATTATTTTTCATAAAAATGACTTTTACAAAATCTTTTTATTTGCATGGATTTTCATCACTGTCAAAGTCCTATACTTTTGCATAGCTACTATGAAACAGAGAGAGATGATTGGTTTAAAGTGCATATGTAGTATATATATATTATTGGCTTAAGGCTATGTTCTGAGAATCACTGACTACATTACAAATATCATGTATTGAAAACCCATTCAATATACTTAGCTTAGCAGCACAATACATTAGTGTATTAGTTGCTTAGTTGTATCCCTTCATGAGTGCAAGGCTGACTTGGACCTGAGTTTGTAGCCAGTGTCCAGAATTGTCCCCAGATAGTGTCCTACTATATGTCATAGCTTTGAAACAGATCAAAATTGAGCATGCATTTTCTGTTGAATGCATATTACCTATGTACTATTATAAACAGTAAAGGTTGGCCAGTGTGGTGGCAGAAGCTTTTAACCTCAGCACTTGGGAGGCAGGGGCAGGATGATCTTGGTCAGACCAAATCCAGCCTGGTCTACATAGTTAGTTCCAGGCAGCTGGGCTACAGGGAGACCCTCTCTCAAACAAACCAAAATGAAACAAACAAAACAAAAACAAAACAATAAAATACCCCAGGAAGTATCTTAAATTGGGAAGTATCTGTATACAGACAGATATTATCTGAAAATATGATTATATATTTAATATACTTTGTCTTTGGAGCAGTTTGTAGGGACATAAAAATTGAGCATGGGTAACAAATATCTCATATACTCTCTGCCCACACACAAGCATAGTCTCCTAATTCCCAACATTCTTTCTAGAACTAGACACCTGTACGAGTTGATGACGTTATTTTGATACACTCTGTTAAAGTTTATCTTCTCCACTATTGAATAAGAACTCTACACTTACTGTAATTGACTATGGATAGGTTTTAAAATACATGTTAGGTTCCCAGGTAGCAATCAGAATTAATAGATTCCTACCTCCCTGATTCGCTGGACCCACTCAGCTTTGACTATCTGCGTTTACATCCCCCATTCCTCAGACACAGGAATTGCTTGCTATCATCATAAGACCCCTGCAACTTTTCACTTGCCCTACCAAACATGTGGCCTGACAACAGGAAAATAGCAAGAGCTAAACATACAAAGGAATCAACCTCGACATCTCAACAGAACAAGCAGGTTTATTAGATAGAGAACAGACCTGGCCCGGAATTCAGAGGAAGAGGACCTTCTCGGGACTGGGTATTTTTTATACTTTCTCTTCAGGGAGTTCTCTGTAGTTAGGATTGTGTCATAGTGAGGAAAGTAGCTGGAGTTGGTTTGCACCACATCAGGGGAAGGGCTGGGGGGGGGCAGCTGTTGCAATTATTGGAGGCACAGGGTGGCAACCATGGAGAGAACATTCAGGACCTAGTCTTTCTCCATCGTTCATGACCCTAGAGGCATAAGAATGGATGTGGGGGCACTGTTACTTCCTCTGGCTGCCTCTTGCTAGCTGAGAGGTGGAGATAGTGATTGGCCATGCTTATATCTTAAGAGGAGGGTGATTTTTACATGGTCCTGAGTGCCAGCTTGAGAAATTGCTGTAACCCAATTAATCAAGAACCTCTGGAATATACTCAATAAAAGTAGCAAGAAGGTGACTAGCAGGGCAATTGCCATCCCTGGGTGAGGGCAGGAAGGAGCCAAGGGGGCAGGTAAGAGAGAATTTCTGTGAAGTGTCCCTTCCAAATGCAGATGCTCATTCTTCACGTGTTTTTATTCCTTCCAAGACCACACCTGACATGTTAGTGAGAAAACAGCAATATTCTCCTAAAAAGAGACACATGCCTTACTTTTCCATGGTCAGATCTAAGTCCTGGACTGTTTTGAAGTACTGTAATAGCCAGGAATTCTATTTGATTTTGAATAGTGGTGAGCTGGTGTGCAAGATCCTCTAGAGAGCCCCTAAGGGCCCCGGGCCATTTCTAAAATCAGTAAATGGAAATCACCAGACCTGCCATCAGGTAACAGCCTGGCTCAGGAGGCTCAGTCCTACCACCAAAAGACCCAGACTGAGGTCTCTTTAGGAAGACTGGGGTATAAATGCTTGTCCACTTAGTTGGAAGACATATGTAGTTACCTCCACAGGCAAAGCAACCCCCTTCATCTGGGTTCCAGGCATCTCCCAAAGTCTATGCCAATGAGTAGCTGGACTTTATCCACATGAAGTTTCCATTTGCAGGATCTAGAGGAAGTGGCTAAGAAGGCCATGGTTAGATGCTGAAGGAGGACTGACGAATCAGACAGGAGGGGCTGCTCCATGTCAGGCT
The DNA here is from genome assembly GCA_009823505.1 of Rhizomys pruinosus. Lineage (NCBI taxonomy): Eukaryota > Metazoa > Chordata > Mammalia > Rodentia > Spalacidae > Rhizomys > Rhizomys pruinosus. The sequence continues at coordinate 499,795 of VZQC01007782.1, read as the reverse complement.
CACAGAGGAAGAGCCAGGTGTGGGACATTTCTAGGTAGGGGGTGTTTACAGAAGTACATGGCCATTGTTGCTGAAACAGAGGTAGGCATTATGCCAAGCAGTGGGAATAAGATGAAAAGGAGGAACTGGGCATGGTGGTGCACGCCTTTAATCCCTGCACTCAGGAGGCAGAGGCAGGCAGATCTCTGTGAGTTCAAGGCCAGCTGGGACTAAAAGGAGACCCTGTCTCAAAAAAAGACAAAAAAAAAAAAAAGATGAAAGGAGGATCCCTGGCAGAGGACAAGGTTGTGCTAGTAGAACTGGGGGGTCAGGCCAGAGCATAGGATGTGCCTGAGTGGGTAGGTTGGGGGCCATGTGGTGACCCAGGTGGCAGCTCCTCCCTGGGTCTATAAGGAAAGTTCTTAGTTACAGATGTGGGGATTTAAATAAGTGTGAGCAATGGGCCTGTGTTTTCAGGGGAGGGGCAGGGAGAGGTGTAGACAAATGTTTATCCTTGTGAGGAGCCCAGGACTACAGGGCCTGTGGCGGGTTCCAGGGCAAGAATGAGGAAAGCTGTATAGCTGGGCCTATAATTTCTCCAGTGCCTTTAGAGCTAGGTCTGGAGCTTGGGATTGGGACCTTCTCCCATGAAAGTTGGGAGCTATTTTTATAGATGACATGTGTAAGGTGCCCTTGGTTTGTGTCCAAATGTTCAGAGGAACAGCCATAAAAGCCAGTGTGAGACTGCTGATCCAACACAGCCAAAAAGAGGCCCAATTAGGACCAGCGGTAAAGAGAAGACAATCCTAGGTGTTAATGAGAGGGAGCATAGGGTAGGGGGTGAGCAGACCAAATAAAGAGAGGTTGCAGGAGGCCATTGACTCCAAGGTGCATGGAGACTGTTACAGAACACAGAGGGAGAAGAAGGACATCAGGTGGGGTTAGGGCTTTGGAAATTTCTCTAGAGCCAAAGTTCCTCCACTATTGAACAGAGGTCATCAGTGGGAAGAAGGGTCCTCAGGAAGGGTGACCAGGTCAGGTCTTCTGCAAATGCTGTGAGAAAAATCTCAAAGGAGTCTAAGGAGAATGGCATTTGCCATGGACCACTGGATTTTCATGAATCCCCCCACCATGGGTGGGAGTTTGGTGATTTTCAAAGAGTTGGGGCCTATGGAAATAGAGACACATGTGGGCTTAGATGTCAGTTTTGGATTGCAGGTATGGACCCAGGCAGTTACAATGGAAGTAGAGGACTGTCCTCTATTAGCAAAACTTAAATCAAGTATGCAGTACAGAAAGGTGGAATGTTTCATATAACTAATTTACAGAGAATAATGAAGAACTTATGTGTTACTAGTAAAAGTCAGGCAAACAAACTTAGGAGATATGTGAGTTGAGCAAGTCTTTTGGGAACCTGTTCTTCTGAGTCTTCAGGGACCCTCCTCTCCCCTGTTCAGAACACAAGGAAGTATCCTGTTTGCAGGATAGGGTACTGAGACCAAGCATGATGAAAATCAGCAAGTACAGAGAACAGAGTGCCTGAATCAGCTCTCGCACAGGACTTTTGCTAACCTATCCCCTTTGCGTTTATTCATCATAGCTAGAATGACTGGTTTGGAGCTAATTGTTCCTGCCTTGTCATTGTCTCCACCCCACTTGACAGGCCTTGCAAAAAGCAAATGGTAACACAATTGCCATAACTGCTGCAGCCAGGAGAGAGAAAACACAAGGTTTGAAATGTTTAAAAAGGTCTAATGAAGCAGCTATACTTTCTCAAATTTGTTGGACACTAACAATTTGCACTTGGACTGTTGCTATTCTAAGTACTTTATTTAGTATTTTTTCCCTGGGGGACTTTTGAAACGGGGTCTTCTGTAGCCCCAGGTGTCCTGGAACTCTCCATGTAGACCAGGCTGGCATTGAACTCAACAGAGATCCACCTGCCTCTGCCTCTTGAGTGTTGGAACTAAAGGTGTGCACCAGCACGGCAGGCTGACTTGACATTTTTTAAAACACCCAATGAAGCATTATGAAAAGGATCAAGGCCCAGTAAATGACTTTTAACTTCTTATGAATCATTTTCAGATTTATTATATGGAACACACATAACACGGAATTGAGTACCATTATCATGACTTTGCTATCTGTACAAGTACTTAAATTCAACCAAATCAATTCCTGATCAATGCGAATTTGGGTGATCCATCTTTTAGTAAAACTCCTTTAGACTTGCTGCATGAAGCAAGTGATTTTCACCATTTGATGAAGAGCCATGGCAGAGGTGGAAGGGATCATTGGGATCCCTTCCCAATGAGTGATCAATATATTGTTATAATTTATAGTTTATACAAGTGATGTGGTATAATAATTCTGTTTTGTTGTGGGTAATGACAATATTACCAGATTAAAATATAGGCTTTAATATGCATGCTTTTAATAAAAATTCCTGCATAAGAGTAATATCTTGGTAAAAATCACATTTTTTTCTGTTATACTGAAAATCTCCATTCAAATGTAAACAACACTTTTGAGTACTGTTAATTTCCAGATAGAGCCCTGTCTTGGACCAAAAGCCATGTGAGATGATTGAGCCTTCCTTGGGCCCATTTCATGGTATTGTCACTGTGAAGCACAGTATGATGTATATACTGAGTAGTGAAGATTCCACATACTAAAACCCTTCTTTAACCATCCACCCATTCCCCATGGGCAATCGTTTTCTTTCTTGGATGTGAAGTGACACAGTCTGACCATTGGATGCAATGCATAAAGGTGAAGATGATAATAGTCAGTGAAGTTATAATCAAATTGTGCCCCCGGACCATTAGAAAGCAGATAACCCAGAAAATTTACAATGGTTTAAATGCACTGATGGGGTGAGTCAAACCCGATGACAGGGTGTGCAAGGCTGACTGAGCCCCAAAACTTCATGGTGCATGACATTTCTACCAAGCTGCTAATTACTGCCATTATCATAAGGAAGATGTTCAGGAGGAGTGAAGCCTTGACCTCTCTTTGAGTATAGATAGAGATAGAAAAGCCTAGAAGAGGTAGAAAGATGAGGAATAGTGGCCTGGATTAAAGCCACCTTTAAGGCAGAGGGTGAGGGATGCGGGACCTTTTTAGGGGTTAGAGGAAGTAGCATACCAGAAGAGCAGGTGTGTGGGGCAGAGGGAAGGAGAGAAGAAAATGGGGCAGAAGGGGGTTGCAACAGGTCGGGACCAGAGAGCCTAAGGCCAGATCCACAACTAGTTTAGAGTCCCATAGTGGAGAATAGATAGGATAGTAAAGGATAGAGAAAGCAAGGGAGAGGACAGGGTTAAGGGGGCCTGACACCAAATTCCAAGGGGTAGATTAAAAATCAGTTGGGTGTGTTGAGGTAGAGGAAGAATTGATTGAGTTTGAGGGAGGCGTTTGGGTGCCTGTCAGGAAAGAAATCTGCCAAGAGGATTTGGACCTCAGAGCAGTCATGAGAAAGTGAGGAGTAAGAGTTGACATGGACAGCTTGGAAGTAGGCAATCGCAGACCACTTGACATTCCTTTGTAAGAAATTATGAAGATCTGATAGAGTATTTGGATTGGATAGGCCAAATTCAGGTCGCCAAGTTTTTGTACTCTTGATAGATGAAGGTCAATAGGTGATAAAGGTTTCACCATTTTAAATCAGTCTGGATTCCCAAGGCTGATGAGCCAAGGGCTTGTTGCCAGGAACCATGGAAATTTGGGGACACATGCTTCAGGTCAAGAGTCCTGAGGCAAGAATGCTAGGTTGAAGGGGAGAGTTGGGTCAGAGTGTCCTCTAAGACAAAGTCCACTCAGAGGAGAGAGCTCCAGCCATCTACTGGGGTGTCCCCAAGGTGGGGCTCTGAGGGCTGTATATGAGATCTGGGACACAGAATGTCCATCCTAGAGAGTCACCAAGGCAGAAAGTGGGGTTGCTTACCCTGCAGTTGGGTCCAGGATAGAATGTCAGGTGTTGGGAATAATGGAATGGCAGATTGGAAAGTCAGTCAGAGAGGCTGAGGTAAGTGATAGGAAAAATGAGGAGGGGGGTGGCAGGTTTCCTGGACTGGTCAGTAAGGACCTCCATGAGGTCCTGCCTTGTCCATGGAGCAATGAGGCCTTAACAGCCATTCCCTTGGGGGCAGGGCAGCTAGCTCCTGGTCGCTTGCCACTGTTTAGCCAAAGGAGGCAGAAAGAACCCCAGAGCTGGAAATGGAGGAAGAGGAGGAGGAAGGAGATGGCATAAGGAGGAGAGGGGGAGGAGGAGGAGGAGGAGGAGGAGGAGGAGGAGGAGGGGGAGGAAGAGGGGAATCAGCTAAGGGACCACCCTCCTTCCCAGGTTTTCGGTGCCAAATTGTAAGGAAATAGGAAATATAAAAAGAGACAAAGGACCTGACCTCTTCCTCCAGAACAAGCAAATTTATTAGGCAGAAACCCAAGAGGGCACTTTCTCCCAGACCAGACAGGAGGAGGAAGACCTCTCTCACAGACTTGGGGAAAGTTCTAGCTTTCCCTCTGGGAGTGTCTTGTGGTTGTATTAGGGAAGGTGGATGAAGGGACATTTGCATTATATCATGAGAGGCAGCTGGGTTGGGGGAATTGCAATCATGCAAGGCCCTGGTCTCCAGGAAGGGAGCCAGAGGGTGGCATGCATGCCAGGACCATCCAGGTCCTAATATTTCTTCCTCACTACCTACTCCTCCCCTGTCACCATCAGGATTGTTCCCGCTAGGCCTCACCTCTCTTAAGCCTTTGCACAAGCCAACATACCTAAAATGGAAGACTCTTACCTACCTGTTGCTATGAAAATTCCCAACCTCAGGTATTGTTTACCAGATGAGATGGCGCATGGAATGCTGGTGAAATGGCTGGTAAACACAGTTCACCAAGTCATCAACAGTGATGTACTGAAACACACTGCAAGAATGTGGTGGGAAGTTCACAAAGGAGGGGAATATCATAGAGGGGAATATAAATTCTTTCCTAGCAGTTGAGGGGAAGTTGCTTGGTCTTACCTCACACCCTATTTATGTGGAGTTCTTATCTCAGTGGACAGGAAGATGTCTTTCTATCCTGTTAAGTAATACATTTTACAGTGTAGTTTCCTTATCTTGAGACTAGCCATTTGTGTAATGTGTTATGGGTCATTACAAGTCAGATTCCACCTGTCTGCCTAACACATCATGGGTCACTAAGGGTCACAATTCAAATGTTCAGAGCTTGGTAGCTAAAGTGTATGGTTTATTTTTAATTTTTGGCACCTTTACCTCTATATTTTTTGTCTATAACTCTGTCTCTTGAATACCATATAATCATTGTTCTTAAATCTGCTTCAGTACACTAGAATGAGGTGCCAGAAGGAACATCTTTCCTCCATGTGTCCCCAAACAGTAAGCAGTATCTGACACCTAAAATTAATCAGTACAGGAGATCTCCCAAGACCACCTGAAGCACAGATAGGTAGGAGCTGGGTGCTTCAGCAAGGCGGATTGTTGTTTGATTTAATCTAGTGGTCTTTGGCTTGATTGGTTTTGTGGCTGTGGGGGCAGAGTTATCCTCCCAGCTGGTATAAAAGGTGGGTTTATGTGAGTCTTGAGATTGGAGATCTCCCAAGAACACCTGAAGCACAAGTAAGTAAGAGCTGCATGCTTCAGCAAGGCAGATTGTTTGATTTAATCTAGTTGTCTTTGGCTCGATTGGCTTTTGTGGCTGTGGGGGTAGAGTTATCCTCCCAGCTGATATAAATGGTGGGTTTGTGTGAGTCCTGAGATCGGAGATCTCCCAAGACCACCTGAAGCAGAGGTACTGGGTGCAGGCTAAAGAGTGACCCCCCAACCCTGGCCAACTGGGAGTACTGAAGGAAGGAGTGTCCAAGAGGATTCTTCAGAGAACATTCAGAACAGAAAGGGAGGAGTGAGTTGGGCTTCCCATAGAAAGCCTAAAGCTTAGAGAAGTCAACACTCCATAAACAAGGAGTAAAGGAAAAAAATCAATCAAACAACGAAGGCATCTGAAGGAGGCAAGCAAAGCAAGCCCTCAACACAGTGAAGAGGCATTTGGGACTCACAATGGAATACAGGGAAGGAGAAGCCCATATGTCAGGAACACGAAGAAGAGACAACATGGGAAAGGTCCAGGACAATCCCACACCAAGCTCTACCAACCCTGTGGAAGATTCCTACAGTGGGATCCCCCTGGGGATGGCCCCGGAAACAGATATCAGAAGTACAATTGTGAACATACTTAAAGAAGTACAAGAGTATAAAGAGCAAATCAAAGAATTAAGAAAAGAGAATGAAGAACTCAAGAAGGACCTAGAGAGAGAGAATGACAAACTGCAGAAGGAAATGGAAACACTGAAAAGATCCCATGCTGAAAAAGATAAGGAAACCAACCAGCAAACCAAACCACTACAGGAAGGGATTGAGAAGCTCCAAAAGGAAGTGGAAATACTAAAGAAATCAGAATAGGAAATGAAAATGAAATCAAACACTCATCCGATCAAGAGGAAAAGAATGGAAAAAGCCTCAGAAGCAGAATGGAGGAAGCAGAACAAAGAATATCAGACCTGGAAGATAACAAAGAGCAACTAAAAACCTCAAGTAAAGATTATGAAAAATTTAAAAATACACAAAAGTGGAACAACCAGGAACTGTGGGACACTATGAAAAGATCAAACCTCCACATCATAGGAATAGAGGAAGGAGAAGAATCCCAAGAGAATGGTATTGATCAGATCTTCAACAGAATAATAGATGAAAATTTCCCCAAACTAAAAATAGACAAGCCCATACAAATACAAGAAGCACATAGGACCCCAAATAGACAAGATCAGAAAAGAAACACCCCACGCCATATCATAGTTAAAATGCTAGATGCCCAAAACAAAGACAAAATTCTGAGGGCCACAAAAGAAAAACAAGTCACATACAAAGGGAAACCCATCAGAATTACAACTGACTTCTCGCCTCAAACCATGAAAGCAAGAAGAACATGGAGCAAAGCATTCCCTGTGTTAAGGGACTATGGATGCCAACCCAGAATACTTTACCCAGCAAAAATGTCGACTATACTTGAAGGAGAGAGAAAAATCTTCCATGACATAAACAAGATGATGGAATACATGTCTGGAAAACCAACTCTTCATAAAATACTTGAAGCAATTCAAAGGGCAGAAGAGAGGAGCAACAATCCTCAAACACCTAGGAAAAGAAACTAACAAAAACATAACCATAGGAGCAAAATCAAAGGCTAGAAGTCCAAATGGATAATAAAGTGAAAGGAAGCAACATCCATCTTTCAATTGTAACCTTAAATATTAATGGGCTAAACTCCCCAATCAAAAGGCATAGACTGGGAGAATGGATTAGGAAACAAAACCCATCTATATGCTGTCTACAAGAAACCCATCTCAATTTCAAGGATAGGCACCAACTTAAGGTGAAGGGATGGAAGAAAGTATTCCAAGCAAATGGTACCAAAAAGAAAGCAGGTGTGGCTATTCTAATATCAGACAAAATAGACTTCAAAGCAAAAGAAATCAAAAGAGACAAAGAGGGCCACTACATCTTTATTAAAGGAACAATTGACGATGAAGATTTCACAATCATAAATATATATGCACCAAACACCGGTGCACCAAACTTTATAAAGACAATTCTTCAGGATCTCAAGGCACAGATTAACCCCAGCACACTAATACTAGGGGACTTCAATACCCCATTAAGTCCCCTAGACAGATCAACAGGACAAAGGATAAACAGAGAGACATCTGAACTAAATGACACAATACACCAAATGGACCTCACAGACATCTATCGAATATTTCACCCAAACACCAGAGAATACACTTTCTACTCAGCACCTCATGGAACATTCTCCAAAATAGACCATATACTGGGACACAGGAAAAAACTCAACAAATATAAAAAGATTGAAATAATCTCATGCATTCTATCAGACCACAGTGCAATAAAACTCAATATCAACACCAGAATAAACCCTACAACCTACAGGAACACATGGAGACTAAACAACACTCTCCTGAATAATGAGTGGGTCAAGGAAGAAATAAAGAAAGAAATAAAAACATTCCTGGAACTGAATGACAATGATAAAACAACACAGCAAAATCTATGGGACACTTTAAAAGCAATCCTAAGAGGGAAGTTTATAGCTCTAAGTGCCTACATTAAAAAAACAGAAAGAGCACAAGTGAATGATCTAACACTGCAGCTAAAAATACTTGAGAGACAACAACAAATGAACCCTAAACGGAGCAGACAAGAAGAAATAACAAAAATCAGAGCAGAGATCAATGAAATAGAAACAAAGAAAACCATACAAAAAATCAATGAATCCAAAAGCTGGTTCTTTGAGAGAATAAACAAGATAGACAGACCTCTAGCCCAGTTAACCAAAAGAAAGAAGGAACAACTCCAAATCAATAGAATCTGTGATGAAAAGGGAAATATCACAACAGATAATGAAAAGATCCAGACAATCATACGGAATTACTTTAAAAACCTATACTCTACCAAGTTTGAAAACCTAGAAGAAATGGATGAATATCTGAAATCTTGGGAATCACCAAAGCTCAACCAAGAAGAGATCGACAGCTTAAACAGACCAATAATATGTGAAGAAATTGAAGATGTAATAAGCAGCCTCCCAACCAAAAAATGCCCAGGCCCAGATGGTTTCACAGCAGAATTCTATAAAATATTTCAAAAAGACTTACAACCATTAATATTCAAGTTGTTTAGAAGGATACAAACGGAGGGAGTTCTCCCAGATTCCTTCTATGAAGCCAGCATCACTCTAATACCAAAACCAGGCAAAGATGCAACTAAAAAGGAGAACTATAGACCCATCTCCCTAATGAACACAGATGCCAAAATTCTAAATAGGATACTGGCAAATCGCATACAGACCCACATCAAGAAGATCATCCACCATGACCAAGTTGGATTCATACCAGAGATGCAGGGATGGTTCAACATACGAAAATCAATAAATATCATCAAGCATATAAACGGACTGAAAGACAAAAACCACACCATCATCTCAATTGACGCGGAAAAAGCCTTTGACAAAATCCAGCATCCGTTCATGTTTAAAGTCCTAGAGGGAATTGGATTGGAGGGATCATACCTTAATGTAATCAAAGCCATATACAGGAAACCCACAGCCAATATCATCCTAAATGGGGAAACGACAGAAGCATTCCCCTTAAGGGTAGGAACTCGGCAAGGTTGTCCCCTGTCACCACTCCTTTTCAACATAGTGCTTGAATCCCTTGCTAGGGCAATAAGGCAAGAAAAGGAAATTAAAGGAGTTCTAATAGGAAAAGAGGAAGTCAAGCTATCCCTTTTTGCTGATGATATGATTGTCTACTTAAGGGATGCTAAGAACTCCACCAGGAAACTCCTAGAAACGATTAGGAGCTTCAGTAAGGTGGCAGGATACAAAATAAACCTAGAAAAATCAGTAGCCTTTCTCTACACCAACAGTAGGCAACTGAAGAAGGAATACAAGGAGACCTTCCCACTCACAATAGCCTCAAAAACAATAAAATACCTAGGAACAAACCTAACCAAAGATACCAAGGACCTCTACAACAAAAATTTTAAACCTCTGAAGAAGGAAATTGAAGAAGACATCAGGAGATGGACAAACCTCCCATGCTCATGGATTGGGAAAATAAATATAGTAAAAATGTCCATTCTACCTAAACTTGTATACAGATTTAATGCAATCCCAATCAAAATCCCCAAGAGCTTCTTCACAGGTTTGGAAAAAAGAATCCTCAATTTCATTTGGAAAAACAAAAGACCCCGAATAGCCAAAGCAACTCTGGGCGAAAAGAGCAATACAGGGGGGATCGCTATACCAGACATCAAACTATACTACAGGGCTATAGTCATAAAAACAGCTTGGTACTGGCACAAAAACAGACCAGTTGACCAATGGAACAAAATTGAAGATCCAAACCTGAGCACATACAATTTCAGCCATCTCATATTTGATAAGGAGGCCAAGAAGACACATTGGAGGAAAGACAGCATCTTCAACAAGTGGTGTTGGCAAAACTGGATCACCACCTGTAGAAGAATGAAATTAAACCCCTACCTCTCACCCTGTACAAAAGTCAATTCCAAATGGATCAAAGACCTCAACGTGAAATCCAAAACTCTGGAGGTGATAGAAGAGAAACTTGGCAGCAGACTACAAGACGTAGGTGTAGGAAAAGACTTCTTAAATCAGACAGCAGCTGCACAAGAAATAAGATCGTCAATTGACAAATGGGACCTCATTAAACTCAAAAGCTTCTGTACATCAAAGGAAACAATAAAGGAAGTGAAGAGAAAACCCACAGAATGGGAGGAAACCTTCACAGCAGATACATCTGACAAAGCATTAATTTCCAGAGTATACAAGCTACTCAAAAAACAAAGAAGAAAGAAAACAAATGAATCACTCAGAAGATGGAGCAAAGATCTGAACAGAGACTTCACAGAGGAGGAATTAGAGATGGCTGAGAAACACCTTAAGAAGTGTTCAACATCGCTAATAATTAAGGAAATGCAAATTAAAACCACCTTAAGATACCATCTTACTCCAGTAAGACTGGCTAGGATCAAGAAAACAAATGATGCCAAGTGCTGGAGAGGGTGTGGGGAAAGGGGAACACTCATCCATTGCTGGTGGGAATGTAAACTTGTGCAGCCACTATGGAAAACAGTGTGGAGAACCCTTAGAAGACTCAAAATGATCCTGCCATTTGACCCAGTCATACCACTCCTGGGTATATACCCACAAGACTCATCTTACTGCAGAGATACATGCACAGCTATATTTATTGCCGCTCTGTTCACAATAGCAAAAAACTGGAATCAACCCAAATGCCCCTCAACTGACGAGTGGATAGAGAAAATGTGGTACATGTACACAATGGAATTCTATGCAGCAGTAAAGAAAGACAACATCATGAACTTTGCAGGTAAATGGATGGAGCTTGAAGACATCATGTTAAGTGAAGTAACACAGTCCCAGAAAAACAAACGACAAATGGTATCTCTCATATGTGGATGCTAGTACCAATAACCCAGTTATAAATATTTCTTGTGGAGAGGGATGCATATTAAAAGAACAACAACAGAAAGATTGCATCAGAAGGCTGACTGAAATGGTGACTCGGGAGGGGTGGGAGGGGTGGGAGAGGGACACGGGTGTATATTCGATTGGTGCATGTTTAATTGACGTGAGTTCAACAAGTATCCAGTTTTGCCCAGACTCTGTCTACAGGATACATGGTGTTTTAGGACTTAGTAAAAGTAAATATGTGCATATTGGACAACATTGGTTTGAAGGCTGATAAAAACGGTAATGCATCTGAGTTAATTGGTGATATAAATTGCTCTTGTCCACATTAGCTTTAACTAAAATCTGTATAACAATTACTTTGGGATTGGTATAAACAAATGTTCTCTATAATTTTGCTGTCATATAGTATCACCTGGTAGCAATCTCTTTCACCTATAGGATGATTTAACTCAAAAATAAACTTTGTTTCCCAAGTTAATCACATACAGTAACCCAAAACAGCATGGGTGAACTTGATGAAATCTGTGCCTTGATTCCACCCTATAGGTATGTATAAAACAACTGCTTTTTTGAGACTCATGGGTCAAAACTAAAAACCTTAAATAAAAAAGGGGGATATAGATAGATATGAAAACTTTTTGTCAAAAAACCTTGCAACCCAAATCTTAAAACTAACTATGGGAAAGGATTTGTATGTTCCAACAGGCCAGAGTATCACCAACTTAATGGCTGAGAAAGAAAATGCAGCTTTGCAGTGAGTAGGATGTACCAGAAAGTGCCAGCAGAAGGATTGACTCCTCTGGGCATTGAAGGGAAGAAATGCCTCAGATTGCTGCAGACATCAGGCCCCTCTGTGGATCCTACTAGTAACAACTATTTTTAATGATTCCTAACGAAGCTTACCTTCTAGGTGCCGCAAAGGTTTTAATACAAGAGACTTTCTTAACTCCCCCCCATAGAATAAGGAGAAATATGATGATGATGAGGTCGTTCTCCAGCTGTAGATTGGAGCCAGCTGTTATAGAGGTATTCTCTTGTAAAATCAGTAAAACTGCCTTCTTTAATTGACTAATGGACATAGAAACTGTGAAAAGGATTATTCTCTATTCAGAACCAAATATAATGCTAAAGTCTCCTTAAGCTATGCACTTAAACAAAATATATTAATACAGGAGCTCTGACATCAACAATGGATTATTCTACCAAGGAGATGTTGGCCAGGGGATCCAAGCCCCCACAAAAGGTAAAGGCTCCTTGCCTCCAAACTGGGATATCTGCAGGAAGAGAGGCGATAAGGCCCTGCTGTTGAAGACCTGATATAAACATGGGAAAGATGTATGGAGACCGCACTTGCAAGTATACAGATGGTCTCTGGAATGCCAGAGAGTGTTACCAAAGGCCACTAAACCAATAAAGCAAATATAGGTCTCCTTGAGTCAAGCAAGACTCCTCCGTCAGCACCAGCTACACCTCATCTGCCTGGAAATACTGTGCAGCAGTGGCAGCCATATGTCTGTATATCCCAAATCTAATTGGCTATTAGCTCTCTCCTTGGAGGAATAACCCACGGCTGATGCCACAAGCTTACATCCTCTAATGGTTAGGAGATGTTATAAACCACACGAAGACCCTGTCATACTTAACAGAAGAAAATGTAATTCATGAATTGACATACCATCCAAACATCTGTGTCTATACCAAAGTAACCTACCATAACAATTAGTACTGTTTAAATACCTATATATCTAATTGCGTGTGCTTCATTAGTAGGATCGAAAAGCTATATATTATACTGTTTAAATACCTATATATCTAATTGCATGTGCTTCATTAGTAGGATTGAAAGGTTATGCCTGGACAAGCTGGCAGCCCATGAAAGAAAACAGCCAGAATTGACTAGAGACCAAGACAACAGCTCCAGAGAAAGTAGACTGTTTTGCTTCTCATCCACCTGTGCCCCTTTTCTAAGCCTAGGGAACAATCTGCGGAAGAGGGGGCGTGGTAGAATGTAAGGGCTGCGATTGGGGTGAATGGTGAAACTACAACAATATAGACTGGACACTCATTTGATCAACTTGATTGAACATACAAGCCCCCCCCCCTGCTGGATGGTGGGACCCATGAGCTGTGTGGGTTTGGGCACAACCGCTCGCAAATTGGTTTTACATGAAGGATGCTTGTACTCACAGATTATCACCTATTGTTAAAAAAATGAAAACAAAACAAAACAAAAAAACAGAGAAAGATGCAGAAAAGTTATGGCAGAATGCATGATCTGGGATGGGTAGGGGTAGGGTGGGAGGAAGGGAAGGGGATATATCCCTGAACTGAATTGGAAAACGATGTATGAAATACACAAAACATCAATAATAATAAAAAAATAAAGTAAAAAAATAGTAATACAAACACTGGTATATTCATAAATGTAACACTAAAAGGTGAAGCGATATACATGGTTATTATATCTTTGATGTGTTGCCACTACTACAGTAAAACCCTGCTTGGTTTTCACACTGAAAAAAAAATTTCTAAGATTATTTGTTTAAATCAATTTATTTTCTTAAGAATAAAGCCAATATATCTGGGCTATTTTGAAAAAAAAATAAAAATAAAAAATAAAAAAATGTATATATCTATATAATAAAAAAAGAAAAAAATTATGTTTCACAATTCATTATTATTATTTTTAATGTTGTAATTGAGATTTTAGCATAGAAAAAGATCCTTGCTACCTTTGTTTTCCTCTTCTTTCTTTTCTTCCTTCTTTGACAAAGTCCTCAGGTTTTTCTGATCTATAGAGCTCAGGATGCCCTTGAACTGATGGTCCGGCCCCGAAAATGCTGGGATTTTAACTGGCATTTACTAGCTGCACATTTTGGAGTACAATTTGATAGTTTGATACATATAGACAATGATGATTAATGTGAAGTAGCTAGCATTTGTATTTCTTTATATAGCTATCATTTCTTGGTTTAGAGCCTTTAAAACTCCTGTCTCCTTCTTCTTCATAAAGTACATAATAGATGCTTGTGTCCCAGAGTTATCCTCCTGTAACCCATTCTTTCTAGCTGTCATTTGATACCCATTATTCGGTCTCTTTTTTTCAATTCACCAGTCTTCCCAGCCTCAAATTACCACGGTTCTACTGTCTACTTTCAGATTAATTAGTTTTCCAAATGATGCATTACTCTCATATAAAACAAAATATACACAAAACAAATTGCTTTTTCTTACTGGACTCTAACTCTGCTGATGACTGTTTTTCTATGTAATGCCATCTTCCATTTTCATCAAAACCACTGCTGATGCCACTTTTTTCAGTGAATGTAGGCAAAGAGCTGAGACCCCCAGACACAGGTCTTGAATCAATCTTGCAAGTACAATCTACAGACACCCACTGCTGACTTCTGCTTCCAGAAAGGTGGTTGATATGTATGTCTATCCAACCCATCATTTAGATTCTAAGTTCCTAAGAGTGCTTTACTACTGTTTCAGAGAATTTCATTCTTTTTGTTTTTCTATCTTTTCATCTTGGAATTCTTAAACACATGCAAAATATAGAGTGGCTCTCCAGGAACTCAGCACCCAGCAGCTGGTCCTCCTTCATTTCTTCCCTTTGCTGGATCATTTTAAGGCATGTCTGGAAATATTATCTGTAAGCCTCTAAATGATAAGGACAACCTCTCTGCCCCCCCATTGTGAATTGAAATTCCCAGAAAAAAATGTCAGGTGTGTGCTAAAGATTCTACAAGGCAAAAGTACTGAAATTCATGTGTTAAAATGTTGCAGACTCAGAGCGGAATTATGCTTAGCTACTTTTGGTCTCTTTGAAAAGTATATATTTCCTATCTGTATGTCCTTGTAACTATCCTAGCCTTTAAAATGTACTCTTAGCAAGGCACCATCTTTTCCCAATCCAAAACTGAAATGTGTTAAGAGAGAGCATCTGACACCTATAGCAGGCATTTCCTTGTTTTGCTGTAAGCTGCCTGCCTGTGGTTCTCAACAATGTATTGGATGAATGCCTTAATTAATAAAACCTCATATAACTACTTCCAAAGTGGAACATGATATTGAGGTAACCAGAATCTCTATTACTGCACCATAGTCACTCACATTTCGCTCTAGAATAAATTCTTATTTTCTTTGAGGTGAAAGCTGTGTTTTTGAATCCATACCAGAAATAGTCTATAGGCCAGGGAAATGTTTTCTTTATGTAATATATAGATTGAATATTTTGGAAAAGACTAAAAGCTCGTGGGAGCTGTATTGTGATAGATAAATTTTCAGTTTTTCCTGTGGTCTACGTGAGTAGAAATTTTTTAGGAATAGTCATTTCACTGCTAGAAGTGAGATTACTCTCATTCTTGCAGACCTTTTAAGGTAGAGAGCATGCTAATGTACTAGGCATTACACATGGAACTAAAAAGCAGTTGTTTTCTAGGAAGACCAACCAATATGCAGGCATTCAAATATAAACATAGGAATTTATAGGGAAATCATGAAACTAATATTGATAATTCAATTACCCAAGAATTAAAAGCAGATGAATGCTCTTTTGAGGAGGCCAATTAGAGGTAATTATTTTTGTGAAGGAAATGAGTTTTGGAGAGAGTCTTGACTCAGAATGGTGATCAAACTTTGCATGGTTCAAAGACTGAGGCAGAGAATGTGGAAAGAACTAAGAAATTTTTCATAAGGAAGATCAAGTGGTGACAAATGGTTGCTTCAGTTTACCTGTCTCATTCTCATTCTCATTAACTGTGAAATCGAATAGGGACCATTGAGCCTCTCATAGCAAAGTCTTGCTATAAATGTCAGCATACATACAAATAGTCTGCTTTATAATGGTTTTCCTCAATGATTTTATTTCTCTACAGTGATATGAAGGTGATGAACATTCACGGGAAACCATAATAATTTTGATTTTCATCTTTTCCTAAGCCATAGTTGTTCAGTACAAACCTCTTTTATGGTTCTAGGATTTTTGTTGTTAAATACATTTTCTACTTGTGATACTTTTTATTTATGATGTGTTTCGGGGTTGTAGCTTCATCATCCTTTAAGGAGCATCTGCATTTATCTTTGGAAAGAGAACTTGTAATTTTTTTTGTCTTTTTGAGACAGGGTCACCCTGTAGCCCCAACTGGCCTGGAACCCACCTGTCTGGCCTCCATCTCACAGAGATCTACCTGCCTCTCTCTCCTGAGTGCTGGGATTAAAGGCATGCACTACCATACTTGGATTGGAATTTTTTTTTGTTTTTTTGAACAGCATTGAAGAATAAAAGTGTTGCACATCTGATGATGGCATTTCTGGAGTAGAGTGAGATTTGTTAGAGGTAGTTTTTCAACAAGGGAGCTGAGTTGGCAGAAATTCAAAGCAAATTTAAAATTTTGCCATACAAGTTAAAACCAAAGAGACCTGGACAGAGTTGATTCATGTCACCTTGGCTTTCTTGTAAATTCTGAGCAGTCCATCAGACAAGGAACTCTTTCCTACAATCATATTCATTAACCAATCCAAGTTATTTGCAATGGAAAGTGAGAGCAGGATTTGGTGCCAGATCTGCTTTTTCTTAATAACTTGGAAGATGTGACAGTAGGTATTAGACAGTACATGTACATCTTTTAAAATACTTGACTTTGGCCTCCAGTCCCAAGTCACATGTTTCAGCCCATTCATCAGTGTCTTTGTAAATCAAATGGGTTGTCTTTATATTTGTCCCTATGGGTGCGCTATCTATGTGCTAATGAGAGAGCCGGAAAGTCTTTGAACTTGTAGGAAAACAGACAAACATTTGGTGCTACCTTCTTGTTTGTGCAAAATTGTACTTTGCACTTGTATTTTTAAAAAACCATTTTATGGCCTGGAGAGATGGTTTAGCAGTTAAGAATACTGGCTGCTCTTGCAGAGGACCTGGGTTCAATTCTTAGCACCCTCATGATGGTTAACAATCATCAGTCACTCCAGTCCAGGGAATTGTACACCTCCTTCTGACTTCTGCAGACACTGCACTTATGTGATGCACTTACATACATGCAGGCAAAACATACACGCAGGCAAAACATATATATATATATATACATATTATATATATAATAATAGATAAATAAATTTAAAAATATTTTTTATTTATTAATTTATGTGTATGAATGCATTGTCTGCATGTAGGCATGTGCAGCCACGTCATGTAATACCCACAGAGCTTAGATTTTTAAAAAGCAGAATGTTTGTATTAGGATACAGAATTAGCTCAATCAGTATAGTATATGCTTTTAAAGAATTGTTTATTTTACTTTACATGTATGTGTGTTTGTGTTTCTGAGTGGTATTATGAGTACCAAATATGTGCAGATGCCAGAAGATGGTGTCAGGTCTCCTAGAGCTAGTTACAAGTATTGTGAGCCACTTAGTATGGGTGCTGGGAATCAAACCTGGATTCTCTTCAAGAGCAGCAAGTGCTCTTAACTGCTGAGCCATTCCTCCAGCTCCTACATTATCTTCTCAAGAATTGTTCTTGAAACACTTATCTACGAAGTGGAAAAGAGAGAGTAGCTAGCAGTGATGGTGGCCGTGTATATGTATCAGGTTTTGTTTATCTCCTGGTCCTCACAGTGCCCCTGCGGATGGGCATAGCCGAAGAACCTATTTTGGAGAAGCTGAGGCTGAAGGTCAAGTAGAGCCAGGCTGTGCAAGGAGAAGCTTCTCTGTTTCAATTTATCAGACCCACCTCGTTGCTAGGTTGGTGGGTATCATGTTAGGTCCTCTAGGGATTTGGTAGCTTCGTGGGGATTGTAGACATAGGTACATGAAATATTGCTTTGCCTTTTACTTCTCACCTGACTGGCTCTAGTTTATCAATCTCCATGCCTAAACCGAGGGTTCTAGTCACACACCAGGTGCAGTCCCCATCTTTAGAACCAAATTCCTGAACATGCACTTTCATAGCTTAGGCAATGATGTTGTTTCCCACCTAGATTAAGGGCAGAATTTCCCTTCCCTGAAAAGCCTGGAGTTCTTTCAAGTGGCCTCTGCAGAGTAGACCCTGCTTGGTATTGTGGCCTCCCACTCTGCTGAGCTCCAGGACATGCAGAGAAAAACACATGTGCTGTGCTGTGCTCAGCTTGCATTGACTTTGCCTTTTTCATTTTCCATAAGCTGAGTAGACAGATAATCAACCATACATACAGTTATAAGAAATATCGGGTGAGGACACTTGTTGCCCTATTCTGTTATTTTAAGTGAATGTTTTAATAATAATAGAATATATTATCATTGTAATTGTTATCCAAATCTCAATGTGTGATAGATGTTTTTAAAAAGAAGTAAGCTGGAAATAAATATTCAAAGATAAATATATAGGTCAAAAGAAGTTGACTATTGTATATTAAATCTCCAAACACATGTAATAGGAAATCTTATGACCCAAGTTATTCGGTTGATTACTTTGACTCCGGCTTTTTATCTTGCATCGTTGACCACACCAACTGGCACTAAACGAGGGTAGGGTATGAAATTACATGGATAATTTGGTTGCTTATCTTGACCTCTTTTTATTTAAAGCAATTATTTATTTAGTGTGGTGAGTTCATGTGGCACATTTGCCACAGAGCTTATGTGGGAGTCAGAAGACAATTTGTAGGAGTTGGTTTTTTCCTTCCACTATGCAGATTCTGGGGATTATCTCAGGTCATCCGGGTTTGTGACAAGTGCTCTTACGTTCTTAACCATTATGTGGTCCCATGATCTTGACCTTTGTAGAAACCCAAACTCATAAATCATCGAATCCTGACTTATGGTTACACATTTTTGAACACTCTCTCAATGTCACCATTGTGCTAGTTTTCCCACCTGAGAGTGAATAAGATTATGTGTTTCTTGATGGTTGAATTTCCAGAGGACATAACCAATCTGGGAAGTCCTTTTTCATTACTGTCTGACTAATAAAATGCCTCGAGATAAATCATTATCAATCTATGGAATATTCTTCTTTCTTCTTTCATAAACAAATACCACCCTTTGTCACTAAGTCCAGAGAAGCAATACTTAGAAATACTCAATCCAGTAATGTCTACCATAGAATGGAGGGAATGAAGGACTAGGGTGGGAATTGTGGCTACCTCGTGTTGTGGCATCAGACCTGGCAGCAGCCTGTGACCTGAGCTTAATGACCTGGATAAAGTGGATGAGTAGACGAAGTCTTTGAAATGTTTTAAGTAGCAGCCTACAAAGGGTAATGTGATTTTGAGGCAGTAAAAAAAGAGAATATTCTTTTGTTCTTGTTTCACTGCCATTAATGGCAGCATATATATGGTAATACACATGAACAATGAGTAAATATGTAAGTTTTACATTCTTTTTTGCATATTCATCCCTATATAAGGTCTGTATTAATTGGCTTTGTTGAAACACTAAGTGGAAAAAGAAAATGATTCCAATGAGGTAATGCTGTTGGGGGTATTTGCTGTGTTTGCTTTTACATAATGTTTTTATTGTGGCTTGATACATTCACTGTAAAATCCTGACACATAGTAAAGAGAATCAGTGCTTAGAACTAAAAACTCAACACCCAAATAATTCAAACTTTCAGTTGTTTTATGCTTTACATATGAAGATAAGTATATTAAAGTGATTTTTTCCCCTTTGGTGGGGTGAAAAGGAAGTGAGAGGAGGATCGGTTATTTGATGCTTGTGGGATGGAGTGAGGAAGGATGGTTTGTTTTCTGTTCTCCAGATAATTGTATCACTTCTCTATCTGTGTTATGTTAAACACGTGTGACTTTTCTGGTTAATTTTAGAACATTTTCTTGTGTTATTGATAGATTCACACTGGCACAATTGTTTCTTTTCTTTAGTCTTTTAAAATTAATCGAACCAATCACAGTGCATTCCTTTATAGATTCAATTTTTTCATTCCTATAAATACTTGTTTTCGGAATCACATTGGAGTAGATAGACAATGATGATTTGTTGAAATCAAACCTGCTGTGGTGAAGCTAAATGCCATTTGATATAGGTTGCGTTCTGGGTTTCTTCATCTTCTGACCTTGAATTCTTGCTTTTTATCCTCTCTTCCAAGGCTCACTGAACCAGAAGCCAGAGACCTTTTGGAACCATCTTCAGAGCACAGATTACTGGAGCCATTGGCCTGAGATCCTAGGCTTTGGAGAACTGTGTAATTTGGCCATAAGTAAGGGACTCAGAAACATTGGATAAAGAAATGAGAACCTCTGCCAGGTGGCTGAAAGTGTCTCACATTAAAATTCATTGCATAAAGTAGGTCAGCCTACCTGACAGTTCACATCAAAGGACACGTATTCAGAACATCTAGAATTCTGGCCAACTTCAGTGACCACCAGCTGAAGCCAGTGATGGTCTCTCTAAACAACTTTACTATCTGTAAAACATCACAGATAATTATTCACTTGGCCTTAACTCATGGAGTTGTATTAGAAAAGAAAGAATAAAATGCTGAACAAAACTATAAAATGATTTGCAGCTGTGACATCAAAGGTCTATTTCTAAATAAAAAAATTAAACTCTACTAACTCATAAGAAATGAGCTGTATTGTCTCTGGATCTGAAAGTACTTTTACTTGCTTTTTCCCAAATAACTTCAAAGCTGGTTCAAATTTTATTCAGTGATTGTGTTCTGGGCAGAGAGAAAGGCCAGGATTAAAATCTCGTTAAAGGTTTAAATAAAAATAAACATGTTTAGAGTATGAGTTTTACCATCCAAGAACTAACCAGGCTGAACTCTGCTTAGCTTCCAAGAGAACACAAGATCAGGCACATTCAAGGGTGGAGTAGCTATGGGCTATGAATGTGGCTTCTGTCTGTTCTGCTTTCACGATCAGGTGCAGTGATAGCATATTGCAGCATGGAAGTTTGTTCCTTGTGGTAGAGAGAGATCATCCACTTTACAGGAAGTTAGAGGAAAGTTTCTGTCGTGTTGCAAGAGAAGTGTCTAGCAATGGTAGCTATTCAGGGACTGTGTTCTGTACCACTGTCTTTGGACAATGAAGGATAACAGTGGGTGAGAGAAGGTGGCAATTTAATAAAAGACACTGTGTGGCAAACGACAAATGATATCTCTCATCTGTGGATATTAGCACCAAGTACCTTGTTGAAAGGCAAACTGATCAATGTTAATGTTATATTCCTCATCATCTGAATTAGCCTACCATTTATTTTCAGATTTTGGAATTTTGGTATATGGGTAGAGGGTATGCATGCATATTTTAGAATTATATAAAATCAAAATGGAAAAATGCAAATCATGAAATATATGGAAATAACATACGGTTTGTTTTCAGATGACATAATTTTAGTATAAGTGTGAGGTATATGCAATGTATATGCATACATTGAAGCAATACAAGTTGGAGGGAACAACAATAACAAAAGAACCAGGACAAAACAAAACAAAACGAAATGAAACACGACTGAAACAGTAACGTTCTCCCCAAAACAATAACCCTCAGCTTTGGAAAAACTCTGGAAAGACTCAGAAAAAGATGCAACACATGTATGGCAGAATGCATGAACTCAGGTGGGGTGGGGGGCATGTAAAGGGAAATGAGTCTAAATTGAATTGAGAAATGATATATGACGTATGAAAAAGTTTAATAAAAATGTATTAACAAAGCAAAAACAAAAACAAACATAAATGTTGTTCTGGGATGTAGCTCAATGGTTAAGTCCATGATCACTGAATGAAACTCCAGTGCTAAAATGAATGAAAAAAAACTACTTTGTCATGACATTGTGTCTAGTCACTGTATTTATTTTATGGGAGTGCTTCTTAGTGTTTCATATACAAGTCTGCTTGAGCTTTTGTCCAAGCCGTTTCTAAAATATACAGTAACTAAAAGTGTCAGGCTGATGTAACTTAGCCTTTCTGGATGCATAATGACCATATTTAACGCCCATACCAATTTGGCTGAGGTACTTAAGGGATAACTTTGTTCCTTGCCCTCAGAGGTCAACTAAGTCCCAGGGGACTATGCATGGGGGCATCTCTTGAACTGTCCTGCAAATGTGAGTCACCAGTCTTCCTGTGCAGGGAGGTCTTAGAGATCCACTAATGGGACTTTTGCCAGTGTCCAGTCTATAAAGAGGAAAGTCTGCTCAGGCTTCAAAAAGGGAAGCCTGGTCTAGCAAGACCTGACTCTGTTCTTGAGTGGATGGAACTGATAAGCTGCCACTGCTTTGCCATATTTTGGAGTGATGCAAATTGGAAGGAACAACAACAAAAAAGACTGGGTCAAAGAACTGACTGAAACAGTAAACTTCTACCCCAAACAGTAAATATGCACATATGCATGCCAAACATATATCAAGATTATGACAGGGTTTGAAGGTTTTTGCCATCCTTCAAAGACATGAGACACAGCTTTTCTTTTCTCTCTCTCTCTTTTTTTTCTTCCTGAGTGCTAGGATTAAAGGTGTGCACCACCATGCCTGGCTTAAAGATGGTTCTTAGTCTCCATGTGGGTGCAAGATTGATTTTTTTTGAGACACAGCTTTTCTTTTTTTTTTTTTTTTTGTTTTTTCGAGACAGGGTCTCCCTGTAGCCCCAGCTGTCCTGGAACTCACTCTGTAGACCAGGCTGGCCTTGAACTCACAAAGATCCGCCTGCCTCTGCCTCCCAAGT
>VZQC01007782.1:395812-476948 GCA_009823505.1 Rhizomys pruinosus | reverse complement strand
TTTTTTTTTGAGACACAGCTTTTCAACCTTCTAATATGGACTGAAGACTCATGTCTCTCCGAGAATCCTCCAAACCTTCAATGCCAGATGGTGACTGCTGAGATATCCAGTTTATGGACTGAGCAGCTACTGGGGTTTCAGCCTCTTCCGAGTATAGACTGCCATTGTTGGACTACCCAGACTGTATCAAGGAGCCCATTACAGGAAGATCAAGACAGGACACATGCTGCCATTATTGAACTACCCAGGTTGTATCATGGAGGCCAGTACAGGAAGATCAAGACAGGATATGGTGCTTACTGGACCTCATTTGGATGAATATGGGAAGGGAAAACCCCAGTGTGGAGCACAAGGACAGGATTGGTGGTTGTTTGGGCTTGCCAAGGAGGGGCCTTCAAACACTTCCTTAAGTAAAACGTGACATATTTCAGCCTAATAACGAAACAAAAAAGAATCATAAGCTGAGGTTGCTAAAACCTATGATGTCATAATCAAACACTTCCTTTAGGAAAACATGCTGGACCAGGGATCTGGCTGCTTAAGGGTGTGTTTCCTTGCCATTATTTTGTAAGCAAATCCATTAAAATTCTCTAGTTTTAACTAATATTGGAGAACTCTGTACTTGCAATGCCTTAAGTACTGGGGGGTACAGTTCACAGGGAAAGGTAACAGCAGGGTACAGCTCACGGGGAAAGGTAACAGTGGGGTACAGCTCACAGGGAAGGTAACGGCGGGGTACAGTTCATGGGGAAAGGTAACAGCGGGTTACAGTTCACGGGAAAGGTAACGGCAGAAGACAGTTCACTGGAAAGGTAACGGTAGAAGACAGTTCACAGGGAAAGGAAATGGCGGGGTAGAGTTGAAGGGAAAGGTAATGGCAAAGGACAGTTCACGGGGAAAGGTAACGGCAGAAGACAGTTCACGGGAAAGGTAACGGGGGTACAGTTCACGGGAAAAGGTAATGGCGGGGTGCAGTTCACGGGGGAAAGGTAACGGCAGGGTACAGTTCACGGGAAAGGTAACGGGGGTACAATTCACGGGGAAAGTTAATGGCAGGGTACAGTTCATGGGAAAGGTAACGGTGGGGTACAGTTCACAGGAAAGGTAATGGCAGGGTACAGTTCAAGGGGAAAGGTAATGGCAGGGTATAGTTCACGGGGAAAGGTAATGGGGTACAGTTCACGGGAATGGTAATGGTGGGGTACAGTTCACGGGGAAAGGTAACGGCAGGGTAGAGTTCATGGGAAAGGTAACGGCGGGGTACGGTTCACGGGAAAGGTAACGGCGGGGTACAGTTCACGGGAAAGGTAACGGCAGAGGACAGTTCACAGGAAAGGTAATGGCGGGGTACAGTTCACGGGAAAGGTAACGGCAGAGGACAGTTCACAGGAAAGGTAACGGCGGGGTACAGCTCACGAGAAAGGTAATGGCAGAGGACAGCTCACGGGGAAAGGTAACGGCAGAGGACAGCTCATGGGGAAAGGTAACGGCAGAGGACAGTTCACGGGAAAGGTAACGGCAGGGTACAGCTCACGGGAAAGGTAATGGCAGAGGACAGTTCATGGGAAAGGTAACGGCAGAGGACAGCTCACGGGGAAAGGTAACGGCAGAGGACAGCTCACGGGGAAAGGTAACGGCAGAGGACAGCTCACGGGGAAAGGTAACGGCAGAGGACAGTTCACGGGAAAGGTAACGGCAGAGGACAGTTCACGGGGAAAGGTAACGGCAGAGGACAGTTCACGGGAAAGGTAACGGCAGGGTACAGCTCACGGGAAAGGTAATGGCCGAGGACAGTTCACGGGGAAAGGTAACGGCAGAGGACAGTTCACGGGAAAGGTAACGGCAGAGGACAGCTCACGGGGAAAGGTAACGGCAGAGGACAGCTCACGGGGAAAGGTAACGGCAGAGGACAGTTCACGGGAAAGGTAACGGCAGGGTACAGCTCACGGGAAAGGTAATGGCAGAGGACAGTTCATGGGAAAGGTAACGGCAGAGGACAGCTCACGGGGAAAGGTAAGGGCAGAGGACAGTTCACGGGAAAGGTAACGGCAGAGGACAGTTCACGGGGAAAGGTAACGGCAGAGGACAGTTCACGGGAAAGGTAACGGCAGGGTACAGCTCACGGGAAAGGTAATGGCCGAGGACAGTTCACGGGGAAAGGTAACGGCAGAGGACAGTTCACGGGAAAGGTAACGGCAGAGGACAGCTCACGGGGAAAGGTAACGGCAGAGGACAGCTCACGGGGAAAGGTAACGGCAGAGGACAGCTCACGGGAAAGGTAACGGCAGAGGACAGCTCACGGGAAAGGTAACGGCAGAGGACAGTTCACTGGAAAGGTAACGGCAGAGGACAGCTCACGGGGAAAGGTAACGGCAGAGGACAGTTCACGGGAAAGGTAACGGCAGAGGACAGCTCACGGGGAAAGGTAACGGCAGAGGACAGCTCACGGGGAAAGATAACGGCAGGTCTCTGTGAGTTCAAGGCCAGCCTGGTCTACATAGCGAGCCTCCAGGCCAGCTGGGACAAAACGGAGAGACAAAAAAACAAAGAAAGAAAAAATGAAAAGAAAAAGCCTGATTGAACAAGGACCTCCAGAGTGCTATGAAACTTTAACGGCTGTACTGAGCCCCTTGACAGGACAGAATCTGTATAAAGTAAGGAAAGTTTTGTTGAATCTAATAACTTAGACCAGCGTGTAAAATATGTAGAAGAGTAAAACCAAAAAAGGAGGTCTACCTGAGTTAGTAGGAGGGAAATCTGGCAGGATCTGTGTAAAGCCAAAGTTCCTAAAGAAGAAATTGATAAAAAGCCAAATTCTGTGCTGAAAAGCCTCTGGAAGGCACTAAAGCCTGAGGAACAGTTCACAAGAGGTATGTGAAGAATACAAACTGTTTGGGGAGTGGATAATGGACCCCCAAAGTTAAACACACACAGTATCTTTCTTCAGTGAGAAAAATCTTGCTGGGGTTGGGAGCAGCTTGCCTGGCTGGGACTCTGCCAGCAGCCAGATGTCAGTAAAAAGAGAGCAGATGTTTTGACCACAGCCAGAAGTCAGGCCCAAGACCTGCCTGACTCAGCTGATCAGCAAATACAGCAGAAGCAAAAGGATGCAGCTCCCTCCTTGGCCCTGCCCAGGCCCAGTGATTCTTTCAAAACTAGAGAAATACAGGGAGGCCATGGGTAAAGTCCTCTGGATACGAATGGGTTCGAGAAAATGACTACAGATGCTGAAGAAGTAACTAGATTAATGCCTCTCACCTTTTGAGACAATTGGCACAGATAGACAAAATTTTCCCATGCTATGTTGGACCTGGTTCATGTTTAATTTAACCTTAATGTTAATGTCTAAGTGGTTTACAGATGTGAAATTGGTTGGAGACATATTGCACATACCTGAAGGAACAAAGATAAAAAGTAAATTCATTAAGGAGGGGTACCAGGGCCAGGTATAACTATGGAAACTTTGAAACCTTTATGGTTAAATAAAACATATTAGTAAGTAATGTCTTCAGTACCAGGCATGAACTGCCCTGCTGGGAGTTGTTGGCTAGGGAGGCTCTAAAAGCCCCCCAAATAGAGGCCATTTTGCCTGACTTTGGGTACACACAAATGTGGATGATAACACCCTATTGCTGAAGAAACTATGGGAGATGAACATGAGAAAGGAAAATCATGATGAGACCTGTCACGGCAAATGGACAGCTGACTTTCGCAGTGCTGAAGAGCACTGTACAGTCACTGGAAAAGAAATGGTCTCCGAAGTTCCATGGACCTCACACGCTGCAATTCCCCAAAGATGTAAGTGCAATAGTGACTGCCAAGATGTGTGTGTACCCAGAAAGTCTAATTGGATACAGGCCTGTTCCTTTGGAGGGTAGGAGGCATGATTGATACTGGAATCATAGTGTCCCCTAGTGGTGGAAGACTTTATAGGCCCCATTAAAAAACTGCAATGCCAAGACTAAGATACCATCCAAGTATTGATGTTTGTGCCCACAGAGTAAATGTTTATTTGGATGTCTCTGATTCTGGATATGTGTTTTATTTAGTAGAGATAAAAGGGAAACTCCAGAATGAGCCAACAGCTCATTGAAGACAGAACTTGTACAAACCCAAGAATTTGATGTGTCACCTCAAAAACTCTTATATCCCACACTTCTGAGGCTCAGGGACTCTCATGGAAGAGGTTGGCGTGTCTAGTTTGTAAGGGCCAAAGAAGGCGGAGGACTGTAGGATAGGTCGTTTCTTCTTTGAAACCACTTGACAGACTGTGCACTTATGGGTAGAACCTGGGGTAACGCCCAGCCCACCAGGTTCACATAGGACCCCTGGAAACCAAAGTGCATGAGATCGTGGAACTCTGTGACTTCGGGGGGCAGGGAGTATATCAAAGGGCCCATCACATGAGTCTCACTCTCTCTCTGCATTTTAACTGGCATGGGGGGCAGAGGGCATGGGTTGGCTCTGGAAATCCAGACGGCCATGTTGGACTGAGGATCTGGCTGCCTGTGTGGCTTAAGTGAGTGTGTGTTTCTTTGCCATTATTTTGTAAGCAAGCCCACTAAAATTCTCTCATTTCAACTAAGATTGGAGAACTCTGTACTCGCATTGCCTTAAGTACTGGGGGGAACCTGAAAGTGGCAGAAGAGGCTGGGGGGTGGGGATGTTGTGTGACACTGCACAAGCAGTTGCGGGGCAGTGAGCCTTCCAGTTCTGAGAGAAAAGTTTCTCTGTGACAGCCCACTACCTAGGTTGGAAGGAGTCTTGGTGCATAGCAGGAATGGACAGCAATTTGGATAGACAGAGCCAACTCAATTGGTTGGTGGAAAATCCATATTAGAGAAATAACAAGGCCAGTCAGGGAAGCCTTTTATGAACCACGTTGAACAACTCAGTTTGTCCCTAAAATCATTGTGTGGAGTGCCAGTTTTGGCATTAAATGCAACTAAGCTCCACCTCGACATCCAGCCCAGGTGTTGGGACATCTCACAGATCTGGCTTGAGGTGCAGTTTCCTGGGGTACAAGGAAAGACTTAGAGTTTCTAGGAAGGCATGTTTGCCTGCTTTCTATTGCTGTAACTCAATAGTTAAGTTTGGGTTATATAATAAAGACAATAACTAAAGAACGTTTTTTAGTGCTCTGCAAGCTGAGCTATGCCCAAGAGCCTTCTTTCTTGTGAGGACTATGCAGAGTTCCAAGGCTGTGCAGGAGACTACAAGATGAGAGGGCAAGCATTCATGAGAGAACCCGCTTTGATAACAGAGCCACTGTCTCCATAACTTAGTAATAAATGAGTGAAAATTTCATCCAAAGGACTGCCTCCTCGTAACTAATCACCTGGGTCCCAGGTGTACCTTTCAGTGACTGTTACATTTCAATACTGGCTCATGGGGACATTCAAACATCTCCAAACCATAGAATCTAGTTAAGGATGAGTGTTCTTTACTCAACAGCATCAGCTTTACTATTCAAGGCAATCATTCTGGCAATACGAAATCAAACTGGGCTCAACCAGATCTTGCTCCAAGAACTGAATAAAGTTATCAAATCAAGAGCATTTTTCAGCTTGCTGTAAAGCATTCCCACTAGATCAGAGCATGAATCAAACAAATTAAGCTCATATCAGCCCCTCTGGCATTCCACGTTATCCTTGAGATGAATCATAGCACCTGCACTACACTTAGGAAGTATGGCCCATGATGTAAAGATGGGAAAGATGTATGGAGACCGCACTTGCAAGTATACAGATGGTCTCTGGAATGCCAGAGAGTGTTACCAAAGGCCACTAAACCAATAAAGCAAATATAGTTCTCCTTGAGTCAAGGAAGACTCCTCTGTCAGCACCAGCTACACCTCACCTGCCTGGAAATACTGTGCAGCAGTGGCAGCCATATGTCTGTATATCCCAAATCTAATTGGCTATTAGCTCTCTCCTTGGAGGAATAACCCATGGTTGATGCCACAAACTTGCATCCTCTAATGGTTAGGAGATGTTATAAACCACAGGAAGACCCTGTCATACTTAACAGAAGAAAATGTAATTCATGGATTAACATACTATCCAAACATCTGTGTCTATACCAAAGTAACCTACCATAACAATTAGTACTGTTTAAATACCTATATATCTAATTGCGTGTGCTTCATTAGTAGGATCGTAAGGTTACGGCTGGGCAAGCTGTCAGCCTATGAAAGTAAACTGCCAGAATTGATCAGAGACCAAGACAACAGCTCCAGAGAAAGTAGACTTGCTTCTCATCCACCTGTGCCCCTTTTCTAAGCCTAAGGAACAATCTGCGGAAGAGGGGGTGCAGTAGAATGTAAGGGCTGCGATTGGGGTGAATGGTGAAACTACAACAATATAGACTGGACACTCATTTGATCAACTTAATTGAACATACAACACCCCCCTCCTCCCACCCCCCCGCTGGATGGTGGGACCCATGAACCGTGTGGGTTTGGGCACAACTGCTTGCAAATTGGTTTTACATGAAGGATGCTTGTACTTACAAATTATCACTTATTGTTAAAAAAAATGAAAACAAAACAAAACAAAAAACAGAGAAAGATGCAGAAAAGTTAAAAAAAAAAAAAAAAAGGAAGTATGGCCCGCTGGCAGGAAGAGCTGCGCGTTTCTTGGTTGGAGGCGGGGAGCGGTGCCGGAAGTACTCAGGGAGGGCCAAGCAGTCGGACCCGCTGCTGAGACAAAAGCTTCACTGGGGTAGTCTCCGCATATCATGGGGAGATAGACGCTGCTACCTTTGATTGGCCTTGGTCCTCACAGCTCCAAGAAGAAATAGGATCTTGATAAGCTCTATGAGCTGAAGTCCAAAGCTTGGCAGATTATGAACCAGTTTGGTCCCTCAGCCTTAATTAACCTCTCCAATTTCTCATCTATAAAACCAGAGCCAGCCAGCACACCTCCACAAGGTTCCATGGCCAATAGCACTACTGTGGTAAAGATTCCAGGCACTACTGGGACAGGTGGTCACCTTAGCCCTGAAAACAATCAGGTATTGACCAAGAAGAAATTATAGGACTTAGTAAGAGAAGTGGACCCTACTGAGCAGTTGGATGAAGATGTGGAAGAGATGCTGCTGCAGATTGCTGATGATTTTATTGAGTGTGGTGACAGCAGCCTGCCAGCTCGCTTGGCATCGCAAGTCCAGCACTTTGGAGGTGAAAGATGTCCAGTTGCATTTAGAGCGACAATGGAACATGTGGATTCCAGGATTTGGCTCTGAAGAAATCCGGCCCTACAAAAAAGCTTGAACCACAGAAGCCCATAAACAAAGAATGGCATTGATTCGGAAAACAACCAAGAAATAACATTTGGCAAGTCTGGGAATGGACAGCAATGTATTTGGAGATACTTGAGCTGAGACCTCAGCCATCTCATGCTTGGAATATTTTTTAAATACTTTACAGAAAAGCATGTATTTTTTATTAACAGTGCAGCAATATCTATAATGACTGAGAAGATCTGCCAAAAGAATAAAACCTCCTATCCCACCTTCTGGTCCCTTTTCCCTGCCGTCTCAAAGAGGAACAGTGTATCTTCCAGAGAAGATTTTATTTGTGGTTTATTCTATCAGTGATTGAATGTAGGACAAAGCATTATGGCTGTGTTGGGTGAGACCGTATTAGCAGGATTTGTAGAGGGTTTGTTTCCTCCTCCCTTCCCCTTTCCCTGTACTTTGTAATGTCAGTGTTTATATGAATATGAACTTGATTTACTTTTCCAGAATAAAGACATTATTAATTAAAAAAAAAAAGGAAGTACATGGGCCGGCAGGAATGACAGGGAAATAAATGGATGACTGTAACGTTAAGGAAACATAACAGAGCTAGGAAACTGAAGCCCAAGAGAGGAAGAAGAAGGGGTAGATTGAGTCTGAAGGAGCATGCTCCATTTGAGACTTCAGCAGGTGGGCAGGGGTGGAAGCTCAAGCACACTACATGCTTAGATAGAGGGAAGATCTGTGATGATGACAGTATGATAGAAGGGTGGGAAGGAAGGAACGGCTGGATGAGGCACTCTGAGTTGCTTCATTCGAGTTTTATTAGAAGACAATACCACACAGGTGCATGGATTTTTACCTTTCTAATGCCTCAGGTAACACTGCTATGATCAGTAACACTAGGAAAATTACATTAAAATCACATCACAATAAACTTGTGAAGTTTAAAACCAGGCAAACGATTTTTTAATTTTTTTAATTTTTATTTATTTTTGTATGTGTATGAATGTACTGTCTGCATGTAGGTTTGTGCACCCGTGTTGTGCAATGCTGCGGAGGTCAGAAGATGGTCTCGGATTCCCCTGGAACTGGAGTTCTCCTGGAATTGGAGTTACAGACGGTTCTTAGCCACCATGTGGGTGCTGGGGATCGAACCCGTGTCCTCTGCAAGAGCAGTCAGTGCTCTTAACCGCTAGGCTATCTCTCCAGCCCAACCAGACAAATGATTTATTGATATTTCAAATTTTTCTCTATTATTTTTCTCTTGTCTCATTGAAAATAGTGTTTGGCTATAAATATAGACACTGTCATATGGACTTTATTGTTACTTATGTCCTCAAAGAGTTGTTCCCTTAGAGCTAAATACAGACTCAATGTAGTTCATGTTTGCAGCAAATAGAATGGAAGGTTGAAGTGAATCTGTGAATATAATTATAATACAGAAGTGAAAACAAGATTGCCAGCCATGCAACAGCTAAACATAGTTGGTGGTTCAGAAGACGTGGTTGTTAAGAAAACAGTGGATACATTTAAGGTCACTGGAAGCTCGTGTTATCCTGTTCTTTGTCCATTTGGTTTAGCAGCCTCTTGGCCGTGCCTTAATTTTCTCTTCTTTGCACAAACAGTCTAGCTTTGACGCTGTATCCTCACTTCCAGCTTCCTAGTCTCCAGGCATTTTCTGCCAAGCCACATTGACTCATTTTCTTTTCATGGAAACTTCCATCCAGCCATCTCCTGAATTTTGTACAGAAAGGCCCTTTAGGCAACACAACAGTCCATCTGAGTAGTTTTTTCTTTGAACTAACTCAGAGACCAGAGTTCTGGAAACTTAAGAATATTCCTTATGTATCAAATCAGTTTGGCCCCAAGATATACACTGACTGCAGCAGGACCATAATAGGAAATGTACCTTTGAGAACAGACTTCGAAGTGCCTGCCACCATTTTTAAGTCAGAGTGTATTTAGACAAATATACTGAGAACTAAGGATTATAGAAAATATTCCTTTGTAATTTACGTATTTTGGAGGATCTGTATTTCTGCTGAGTGGTGGATGCAGTGTTTGGTGAAATAAAACACTGGCAATTCCAGTGTTATACTAGAAACTTGAAAAAGCAGTGGAATCTGCTTTAGGAGACTTTAATTCCATGTGGTAAACACGAACAGAAGCCCACTGAGGAGGATGTGTCTTCATGCCATTGATTTGGGATACCATGACTGATAAAAACAACACATTCTAGACCAGGGAAGGAGTGTGGCAAATACCAGACTCAGTGTTATTTGTTTTTTGTTTTGTTTTGTTTTGTTTTCTGTTTTACCCTGTATGGGCTTCAGGAAAAGCAGCCCAGTAAGGCTGTTCTCACCCTGCAGTGGGAGGGTGCACAGTGGAAACGGGGTCTTGGATCCCTGCAGTAGCACAGGGCCTCCTGAGGCCAAGTCAGAACAGGGAAGACTGATTGAGCCATTCTGTCTTCCCAGGGCCCTCTGGGCAAGCGAACCCTCATTCTACCACAGTTCCTTTGGGATTTTCCTGGGTGCAAAAACAGAACTGCTTATTTTGGACAATTTCTTGGAAAATACCAATATTTATCAATTACAAAGAAATACAATCACTTGTGTACTTTACATTTTCTTTAAATTGCTCTTGGCTCCTTAGTTGTGCAAAGAGCTCCACAGGGATCCTTTAGCAGAGGCAGGGTTAGGACCTGGTCATTTATCAGTTGGCAAAGACTGGGTTAGAGCTTAGGTAGGGACAGCGCCTATAAAGGAATTCTCAGCACTTCTCTTTCCTGCCTTGTTTCCTGGGGAACTTCCTTGATCCTTCTGTATTTCAGTTTCTTCACAGGAGAAAGAAGAGTGGTCAATATTTACTATTATGAGGATGTCAGGAGATGTAATAACTGCACAGGATTTAGAATAACTTCAAGTGCATTGTGGGTATAGTAGATTTCTTGGGTCAGCAACATGCCTCAGCAGACAAGGGCACTTGCTACTCAGTTTTATAACTTGAGTTTATTCCAGTTACCCAAATATAAAAGAGAGAAGAATGGACGCCCACAAATTGTTCTCTGATCTCCATATATGTGGTGTGGTACTCAAGCCTTCTCCAGAAAACATATATAAGCAATTAATAAAAGATTTGGGGCTGGTGAGATGGCCCTGTGGTTAAGCATACTGACTGCTCTTTCACAGGACCTGGGTTTGGTTCCCATTTACCACATGGTGATTAATAACTATCCATGACTCCAGTTTTGTGGGACCCATGAGCACTGTACACACATTCATGCTGTGTGTCATATTGTCTAATATGTATGCTCACAACACATATACACATACACATACCCACTGGGAGGAGAGAGAGAGAGAGAGAGAGAGAGAGAGAGAGAGAGAGAGAGAGATACTTTCTGTCATAAATTCCCCTCTTGTCTGGAAAACTTTGTTTCCTGGTTGTCAGTCACTGCCTCTGGCTCCTCCACTCTTTCTGCCCGTTCTTCTGCAATGATATTCAAACCTTTGGAAGCAGAACTTTGCTATGAGTGATCAATTCAAGGATAAGCACTCGGTATTCCCTCATTCTCTACATCTTGGCCAGTTGTGGGTTTTGTGTGAATCGCCATCTGCCCTATGAGGAAGCTTCTCTGGTAAGAGTAGAGAGATGCATTAATCGATGGGTACAACAATAAGTCATTAGGATTCAATTTAATACTATATTTAGCAGAATAATGGTATTAGTCTCTCCCCTATGGCCTGTGGCCTGTCTAGCTACAGGTTTCTAAGCCTGATATCATTGTCAGATAGGGGATCCATCCATCCTATGAAGTTGGTCTTAAGTCCAATTAGAAAGTGGTTGGTTATTCCAGGGGGCTGGAGAGATGGCCTAGCAGTTAAGAGAACCGACTGCTCTTGCAGAGGACCCAGGTTCAATCCCCACACCCACATGGCAGCTAAGAACCATCTGTAAATCCAATTCCAGGAGAACTCCAGTTCCAGGGGAATCCGAGATCCTCTTCTGACCTTCGTGGCATTGCACAACATGGCTGCACAAACCTATATGCAGACAGTACATTCATACACATACAAAAATAAAATATAAAAATATACTTGATAAAAAAAGAAAGTGGTTGGTTATTCCAATAATATTCATGGCATTATTGCACCAGAGGGCATATGTTTCCAGGACAGCTGTTGAACCATCCAGGATTCAAAGCTGGATAAGGTTGATGATTAGTTTTCTCTTTGGGTAGTATGCATAGGACAGTCTTGAACTATGGAAGCTAGCCAGTAGAGAGGAAGCTTTGACGTCAGCACCAGCATGATATCCCTTTGCTTGTTCTATA
The DNA here is from genome assembly GCA_009823505.1 of Rhizomys pruinosus. NCBI lineage: Eukaryota > Metazoa > Chordata > Mammalia > Rodentia > Spalacidae > Rhizomys > Rhizomys pruinosus. Next base: position 465,370 of record VZQC01007782.1, on the reverse strand, counting down.
GTTCATGTACTTAGTGTATTTATAAATAGGGTCTTACCATGAAGTTCTGATGAGTCACCAAGAACAGGGACAATGGCCAGCAGTGTTTAAGGGTCTATGGGAACCCTGGTCAACAGATTCAAGAGAAGGAGTACATTCCTTACATTGGAGATTTATTTTGTTAGCCTATGGTGGCTGGTAGGGACAAAACGCCCCTGTTACAAGGTAAGTCTTTTTATAATGTACATGTGTATACTTTAAGAAGCTTCTCCTCTGGTAGTTTTGCATATGTCTTTTTCTAAGGGCCTTAGTTTTAGTTATCACTCCCTCTTCTCTCCGGGTCTCCCATTCCTCACCACAATAAACCTTCTACTCTACTTTTTCTTATTCTCTATTTATAACAGTGTAATCTAACTTTACCCCAACAAATCCACCCCTATAGCTGTTGATTGGTTTCCTGACTTCTCTGGATCTTCCAATTAAGGCATACATATCTAAGAATTAAAAACAAAGCTAGCCTTCAGCTATGAGAGAGAACACCTGGTGTTTGTCTTTCTGTGTTTGGTTTTCCTCACTCAGGATGATTGTTTTCAGTTCCATCAATTCCTGTGAATTTCGTAATTTTGTTTTTTAACATTCCATTTTTGCAAATGTACTATGCTTTCATTGTCCATTTATTGGTTTACAGATATTTAAGTTGTTTCCATCTCCTGATGATTGTGAAATGGGCAACAATAAACATGGATGAACAGGTAGCTCTGTACTAGGATATAGTCTTTGGGGGTATATACCCAAGAGTAGCATGGCTGGATAATATGGGAGATCTATTTCCAGTTTGGGGGAGAATCACCACATTGATCTCCTCAGTGGCTGCACCAGGTTTCTTTCTCACCAACAATGTACAAGAATCCCCTTTACCCCAAATTCTGACCAGCACTGGTCCTTGTTTTGCAAATCTTTATTTTTTATTACTTCTTTATTTTTTTCATTTTTTAACAATATGTAATAATTTATGAGTACAAGCATCCTTCATGTAAAACCAATTTGCAAGCAGTTGTGACCAAACCCAAACAGCCCAAGGGTCCAACCATCCAGCTGGGGGGGCTTATATGTTCAATCAAGTTGATCAAATAAGTGTCCAGACTATATTGCTGTAGTTTCACCATTCACCCCAATTGCAGCCCTAACATTCTACCACGCCCCCTCTTCCACAGATTGTTTCCTAGGCTTAGAAAAGGGGCACAAGTGAATGAGAAGCAAAACAGTCTACTTTCTCTGGAGCTATCATTTTGGACTCTGGTCAATTCTGGCTGTTTCCTATCATGGGCTGACAGTTTGTTCAGGAATAACCTTTTATTTTCTTTTTTTTTATTTATATTTTTTAAGGGATTCTACAATACAATGACACAGTTGTTTGCAGATAGCATTGATGTCACTCATTATGTCATACAATCAGGTAATTGGTGCATTTTGCAAGTATCTATGTCCAAATTTTGAACAACCCAAGGTTCCCATAGACCAGTTGGAGAAGCTTGTATGCACAGACATGTTGATCAATCAGGAGTCCAGACTATATTCCTGTAGTCTCATGATTCACCCCTATCTCTCCACAGCCCTTACAATCTACCACGCCTCCTCTTCCGCAGTTTGTTCCCTGGGCTTTGGGAAAGGGGCACAAGTGGGTGAGAAGAAAACAGTCTAATTTCTTTGGAGTTGTCATTTTGGACTCCAGTCTGTTCAGGTTGTTTCCCTTCATGGATTGACAGCTTTCCCAGTGATACCCTTTTTAGTCATACTAACAAAGCTCAAGCTATTGGATGTACAGGCATTTAAGCAGTACCACTTATTATGTCAAGCTAAGCTGTGAGCATAGACACAGATGCTTGGATGGTATGCTAATCCGCAAACTGTGGTTTCTCTATAAAGGGTGACAAGTTCTTATTGTGGCTTATAACATCGCCTAACCACTAGAGGACATAAGCTTGTGGCATCCGCTGTGAGTTATTCCTCCAAGGAGAGAGCTAATAGCCAAATAGTTTTGGGATATAATATAGACACTTGGCTGCCACTGTTGCACTGTATCTCCAGGCTGTTGAGGTGTAGCTGATATTTTCGGAGGAGTCTTGTTTGTCTCAGGGAGACCAATATTTTGCTGTATTGCTGTAGTGGCCTTTGGTAATGCTCTCTAGCATTTCAGAGGCCAGTTGTACGCTAGCAGGTGACGTCTCATAACATTTTTCATGCTCACACCAGGTCTTCGACAACAGGGACTTACTGCCTTTCTCCTTGCATATATCCCACTTATAGGCAAAAGGCCTTTATAATTGGGGGGGGCGGGTTTGAATCCCCTAGCCAACATCTCCTAGGCAGAATAATTCATTGCTGATGTCAGAGCTTTCCTGTAGTAATATATTTTGCTTAATTACACAACTTATAAACACTTTACTATTGAATTTGGCTCTAGATAGAGAAATATCCTTTCACAGTTCCTATGCCTATCAATCAGTTAATACGTTATGCCTGTTTTATAGGAAATTACCACTGTAACAATTGGCTCTAGTTTACAGTTAGGGAGTGGTTTCATTACCATCATGTTTTTCTTTTTCCTATAAAGGGGAGAGGTAGGAAGGTTTCTCAGCATCTGGAAGGTAAACTTCATTAGGGCCCATTATAAACAGTCAACCCCAATATTATTCAGAGAGATGCTCAGTGTCCGTGACTCAGGCAGTCTGAGGTTCCTCATTCCTTAATGTTCAGATGGGTCAACCTCTCTGCTGGCATTCCCCAGTTCATCCTGCACAGCCATAAGTTGTATGTTTTCAGGCATTTAGATTGGTGATTTTTACCTGTGGGAACATAAAATTCTCCTCCCATTGTTAGTTTCAAGATCAGAAAAATTGAAAATTTATCAATAGGATTGGAACACAGAGTTTTCCATTTGTATCCCAGAAAGGATAGTACCCCACCTCCCACCTCCCTCCTTTTTTTTTCCGGTTTTTATGTTTTGACCTATAGATGCCTAAGTTGTATTACACATACCCATAAACAGGAGCCAAGGCATAAGCTTTCATTAAATTTACCCAAACTGTTTCTCATTGACTGTATGCTACTTATTTGGGAAGGAAATTTAAGCTTAGTTCCTTTAAATCATCCTACAAGTAAAAGAAAGTGTTATAATGTGATGTTGTGTTATTCAGAAAAAATATATAGGCCATTTGTGTACCTTAACCCATTACTTAAACATTCTGAGTAGAGTGAGATGAAATAACATCTCAAAGTAGTTTTAATTTGCATTCCCTTGGTGAATAAAAATTTTGACTATTGGCTGGAGAGATGGATCAGCAGTTAAGAGCCCTGACTGCTCTTGCACAGGACCTGGGTTCGATTCCCAGCACCCACATGGCAGCTAAGAACCATCTTTAACTCCAGTTCCAGGGGAATCTGACACCCTCTTCTGACCTCCACGGTATTTCATGACACAGGTGCACCTATGCAGATAATACACTCATACACATAAAAAATAATAAATAAAAAAATATACACACAAATAACAAATAATTTCTTAAAACAAAAAAGCTGGGTGTGGTGGCACACGTCTTTAATCCTAGCACTCTGGAAGCAGAGGCAGGCGGATCTTTGTGAGTTCCAGGACAGCTGGGGCTACAGAGAGACCCTGTCTCAAAAAGAACAAAATAAAAATGTTGACTATTTCTTTAAAATTTTTTTAAATTTATTTATTATATTTTATGTGTATGAGTGTACTGTCTGCATGTAGGTTGGTGCACCTGGTGTTGTGCAATGCCACGGAGGTCAGAAGAGGGTGTCGAATTCCCCTGGAACTGGAGCTAAAGACAATTCTTAGCCACCATGTGGGTGCTAGGACTCGAACCCAGGTCCTCTGAAAGAGCAGTAGGTGCTCTTAACCGCTGAGCTATCTCTAGAGCCCCAACTATTTCTAAAAGTAATTCTGAGTCATTGTGTATCATATTTTGAGAACTCCATGTTCAGCTCTTTGCCCAAATTTTAATTGAATTGGGTTTTGTAAATGTTTTATGAATTATTTGCATATTCTAGATTGTAACCAGGTATAACTGGTAAATATTTTTTCCCATTCTTTGGGTTGTCTGGTCACTACAGTGATATTGTCCTTTGATTTACAAAGGCATTTTAGTTTCATGAGGTCCTATATGTCAATTGTTGGACTTAATGTTTGTGCTATAGGGATCCTGTTTAGAAAGTCCTTTCCAGGGCCAAAAAGTTCCAATGTATTCTCCTCTGGATGATTCACAGTATCAGGTCCTTGAGCCATTTGGACCTGAGTTTTGTGCCTGGTGAGAGACAGGGATCTACTTTTGTTCTTTTACATGGCCCTATCCAGTTTGACCAACACCATTTGTTGAACATGCTATCTTTTCTCCAGTGTGTATTTTGGATTCTTTGTCAAAAACCATGTGGCTATAAATGTACTGATTTTTATTGGAGTTTTGTGCTTTTCTTACAACATTTCTCAGGCCAATTTAGACATGTTCCCCTTTCTATCCCCTCACCCCACCCAAGTTCATGCATTCTGCCTTACAGGTCTTGCATCTTTTTCTCAGTCTCTTTAAAATTTTTCTATGCAGAGGTTTTGGGCAGAAGTTTACTATTTCAGTCAGTTCTTTCTCTTAGTCCTTTTGTTGTTTCCTCCAATTTGTATTGCTCCAAGATATGTGTGTGTGTGTGTGTGTGTGNTGCCATACATGCCTTGCATCTTTTTCTCAGTCTCTTTTTTTAATTTTTCAATGCAGAAATTTACTGTTTGGGGCAGAAGTTTATTGTTTTGGTCAGTCCTTTGATCAAGTCTTTTTTGCTTTTGTTCCCTTTAATTTTATATCACTCCAAACTATGCTTGTATACAGGTTACACATATACCAAAATTACAACATCTGAAATTAAACTATGTTAATTCCAAATCACGTTTAGGAGTTCATATTTTCACCTTTAATTTTATATTACTCTAAAATGTGCATATATACTCTTCACCCATATACCAAAATTATAAAGTCTGAAAATAAGGAGTAGGTTAATTCTAGAGCCCATTAAGGGATTCGCATTATAACAGCATGTCTGCTTTCAGATAAAAATAAATATAACATCAATGTTGCTCAATTTGCCTTACGAATAGGGATTTGGTGTTAGCATCCACAAAATGAGGATACCATTCCCCTTTGGTTTTCTGGGACTGTGTTACTTCACTTAGCATAAATGCTTCTAGTTCCATCCATTTACCTGCAAAGTTCACGGTGTCATCTTTCTTTACCACTGAATAGAACTCCATTGTGTAGATGTACCACATTTTCTTTATCCACGTGGTGCTTGAGGGGCACTTGGATTCCTTCTAGCTGTTGGCTATTGTGAAGAGAGCTGCAATAAGCATGGCTGTGCATGTATCCCAGAGGTAGGATGAGTTTTGTGGGTATATACCCAGGAGGGGTATGACAGGGTCAGGTGGTAGGCTCAGTTTGAGTCTTTTAAGGGTTCTCCACACTGCTTTTCATAGTGGTTGTATGAGTTTACATTCCCACCAGCAGTGGAGGGTGTTCCCCTTTCCCCACAACCTCTCCAGCATTTGGTATCTTTTGTTTTCTGGATACTAGCCAGTCTTATCAGAGTGAGATGTTATCTTAAAGTGGTTTTAATTTGCATTTCCTTAATTATTAATGATGTTGAACACTTTTTAAGCTGTTTCTCAGCCATCTTCTTAACTTGTGAATAATTTGTTTGGCTCTTTTTTTTTTTACTTCTCTGTTTTTTGAGTAGTTTATGTATTCTGGATGTTAATACTCTGTCAGATGTATCACTGGTGAAGGTTTCCTCCCACTCTGTGGGTTTTCTTTCCACTTCCTTGATTGTTTCTTTTGCTGTACAGAAGCTTTTGTGTTTGATGAGGTCCCATTTGTCAATTGTTGACCTTATTTTCTGTGCAGCTGCTGTCTGATTTAGAAAATCTTTTCCTACTTCTATGTTTTGTAGATTACTGCCACCATTTTCTTCTCATTTTCAGACTTTTGAGTTTCACATTGAGTCCATTGATCCATTTGGAGTTGATTTTTGTACAAGGTGAGAGGTATGGGTTTAGTTTTATTCTCCTACAAGTGGTGATCCAGTTTTGCCAACACAGTTTGCTGAAGATAATGTCTTTCCTCCACTGAGTCTTCTTGACCCCTTTGTCAAATAGGAGGTGGCTGAAATTTTATTTGCTCAAGTTTGGATCTTCAATTCTGTTCCATTGGTCTACGGGTCTGTTTTTGTGCCAGTAACAGGCTGTTTTTATGACTATAGCCTTGTCATATAGTTTGAAGTCTGGTATGGTGATCCCCCTTGTATTGCTCTTTCTGTTCAGGGTTGCTTTTGCTGTTCCAGGTCTTTTGTTTTACCATAAGGATTTTTCCAAGTCTTTGAAGAAAATCATGGGAATTTTAAATGGTATTTCATTGACTCTGTATATTAATGTGGGTAGAATGGACATTTTTACTATACTAATTTTTCTAATCCGTGAGTATGGGAGGTCTTTCCATCTTCTGATGTCTTCTTCAGTCTCCTTCAGGGTTTTAAATTTTTTGTTGTAGAGATCTTTGGTGTCTTTGGATAGGTTTGTTCCCAGGTATTTTATTGCTTTTGAGGCTATTGTGAGTGGGAAAATCTCCTTATATTCCTTCTCCAGTTGCTTGTTATTGGTGTAAAGAAAGGCTACTGATTTTTCTAGGTTAATTTGTTTCCTGCCACTTTATTGAAACTTTTATTCACTTCTAGGAGTTTTCTGGTGGAGTTTTCAGCATCTCTTAAGTAAACTATCATGTCTTCTGCAAAAATTGGGATAGCTTGACTTCCTCTTTTCCAATTAATTAGTACTCCTTTAATTTCCCTTTCTTCGCTTATTGCTCTAGCAAGCATTTCAAGCCCTATATTGAAGAGGAGTGGTGATAGGAGGCAGCCTTGCCAGTTCCTGCCTTTAAAGCGAATGCTTCTAACTTTTCTCCATTTAGGATAAAGTTGGCTATCAGTTTTTTGTATATGGCTTTGATTATGTTGAGGAATTTTCCCTCCAGTCCAGTTCCCTCTCAGACTTTAAACATGAAGGGATGCTGGATTTTATTGAAGGCTTTTTTCTATGTCAATTGAGTTGATAATGTGGTTTTTGTCTTTTAGTCCATTTATGTGTTTATGATATATAAATGTACTAATTTGTACCTGAGTCCTCAATTCTACTCCACAAATTATCTCTCTGGTTTATGTCAGTGCCATGCTGTTTCTTTTGCTAGAGCTCTGTAGTATAGTTTGAAATGAGTTTTAGGAGAGAGTCCGTCCTCCTTGCTCCAACTGGAATTCCAGAGGGAGTGTTCAGTAAGCCCTACAACCAGCCAAGAGGAACTGGATGGCAGCACCAGAGGGAGCACAGGGCTAAGAGGGCGTCATAATGGCTGTTTCCTACCCAGTTCTTGCAGAATAGAAAGGGAAGAGTGAGCTATACCTCCCAATATATAACCAAAATTGAAAGTCTGAAATCTAGACAAGCCAACACCCCATGAATAAAGAGAAGGAATCAGAGAAAGTGATCCTTAAACACGGTAAAGAGGCATTAGTGATTCGCATGGAGAATATAGGCAAAAGGAAACCCACATGCTAAGAGCACAAAGAAAGAACAATATGGGAAAAGCTCAGAATAATTCCACACTAAAGTCTACTGAACCTATGGAGGATTCCCACAAGGAGACCTCCCTGGACATAGCACAGGACACAGATCATAAAACAATCACAGATATATTCAAAGAAATCATGGAACTAAGGGGAGACAATGAAAACCCCAGAAAAGACCTAGAGGGAAAGAATAATAATCTTCAAAAAGAACTAAAAGGAGAAAATGACAAACTTTGGAAAGAATTAGAGGGAGAAAACGACAAACTCCAGAAGGAAGTGCAAACACTGAAAAGATCCCATGCTGAAATGAAAAAGGAATCCAAACAGTGAAGGAAGGAGCTACAAGAAAAGATTGAGAACTTCCAAAAGGAAGTGGAAATAGTAAAGAAAACACAAGACAAAATAAAAAAGAAAATAGAAAGCTCATCCAATTAAGAGGAAAGAATGGGAAAAAGCCTCAGAAATAGAATGGAGGAAACAGAAAAAAGAATATCAGACCTGGAAGATAACACAGAAAAGCTAAAAAGCTCAAGTAAAGAGAATGAAAAATTTAAAAGTACACAAGAATGGAACAATCAGGAAATGTGGGACACTATGAAAAGATCAAACCTCTGTATCATAGGGATAGAGGAAGGAGAAGAATACCAAGAGAATGGCATTGATCAGATCTTCAACAGAATAATAGATGAAAATTTTCCCAAACTAAAAAAGACAAACCCATACAAATACAAGAAGCACATAGAACAGCAAATAGACAAGACCAGAAAAGAAACTCCCCATGCCATATAATAGTTAAAAACGCTAGACACCCAAAACAAAGACAAAACTCTAAAAGCCACAGGAGAAAAACAAGTTACATATGAGGGAAAATCTATTAGAATTATAGCTGACTTCTCAGTGCAAACTATGAAAGCAAGAAGAACATGGACCAAAGCATTCCCAGTGATAAACGACTACAAATGCCAACCCAAGTTACTATACCCAGCAAACATGTCCATTCTAGTTGAAGGAAAGAGAAAAATCTTCCATGACATAAACAAGATGAAATAATACATATCCAGAAAAACCAAACCTTCAGAGAATACTTGAAGCAATTCAAAGGGCAGAGGAGAGGAGCAGATATCCCCAGGCAAAATTATTAAAAGGGAAATTGTTAAAAGCATAACTGCAAAAGTAGAAACCTAGACCAAAAATGTAAATGGATGATAAGGGGAAAGGAAACAACACACATCTCTCAATTATAACCTTAAATATTAATGGACTAAACTCCCCAATCAAAAGGCATAGACTGGGAGAATGGATTAGGAAACAGAATCCATCTATATGCTGTCTACAAGAAACCCATCTCACCCTCAAGGATAGGCACAAACTTAAGCTGAAGTGATGGAAAAAATATTCCAAGCAAATGGTACCAAAAAGAAAGCAGTAGTTGCTATTTTAATATCAGACAAAATAGACTTCAAAGTAGAAGCAATCAGAAGAGAAAAGAGGGCATTACATCCTCATTAAAGGGAAAATTAACCATGAAGACTTCACAATCATGAATATATACACACGACACTCTAGTACAACAATCTTTATAAACAAAACTCAACAGGACCTCAAGGCACAGATCAACCCCAGTGCACTCATAGTAGGGCATTTCAATACTCCACTGAGCTCCTTGGACAGATCAACCAGACCAAAAAAAAAAAAATCCCAGAGAGATATCTGAACTGAACAATACAATACAGCAAATGGACCTCACAGACATCTACCAAATATTCCAACCAAGTACCAGAGAATACACTTTCTACTCAGCACCCCACAGAACATTCTCCGAAATTGATCACATCCTGGGACACAGAAAAAAATCTCAACAAATACAAAAAAATGAAATAATTTCATGCATTCTATCAGACCACAATGCAATAAATTCAATATCAACACCAGGATAAGACCTACTATCTACACGTACATGTGGAGACTAAACAACACACTCCTGAACAATGAATGGGTCAAGGAAGGAATAGATAAAAGCATTCCTGGAACTAAATGACAATGACAGTACAACACAACAAAACCTATGGGACACCTTAAAGGCAGTCCTAAGAGGAAAGTTTATAGCCCTGGGTGCCTACATTAAAAAAAAGAAAAACAGAAAGGGAACAAATAAATGTGTTGACTCTGCAGGGAAAAATACTCAAAAGGCAACAAGAAATGAATCCTAAATGCAACAAACTGGAAGAAATGACAAAAATCAGAGCATAAATCAATAAAATAGAAACAAAGAAAAAATACAAAAGAAAATCAATGAATCCAAAAGTTGGTTCTTTGAGAGAATAAACAAGAAAGACAGACATCTAGTCCAGTTAACCAAAAGAAAGAAAGAGCAACTCCAAATCAATAGAATTCATGATGAAAGGGGAAATATCACAACAGACAACAAAAAGATCCAGAAAATCATATGGGAATACTTTAAAAACCTATACTCTACTAAATTTGAAAACCTAGAAGAAATGGATGAATATCTGAAATCCTGGGAATCACCAAAGCTAAACTAAGAGAGATTGAAAGCTTAAATAAGCCCATAATATGTGAGGAAATTGAAGATGTAATAAAAAACTTCCCAACAACTAAAAAAGCCCTGGTCCAGATGGCTTCACAGCAGAATTCTATAAAACATTTAAAGATATCCTACAACCAATGCTACTCAAACTCTTCAGAAGCATACAAACAGAGGGGATTCTCCCAAACTCCTTCTATGAAGCCAGCATCACTCTAATACCCAAACCAGGCAAAGATACAAGCAAAAAAGAAAGCTATAGACCCATCTCATTAATGAACATAGATGCAAAAATTCTCAACAAAATACTTGTAAATTGCATACTGACCCACATCAAAAAGATCATCCATCATGATCAACTTGGATTCATACCAGAGATGCAAGGATGGTTCAACATACATAAATCAGTTAATATCATAAAACACATAAATGGACTGAAAGACAAAAATCACATGATTATCTCAATTGATGCACAGAAAGCCTTGGACAAAATCCAACACTCCTTCATGCTTAAAGTCCTAGAGGTAATTAGACTGTAAGGATCATTCCTCAATATAATCAAAGCCATATACAAGAAACCTACAGCCAACATCATCTTAAATGGAGGAAAGTTAGAAGGATTCCTTATAAAGGTAGGAACTCGGCAAGACTGCCCCTGTCACCACTCCTCTTCAGTATAGTGCTTGAAACACTTGCTAGGGCAATAAGGCAAGAAAAGGAAATTAAAGGAGTACTAATTGGAAAAGAGGAAGTCAAACTATCCCTCTTTGCAGACAATATGACAGTTTTTCTAAGGGATGCTAAAAACTCAACTGGAAAACTCCAAGAAATGATTAGAGGTTTCAGTAAAGTGTTGGGATACAAAATTAACCTAGAAAAATCAGTAGCCTTTCTTTATGCCAACAACAAGCAACTAAATAAGGAATACAAGGAAACTTTTCCAATCACGATAGCTTCAAAAACAATAAAATACCTAGGAACAAACATAACCAAAGACTCCAAAGATCTCTACAACAAAAGTTATAAACCCCTGAAGAAGGATATTGAAAATGATATCAGAAGATGGAAAGACCTACCATGCTCATGGATTGGAAAAATTAAAGTAGTAAAAATGTCCATTCTACACAAATTAATATACAGATTTAATCCAATCCCAATTAAAATCCCCAAGACTTTCTTCACATGTTTGGAAAAAAATCCTTAAATTCATATGGACAAACAAAAGACCCTGAAGAGCCAAAGCAACCCTGAGTGAAAAGAGCAATACAGGGGGGATCTCTATACCAGACTTTAAACTATACTACAGGGCTATAGTCATAAAAATAGCCTGATACTGACACAAAAAGAGACCAATGGAGCAAAACTGAAGACCCAAACGTGAGCACATACAATTTCAGCCACCTCATATTTGACAAGGGGTCCAAAAAGACTCAGCAGAAGAGAGACAGCATCTTCAGCAAATGGTGTTGGCAAAACTGGATCATCACTTGTAGAAGAATAAAATTAAACCCCTACCACTCACCCTGTACAAAAAATCAATTCCAAATGGATCAAAGACCTCAACATGAAACCCAAAACTCTGAAGGTGATAGAAGAAAAAGTTGATAGCCACCTATAAGACATGAGCATAGGGAAAGATTTTCTAAATCAGACAGCAGCTGCACAGGAAACAAGGTTGACAATTGACAAGTGATACCTTATAAAACTCAAAAAGCTTCTGTACAGCAAAAGAAATAATCAAGGAAGTGAAGAGAAAACCCACAGAGTGGGAAGAAATCTTCACTGTTCCTACATCTGACAGAGCACTAACTTCTAGAATATATAAACTACTCAAAAAACAAACAAATGAGAAAACAAATGACTCACTCAAAAGATGGAGTAAAGAGCTGAACAGAGACTTCACAAGTGAGGAAATAGAGATAGCAGAGAGACATATTAAAAAGTGTTCAAAATCTCTAATAATTAAAGAAATTCAAATCAAAACCACTAGGATCTGTAAAACAAATGATGCCAAGTGCTGGAGAGGTTGTGGGGAAAGAAGAACACTCATCCACTGCTGGCGGGAATGCAAACTCATACAACTATTATGGAAGGCAGTGTGGAGAACCCTTAAAAGTCTTGGAATGAGCCTACCACCTGACCCAGCCATACCACTTCTGGGTATATACCCACAAGATGCATCCTACCACAAAGATAAATGTACAGCCTTGTTTATTGCAGCTCTCTTCACAACAGCTAAGAGCTGGAACCAACCCAAGTGCCCCTCAACTGATGAATGGTTGGAGAAAATGTGGTACATCTACACAGTGGAGTTATATGTAGTGGTAAAGAAAGATAACATCATCAAATTTGAAGGTAAATGGATGGAACCAGAAGATATTATGTTAAGTGAAGAAACACAGTCCCAGAAAAATAATAGGCAAATGGTATCCCTCATCTGTGGATGCTAGCACCAAGTACCTAGTTTTAAGGCAAATTGAGCAATATTAATGCCATATTCCTCATGATCTGAGCACAACCATGCTCTTATATTATGAATCCCTAGACAGGTCCTAGAACTAAACTACCATTTATTTTCAGACTATGGATTTTTATATATGATGGTGGACATGTATACATATTATAGTGTAACATGAGGTTAAAATGGAAAAAGGTGACTCAAGAAATATATGGAAATAAAACACAGTTTGTTTTCCAGAAAATACAATTTTAGTATAGGTGTGATGTATCAGCCTGCTATAGAATAGCCTTTCTGGGTGCTTATTGACCATACTTAGTGCCCTTTCCAATTTGGCCAAGGACCTAAGGGATAACTTTGTTCCTTGCCCTCAGAGGTCAACTAGGTCTCAGGGGAATATGCGTGGGGGCATCTCCCGAAATGTCCTGCAAATGTGGGTCCCCAGTCTTCCTGTTCAGGGAGGTCTTAGAGATCCACTAATGGGACTCCAGCCAGTGTCCACCCTATAAAGAGGAAAGTCTGCTCATGCTTCAGAAGGAGAAGCCTGGTCTAGCAAGACTTAACTGTGTCCTCAAGTGGATGGAATTGGCAGTTGAAAAACCAAAAGGAGCCAGGGGATCCCCCCCAAAAAAATAACCCGAGTGACCCTTGAGGACCAGTTCCTCAACTGACCTTGAGAAAACAGAAACCTTCATTAATCTGGGCTGACTGTGTGGCCTTAAGCATCCAAAAGGAAAGTGTAACCAGAAATAAATAATCAATAAGGTCTGAGAAATTGTATTTCAGGTATAAAACTTGAGAATCCTTCAAAACTTCAATGCCAGATGAGGACTACAGAGATGTCCAGCGTGCAGATTGAGTGGCTACTGGGATTTCAGCCTCTTCAGAGAGTAGACTGCTGTTGTTTGACTACCCATGCTGTGTTATGGAGGCCAGTGCAGGAAAATCAAGACAGGACACATGCTTGCTGGACCTCATTTGGTGACCATGTGGGGGAGGGAAAAGGTTATAAAAGACTCAGAAAAAGATGCAAGACAGGACTTGTGTATGACAGAATCCATGAGCTCCAACGAGGGGTCGAGGGGCATGAGGGGTGGGCATGGATGGGGGAATGAGTCTAAATTTGATTAAGAAATGTTGTATTAAATGCACCCAATAAAAATTTAAAAAAGAACATTTTGACTAATTCTGGGTTACTTGTTTCCATATGAAAATTGAGCCTTGTTTTTCAAGTTCTATGAATATTTTTGTTGCAGTTTTAATGCTTATTGCATTGAATTTATAGATTACTTTTGGCAATATGGCTATTTTCACAATATTACACCTACCAATCCATGAATATGGAAGGTCTTTCCATCTTCTGGTATCTTTAATTTCTTTCTTCTATCTTAAAGATTTTTTTTACACAAGACCTTCACTCCCTTGTTGAGGTTTAGACCAAGATTTTATGGTTTTAGAGACTATCATGAATGGAACTATTTTTCTGATTTCTTTCTTTGTATGCATTATGAAAGTCATGGAGAATCTACCATAAATGTGGTTTATTCTTGGTGTATAGGAAGACCACTGATTTGACGGGGAGTGTTTGTTTCATATATTGGTAATTTTTCACATGTATTTATCAGCTCTAGGCATTTTCTGGTGCAATCTTTGAACTTTCAGATGTAGAATCATATAATCTGCAAATAAAGATGTTTAACTCCTTTCCAGTTTGTTTTGAAACAGTTTATTATTTGTTTTATTTTATGTGTATTAGTGCATTCATTGTTATATGTATGTAAGTGCACCCATGTCATGCTATATCTGTGGAGGTCAGACGAAGGCATCAGATTCCCCTGAAACTGGAGTTATGGATGTTTGCTAGCATACATGTGATTACTGGGATTCAATCTTTTGTCCTCTGCAAGAGCATCCAGTGCTCTTACCCAATGAGCTTTCCCAATCCTTTTCTTTCCAATTTGTACCTCCTTTATCTCCTTCATATTTCTTATTGCTCTTGTTAAGATTTCAAGTACTATATTAAATGGGAATGAAGAAGATGGACTCCTAGCCTTGTTCCTATGTTTTAGAGGGAATTCTTTGAGTTTTTCTTCATTTACTATGATGTTGACCTTGGGCTTCTTGTATATTTCCATTTTTTGTTGAGATATGTCCCCTGTATCCCTAGATTCTCCATGATTTTCATAATGCATGGATGTTGGACTTTGTCAATGACCTTTTCTGCCTCTAATGAGTTGATAATTTGGATTCTGTTCTTGAGTCTGTTTATGTGGTGGATTACATTTATTTGTTTACATCTATCAAACCACCTCTGCATCTCTGGGACAGAGCCATCTTGATTACAGTGATTAATCTTTTTGATATGTCCACGCATTTGGTTTCTGTGCAATTTTTTTAATTTAATTTTTATTGATGGTTTGTGCATTTTGTACATCATTTTCCAATTCAGATCAGGCATATTTCCCTTTCTCTTCCCCCCCCCCCCCCCCCCCCCCCAAATCATATATTATACCATAACATTCCCACCTCTTTCCAGGTTTTTTTTTTTTTTCATTTTTTAGCTATAAGTGATAATCCATGAGTATAAGCATCCTTCGTGCAAAACCAATCTACAGACTGTTGTGCCCATGGTTTCTGTGCAATTTATTGAGAATTTTTGCCCTGTTTTAATCACAATTTTTGCCCTTTATTAATATTGGTCTATAATTTTCTTTTTTGCTCAGTCTTTGATTTTAATATTAGAGTAATATTGGCTTTATAAAAGAAATTAGGAATGTTGCCACAAACCGTCCCAGCAGTGGGCTCACTCAATCTGTGGGAACCAGGGTCTTGGAAGGAGGACACGGAGCTCGGCAAATGACAGTCAGAAACAACACCAGAGATATGGTTTTGAATCTGCTGCACTTTACTGAGAGCAAGTCAAAGTTTTTATACAAAAGCAGGGAAAGGGGATAAGAATTAGCACTCTTCTCTCAGGAACAAAAGGCTCATTACCAAAGGAACTCACACCTGTGTTTCCAAGGACAGCAAGTCAGATAAATTTACACATCAATCGGGCAGGGGAGATAAGTAACAAAACAGCAGTCCTAAAACCACAAACCATAAACAGCTTGTCTTTGTGAGACTTTGTTTCTCATCCTTCCTGGAGCTCGATTTCTCCAAGGCTGCTTGTTATCTCTAAGCTGTAATTCAAGCCAAAAGCCTGGGAAAGCCTCTTAAATAGTTCTGTTTTTCTTAAAGGAGAAAGCCCGCCGCTTACCTCTAACCAAGTATTACATTTTAACATGCATAACTGTAACTAAGACTTTTATCTTACTAATTATATCAGATGTAGCTTCCTGCTTAAAGGACTGAGCCTTTGGAGATCTGCTGAGCCCAGCAGAAGGAAGAGCAGGAGACAGGTAGGAACTGGGTGCCTCAGCAGAGCTGCTTGTTGATCCCTTGGTCCACCTGTCTTTGGCTTGATTGGCATTTGTGGTTGTGGGGTCAGAGTTACCCTCCCAGTTGGGATTAAAGGTGCAATCTTTGGCTTGATTAGATTTTGTGGCTGTGGGGACGGAGTTATCCTCCCAGCTGGTATTAAAGGCTTGTGTGATGCTTGAGGTCTGAGATCTCCTGAGCCCAGCAGAAGGTACCGGGGCACGGGCTGACGAGCGCCCCCCACCACCAACTGAGATTACAAAGAGGCATCTGAAGGAGGCAAGCCAAGCAAGCCTTCAACACAGTGAAGAGGCATTTAGGACTCACATTGGAATACAGACAAGGAGAACCCCTTATGCCAAGATTACCAAGAAGAGACAACACTAGAAAGGGGCAGGATACTCCCATGCCAAGCTTTACCAACCCTATGGAAGACTCCTGCAGTGGGATCCCTCTGGGGAAGCCCCAGGACACAGACATCAGAAACACAATTGGGAACATATTTAAAGAACTACAAGATCATAAAGAACAAATTAAAGAACTAAGAAAAGAGAATGAGGAACTCAAGAAGAACCTAGAGAGAGAGAATGACAAGCTCCGGAAGGAAGTAGAAACACTGAAAAGATCCCATACTGAAAAAGACAAAGAAACCAACCAATGAACCAAAGATCTAGAAGAAGAGATCCAGAAGCTGCAAAAAGAAGTAGAAATACTAAAGAAATCAGAAGAGGAAATGAAAAAGGAAATCAAACACTCATCCATTCAAGAGGGAAGGAATGGAAAAATCCTCAGAAGCAGAATGGAGGAAGCAGAACAAAGAATATCAGACCTGGAAGATAACACAGAACAACTAAAAACCTCAGGGAAAGATTATGAAAAATTTAAAAATACACAAAAATGGAACAACCAGGAGCTGTGGGACACTATGAAAAGATCAAACCTCCACATCATAGGAATAGAGGAAGGAGAAGAATTCCAAGAGAATGGTATTGATCAGATCTTCAACAGAATAATAGATGAAAACTTCCCCAAACTAAAAAAGGACAAACCAATAGCAATATAAGAAGCACATAGAACTCCAAACATACAAGATCAGAAAAGAAATTCGCCACGCCACATCATAGTTAAAATGCTAGACACCCAAAACAAAGACAAAATCCTTAAAGCCACAAGAGAAAAACAACAAGTGACCTATAAGGGGAAACCTATCAGAATTACAACTGACTTCTCAACGCAAACTATGAAAGCAAGAAGAACCTGGAGCAAAGCATTCCCGTGTTACAGGGGACAATAGATGCCAACCAGTTACTAATTAAATACCCAAGCAAAACTGTCAAATTATGTGACGAGGAGAGGAAAAAACCTTTTTTCTCCATGACATTAGACAAGATGAAAAGATAACCATGTCCCAGAAAAGCCAACACCTTCAGAGAATACGCTGTGAAGCAATTCAGAGAATACAGAAGAAAGGAGGCACACTTCCCCCAGCAACCTAGAAAGAGAAAGCAATAAAAAACATATTAACTGCAGAGTAGAAGAAACCTAAACTAAAAAACGTCAAGATGGATATAAGGCAAAAAGGAAGCAACACCAAACCTTCATCTATAACCTTAAAATACTAATCGAACTAATTCCCCAATCAAAGACATTAACTGGGAGACTGGATTGAAGAAACAGAATCCATGATATGTTGTTCCTAGAAAAAGCACCATCTTACTTCCAAAGGACAAGGCCCCCCTTAGTGACAGGATTGAAAAAAAAATCCAGGCAAATGGTAGCCAAAAAGAAAGCAAGAAAAAAAGTTTTATTAATAATAGAAAATAGACTTCAAAGTAAAAAGGAATCAGAAGAGGACAAAGAAGGCCATTACATTTTCAATCAAAGAAACAGTCAACCAAGAAGAATTTCCACAATCCTATGCATATATACCCCCAAATTTCTGGTTGCACCAAACTTATAAGACAATTCTCCAGGACCACAAGTCACAGGACTAACCCCAGTGCACTCAGTGTGGGAAGATTTCCAATACCACACTGAGTCCTTTGGACAGGTCAACAGACAGAAATGAACAGAGAGACACTCTGAACGAATGATACACCAAAATGGACCTTCATAGAACCTCTACCGAACATTCCCATCCTACTACTTTACCAGAGAATACACTTTCTCATCAGCACCCAAGGAACATTCTCCAAAATCACACATACTAGGACACAAGAGAAACCTCTAGCAAATATACAAAAAGAATTGAAATATTTCAGCATTCTATCATACCACCAAGTGGCAATGAAAAAGCTCCAACATCAGCATCAGGACAGCCCTCCTCCGCCCTAATAACCCACATGGAGACCTAAACAACACACTATGAAAATTGAATGGGTTTCAAGGAAGAATAACGAAAGAACTAAAAAACAATTCCTGGAACTGAATGACAATGACAATACAAAAACACAACAAAACCATGGAACACTTTAAAGCAGTCTTAAGAGGGAAATTTAATAGCCCTGGGTGCCTAACATTGAGAAAACAGAAAGAGCACAAGTCAGATGATTCTGACACTACAAGCTAAAAGCACTGAGAAGGCACACAACAGATGAACCCTAAATCACAGTCACAGGAAAGAACAATAAACAAAAAAATCAGAGCAGAAATCAATGAAATAGAACACAGAAAACCAATGACAAAAATCAATGAAACAAAAAAAAGTTCGTTAAAAAATAAAAAAAAAAAACAAGATAGACCAGTCTCTGGCCCAAGTTATAACAAAAGAAAGAAGAACAACTCCAAATCAATACAATCTGTGATGAAAAGGGGAAAATATCAAACGGACAAGAGACAAAAGATCCAGGAAAATCAAATGGGAATATTACAAGAACCTATATTCTTAAAGTTTTGAAAAAAACCGAGAAGAAATGGATGAAATAATCTGAAATCCTGGGAATCAACCACAAGACCTCGCAAAGGAAGAGAACAGCAGCTTAACAGACAGGACCAATAAAAAATATGAGACAAAATAGAAAGGTGTACGAAGAATAAGAAGCCTCCCAACTAAATAAAGCCAAGGCTTCAGGACGGTTCACAGAATTGCTATCAAACTTAAAAAAAAAAACATTCAAAAAGGATACCTACAACCCATTATCTAATCAAACTTGTTTAGAAGGCCTAACAATACGAGGGAATTCTCCTCAAATTCCTTCTATGAAGCCAGCATCACTCATTTATTGACCAAAAACCAGGGCACAAAGAATACACCTAAAAGAGAATGATTTAGAAACCAGCCTCCCTCATATGCACAGCAGATGCCAAAATTCCATAAAACAGGATACCTGGCAAATCCGCATACCAGACCCACATCAAGAAGATATCCCACCATGACCAAGTTGGAGTCATACCAGAGAATGCGGGATGGTCTAACATCAAAAATCAATAAACAGGATCATCAAACACATAAACGGAATCAAAGACCAAAAAATCATACCATCGTCTCAAAATTGATGCTAAAAAGCCTTTGACAACAAATACCAGCTCCTCTTCAGCTTAAAGTCTTAGAAGGAATCGGATTGGAGGGGTCATTCCTAATGAAAATCAAAGCCCATATACAGAAAACAACCCACAGCCATGATATATCCTAAATGGGGAATAATTAGACAACAATTCCCTTTAAAGGAGGTAGCGACTTGGCAAGGCCTGCCCCCTGTCACCACCCTCCCTTCCTCAATAAGTTGTTGAGAAAACTGCTTAGAGCAATAAGACAAGAAAAAGGCATTTAAAGGAAGTACTAATTGGAAAAGAGGAGGTCCAAACTATCCCTTTTGCTTGATGATATGATTGTTTACTTAAGGGACTAAAAACTTCCACCAGAAGGAAAAATCCCTAGGAAACGATGAAACAAGCTTCAGCAAAAAGTGGCACTGATGACAATAATTAACATTAAAAAAATCAATGGCAAAAAACAAACAAAAAAAAAAAAAAAAAAAAAAAAAAAAAAAAAAAAAGAGACCTTCCCACTCACAATAGGCCTCAAAAACAATAAAAATTACATAGGAACAAACCTAAACCAAAGACACCAAAGATCTCACAACAAAATCAATTTTAAACATTTAAAAGAAAGAAATTGAAGAAGGACATCAGACGATGGAAAAAAAACCTCCCACGCTCATGTATTGGGAAAATTATTATTGTAAAAATGTCCATTTACTGAAACTATTGTGTAGATTTAACGCAATCCCAATCCAAATCCCAAGGTTTCTTCCCAGGCTTGGAAACAAACGTTTTTAAAATTCATTTGAAACAAAAAGCTTGGAATAGCCAAAAACCAACCCTGAGTGAAAAGAGCTAAAGAGGGGAGTTCGCTATACCAGACTTCAAAACTATCTTACAGGGCTCTAGTCATAAAAACACAGCTGCTACTGGTACAAAAAACAGACCTGTGACCAATGCGAACAAAACCTAAGATCCAAATAGAGCACATACCAATTTTAACCAATCTTATATCTGAAAGGGCCGGCCAACGAAGCCCAAATGGAGAAAAGACAGCCCTTCAGCAAGTGGTGTTGGCAAAACTGGATTCACCCCTTGTAGAAGAATGAAATTACACCCCTACCTCTAACCCCCCCTGTACAAAAGTGAACTCCAAGATGGATCAAAGACTTCAACGTGCAACCCAAAACTCTGAAGGCAAATAGAAGAACAAGTTGGGCAGCAGACTACAAGACATAGGCTTAGGAAAAAGAATTCTTTAAATCAACAGCAGCTGCACCGAATTAGGTCGACACTGACAAAATGACCTATTTAAAACTCAAAAGCTTCTGTACATCAAAGAACACAATTCAAGGAAGTGAAGAGAAATTCCCCAGAGTGGGGAGGAAACCTTTCACTGCAGATACATCGGACAAAGACATTGATTTCTCAGAATATATAAACTACTCAAAAACAAACAAAACAAACCATAAAAAGAAAACAAATGACCCAAATCAATAGATGGAGCAAAGAAACTGAACAGAGACTTCACAAAAAAAAAAGAAGTGAAAAAAAAAAAAAAAAAAAAAAAAAAAAAAAATTGTTCAACATCACTAATTATTAAGGAAATGTAAGTCAAAACCACTTTAAGCTATCAACTCACTCCAATAAGACTAGTTAGGATCAAGACACACAGGCTACCAATGTTGGAAAGGTTGTGGAGAGGGGAACACTCATCACTGTTGGTGTGAATGTAAACCTCATACAGCCAACTATGCGCAAAACAGTGTGGAGATCCTTGGAAGACTTGGCATGAACTTGCCACCTCACCCACCCATACCCACTATGTTGCCCATGTACCCTCAAGACTCACGCCACCACAGCGCTAATGCCAACTCCACATGTTTATTGCAGCCTCTCTTCACACTAGCAAGGAGCTGGAAACAAACCACCTAAGGCCCCTTAACTGACACGTGGATAGAGAAAATATGGTACCCCTTACACACATGGAGTTCTATTGCAGCGGTAAAGAAAGATGACCATCGCAAGCTTTGCAGGAAAAATGGCTGGAGCTAGGGAGGACATAATGGCTGAGTGAAGTAACACAGTCCCGAAAAAAACAACGACAAATGGTATCCCTCATCTGTGGATGCTAGTGCCAAATACTTACTTGTAAGTATTTCTTGTGTAGGGCCCCCCTGAGATTTTGTCCAAACCAGTTGTCGTAACTGCATATTGGAAACAACAAAAATAATAACAACAAAAGGACCTTGCTCAGAGAACTGACGGAAAACAGTGAACTTCTGCTCAAAACATCAACTTCCTCATGGGCGGAAGAGTATTGAGAACGACTGAGAAAGAGGGGATTTGTTGAAAAGCCTGTTTGGCCAGCAGAATGCATGGCTATTGCAGGGTGGGGGGGGAATGGGCGCGGGACACACGGGTCTAGATTTGTCAAAAAATATAAATAAAACTGATGTGAAAAAAATTAAAAATAAAATAAATAAGTAATAAAAAGGAAAAACAAATTTAAAAACAGGACTGAGTCTTTAGTATTGTTTCCCAACATTTTTATTGATTGCCTTTGATGATTTCATACATCATTTTCCAATTCAGTTCGGCATATCCCCCTTCCCTTCACCCCCACCCCCCACCCAAACGAGATCATGCATTCTGCCATGACTGTCCTGCATATTCTCTCAGTTTTTTTTTCCCATTTTTTAGCTATAAGTGATAATCCTGAGTACAAGCATCCTTTCATGCTATACCCCCAATTGGCAGGCTGTTGTGCCCAAACACCCACTGCCCCACCTTCCAGCGTGTGGTGACGGGTTGTATGTTCAGGTTGATCAAATGAGGGCCCAGACTACATTGCTGTTTTTTCACCATTCACCCCAATCGCGCCCTTACATTCTACCATGCCCCCTCTTCCGCAGCTTATTTCCCTGGCTTAGAAAAGGGGCTACAAGTGGATGAGAAGCAGAAAAACAGTCCACTCTCTCTGGAAGCTGTTGTCTTGGATTCTGTCAATTCTGGCTGTTTCCTTTCATGGCCTGACAGTCTTCCGGAATAACCTTTCGATCCCTACTAATGAAGCAAAAGCAATTAGATAGGTATTTAAGCCGCATTAAATAGTATGGTAGGTTACTTTGTTATAGGAATATTGGTATCATGGTGTTGATCCACGAACTACATTTTTCCTGTTAAATATGGCGGGGTCTTTACTGTGGCTTATGATATCTCCTAACTGTTGAGGATATGTAAGCTTGTGGCATCAGCCATGGGTCATTCCTCCAAGGAGAGAGCAATAGGCCAAATTAGATTTGGGATATACAGGCATATGGCTGCCTCTGCTGCACAGTATTTCCAGGCAGGTGAGGTGTAGCTGGTGCTGACGGTGGAGTCTTGCTTGACTCAAGGAGACCCGTATTTGCTTTATTGGTTTAGTGGCCCTTGGTAACACTCTCTGGTATTCCAGAGGCCATCTGTACACTTGCATGTGTGGTCTCAATGCATCTTTTCCATGTTAACATCAGGTCTTCAGCAGCAGGGCCTTATCGCCTCTCTTCTTGCAGGTATCCCAGTTTAGAGGCAAGGAGCCTTTACCTTTTGTGGGACCTTAGATCCCCTGGCCAACATCTCCCTGGTGGAATAATCCATTACTGATGTCAGAGCTCCTGTATTGATATATTTTGCTTAAGCGCATAGTTTAAGGACTTTAGTGTTATATTTGGTTCTGAACAGAGAGTAATCCTTTTCACAGTTCTATGTCTATTAGTCAATTAAAGAAGGCAGTTTTACCAGTTTTATAAGAGATTACCTCTATAATAGTTGTCTCCAATTTACAGTTGGAGAGCAACCCCATCATCGTCATATTTCTCCTTGTTCTGGGGGGTAGGCAAGAAAGTCTCTCATATCAAAACCTTTGTGGCACCTAGAAAGTAAGTTTCATCAGGACCCACTATAAATAGTTGTTACACAACTATTTATATTTATATGTGAAAAAATAAAAATAAATAAATAAATAAATAAATAAAAAAGAAAAAAATTTAAAAAAAGGACTGAGCCTTTATTCTTATTAAATCTGGAAAAACACTTTTATTATTTGTAACTGACCTATGATATCAGTCAGTGTAATGTTTTTCATTCATAATATCTTTGTGGGGGCTTCTAGGACAAAGGAGCCTTTAGATTCTGTTTCTCTGTATGATTTTGCTTAGGTTCATGAAGCTTCTGTTCACCTGATTTACTTCCAGACACATTTAACTGTTTCTTGTCTAGGACTGAGGTTGTGCTGAGCTCAGGAAAAGAATCAAAAGACAGTGTGCAAAGTCCAACACTCAAGAAGCATAACATCTTTGTAGTGTGTCATGATCTTGGAAGCTAAGACCGAGCATTCTTCCAGGGACCACCAGGGAGCTTAGCCTCGAAAGGCACATATCTCCCATCTTTTATTATGACTTTCGTCATTGCTCACACAGACGACACTAAAGTTTGTGTGGCAAAATGTTCCTTCTTTTTCTGTTTTACAGAACAAATGAGAAATATTGGTATTCTTTGAATGTTAGGTAGAAGTCTTCTCTGTATTCATCTTGTCCTGGGCTACTTTAGTTAACAGATTTTTGGCTAGGATTTCTGTCTCCTTGGTTGTTATGGCTCTGTTTGAATTATATTTATCATTTTGATTTAACTTTAGTAGGATGCCTAGAAATTTATCCATTTCTTTAGATTTTCTAGTTTAGTGGAATGTAGATTTCTCAAATATGTCCTTATGGTTTTCTGAATCTCTTCAGAGTCTATTGTAATGTTTCCCTTTTCATCTCTGGGCTTATTAATTTGGTTCCTGCCTCTCTCTTTCTTAGGTTAATTTAGCTAAGGTTTTGTCAATCTCATTAATCTTTTCAAGAACCAGCTCTTTGTTTCATTGATTCTATATTTTTTCTTAATTTCTATGTCATTAATTTCAGCCTTGATTTATTCTGCAGCTTTCAATCTAGTCTTTTTAGGTATTGTTCGTTCTTGATTTTCCAAGGCTTTCAGTAACATCATTAACTTATTTCTATGAGATGTTTCTAATTTTCTAATGTAGGCACTTAATGTTATCAATTTTGCTCTGAAGACTGTCTTTATTATGTGCCATAGATTATGGTATGTGGTGTTTTCATTTTCATCCAAATCTAGGATTTAAAATTTTTCCCTCTTGATCTCTACTTTGATCAAATTTTTATTCAGTAGTGTCTGTTTAACTTCCACAAATTTCTGTGCTTATCCCCAGTTTAATTATTGTTGAAATTTAGCTTTATTCTTTGTGGTCATGTGGACTACAGGATATTTCAATTTTCATAAATTTATGAAGACTTTTTATGTGCTAATATGTAGTTAATTTTAGAAAAATTCCACGGGCTATTGAGAAGAAAGTGGATTCGTTGGTGTTGCCATGGAATGTTCTCTAGATATATTAGGTTCCTGTGGTTTATATCATTTAACTCCAAGTTTTCTCTATTTCGTTTTTGTCTTCCTGATGTGTCAGTTGGATGACGGTGGGGTATCAATGTTAGCCACTATCACTGGTTGGTATCAATGTGGATTGTAGATCTATCAGAGTTTCTTTTACAAAATTTTGTACTTCTGTGTCTGGTGCTGGTATGTTTATGATTGTAATATCCTCTTGGAGAATTTTTCCTTTAATGAATATGCAGTGACATTCCCTATTTCTTATGAATAGTTTCAGTTTGAACTCTATTTTTGTAAACATTGCAATAGGTATGCCTGCTTGATTTTCAGTTCAATTTGTTTGGAATACCATTTCCCATCCTTTCACCATGAGATAGTATCAATCATTGATCACGAAGTGTATTTCTTGAAAGCAGCAAATAAATGGTTTCTGTTTTCTAATACAGTAATTTATACTGTGTCATTTTACTAGGGAGTTGAGACAATTAATATTGAGTTATTATTGACCATTGTTCATTAATTTGTTTTCTTTAGCCACTCTTTGGCTATGGGATAATTTATTTATTATTTCTGCCCTCTTGAGAGTGTTTAAATTCCCCTTCTGACCAAAGTATTCTATTGAGTATTCTCTATAGAGCTGATTTCATGGACATACATTCCTTAATTTATTTTGATTATGTAAAATTTTTGTTCTCCTTTGATTACAATTGGTAGTTTGGCTAGGTACAGTAGTCCAGGCTAGAATCTAGTTCTTCAATGACTTAATGGCATTGCCATTAAGTCTCTTTGGCTCTTTTAGTCTCCATCGAAAGTCAGCTGTTATTCTGATGGGCCTGCCTTTATATGTGACTTTGTCTTACTCTTTCAAATTTTTCAGTATCCTTTCTTTATTCTGTATGTTTAGTGTTTTCACTATCATTCTACATGGGGAGTTTCTTTTCTGTTCCTGTCTACTTGGTGATCTGTATGCTGCTTATACCTTGATAGGTATCTCATGCTCGAGATTTGGGAAGTTTTCTTATATTCCTTTATTAAAAATGTTTTCTGTGCCTTTGACTTGTGTTTTTTCTACTTTGCCAATGCTTATGATTAGTAGGTTCAGTCTTTTCACAATGCCCCAGTGGTATTGAATATTATTTTAGACAGTATTTTCTTCAATTGAGGAATCTGTTCCCCAAAGCTTGTCTTCCGGATTGGATAGTCTTTGTTATGTTTCCTTCACTTCCTTTCCATAAAATATTTTATTTATCAGGGCTGGAGAGATGGCTCATCACTGAGTGTTCTTTTAGAGAACCCAGGTTCAATGCCCAGCACCCACAAAGTGGCTAATAAACATCTGCATGAAATCAAAACGTCCACAGAATTTGAATGACATGGGTCCACTAACATATGTGCATGCAATATAGCATACACATAAAATAATCACAATAATAATGATAATAATAAAATATTTTGAACTGATCAGAAAGATAAGGAAATGATTATTTAAATTTTTCATTTATTATTTTTAATTTGTGTGTATGAGTGTTTGCCTGAATGCTTGCGAATGTACCACGTGCATGCAATGATTACAGAGGCCAGAAGAGTGTGACAAGTTTCTTTAAACTGGAGTTACAGGCAGCTATTAGCTGCCTTGTACCCAGGAGAACCTGGGTTTCATACCCAGAAACACATAAACTGTGGTGACGCATGCCTATAATCTCAGCATTCCAAAGGTGCAGAAGGAGGATCAGAAGTTCAAGGTCAGCTTT
Organism: Rhizomys pruinosus; assembly: GCA_009823505.1. Lineage (NCBI taxonomy): Eukaryota > Metazoa > Chordata > Mammalia > Rodentia > Spalacidae > Rhizomys > Rhizomys pruinosus. The sequence goes on along the minus strand of VZQC01007782.1, from coordinate 438,627 downwards.
GGCTGCATACCAAGGCCAGCCCAGGCTACATGAATATGGGATAAAACCTTGTACAAATTATTGCCGCCTCATAGGGAGAGTGGATCCTCCCTTTTTAAGGCTTCTGAAGTTGCCTCCAGAGCTGGTTACTGTAGAGAAAATTTGGCTGGGGTTGAGTCTCCTCTCACAAGTCCATCTGCTGCTCCTCTATGGCTACAGAAGCAGAAGTGGTTCCTCAGAAATCGAGCAGATACCACTCTCAGATCCTGACTTCTACCCATCATAGCTGTAATAAAAAGAAATATGTCACTTATAAATTATCCAGTTTCAGATGCCTGGTTACAGCATCAAGAAATGTACTAAATACATACAGAGTTATACATTTGTTGTTACATATGAAATCTCAGACTAAAATAAGAAAAAGTACAGATTGACTTCAGTTAACATTGTTGAAATAAGTATGCTAGAAACCTTGCATAGTGTCATATGCCTGTAACTCCAGCACTCAGAGTGCAGGAAGACCATGAGTTTCAGGTCAACTTGTACTATACAGTGAGTTTTAAGTTATCCTGGGATACATAGTTACATCTCAACACAAGAATAAAAAATAACGAGACCCTAGCTTATTTTAGGGGTGCATTAATGATGTCTCAAGAAGCAGATCAAAATTTTCTGCCATGAAGATTAGAAATTCAAGGAGCAGATCAATGGCATCTTGGAATGAATGCTACCAGACCAGGTGTTTTTATGTACCATTCCTATTTACCTCTCGTGTGGGATTGTGAGGTCAGTAACTTGATCCCTCTTAGCAGATGTGAAAACTGGGGGATACAAGAATAAATTCATTTGCTTAAGTACACCCATGGCTTGAGCTCTTACCCAACTCTCTCCCAAGTCTATGTTCTGTTTTCTTTAGTTTCATCAAGTATTCATATTTTGTTCATCTACACAGCCAACAATGCTTTCTTCCTCCTTTGATGTGACAGATGTAGGGCAAGATTTGCTCTTACTGCAGCATTGCACAAGGATGATTTTTTCCTGTTAAAGATCTTGAATTACAATGGCACTTACAGAAAATCAGAGATATTACTGGGAATGTCTTTGACATAAAGTAGCCAAAATATTTTTTCAGCTTTTTCTCCCTCCTCCATCCTTCATTGCACAAAGACCTTTTTTTTTTCCTTTCTTTAATACAGATTTTTGGATACTGAGAACAGTCTTATTACCACAGTCTCTGCATAATGATGGTTACTAGCATGTGTAATGGGTAGATGGAGAAGAAGGAAAGATCACCAAGAGAAGTGTAATGATCTTGTTGTTATTACCTTCTTCTGACCTATGTGGGTATTGCAAGATATGAATGCATCAGATCCCTTGGGACTGGAATTACAGATGGTTTTTAGCTGCCATGTGGATGACGGGACTCAAAACCAGATCTTCTGCAAAAAAAACCAATGCTCTTCTCCACTGAGCGATCTGGCCAATCCCTGAAATTGATAAAACTTGCAGTAGGAAATTTAAAAATCCTTCTCCAGTTTTTTCATTTTTATCTTTCATTGCTCACTTGGTCTAACACTACTAATACCTTAATGGAGTCATCCATTTTTCAAATCCTTTGTTATAGTTTCAGTTTGGGTCAGTGTCCAATCAGGTGTCATTTGTTCATTGTCATCACTTATCTCTTATCCCCTCCTTCTTCAGTCAGAAATCTTCAATGCCAGCAAACTTGTATTTTAAAATAACAATGGTTACAATAGTATATCACAACCAGGACTTGATACAATATGCTATGGAATTCAACTTGCCTTTAAAGTACACTTCACTTATGCAAATAATGACATGATTTTATGTATGAGTTTTAAAAATTCACTCTGAGTATTCTGTAGAGAATAGACTTGAAGCTTTATAGCTGTAATGGTTAATCCTGGGTGTCAATTTGACTGGACCAAGGAACAAATAAGAGAAAAAGTATCTTCGGATTGGACTCCCTCAACCCTGATGGCCCACCCCAAATGTGGATGTTACCTTCTGCTGGCAGGCGTATTAAAGGCCATGGCAGAGGGAACTGGTCCCTTTTTTCCAGCAGCTTGCCTCTCTCTCACTGGTGAGTTTGTCTTGTTGCTGTGATCAACCCTTCAGATCCCAGCGTGTACTGAGACTGGCAGATCTGTAATCCATTGGGCCTTCAGCACCAGATTGGGACTACTGAGACATCCAGCCTTGCAGACTGAGCAATTCCCTGGATTCTCAGCCTCTCCAGTGTGGTGCAACTACTGTTGGGCTCCTTGAACTCTGTCATGTGAGCAAATCAATAAATTATATATAGCTATATATTCATCCTGTTGCTTCTGTTTCTTTAGAGAACCCTAACAAATACAGATTTTGGTACCAGAAGTGGTTCTAGAGAAACAGAATTGAAAGGATGAAATTTTTAGTGGGCTTGGTAGTTTCTGGAGCCAGCTCTCCAACCCAATGAAGCCTAGAGTTACTGAAGGCTCTCCTGGTGGCATGAAGAGGAATGATAATCCTTGGTGCAGACTATTTGATGTAATTATGAAGATAGTTCCATTTGACTCACCTAACTCACATCTTGTGAGAAGCAAGGAATTTAGCGACTCTATATATAAAACGTTTGAGAAATTGTGGAAAAATAAGGAAAATAATGATGTTTCCTGGTTGCTCCTAGCATCTCTGGATAAAGTGATAGAGGAAAATAAGAAGATCAGTGATAAAATTAATCAGCTCCAGATTCAAAACAACAGGTTAAAAGTTTCCAAGTGTGCTCTGGAAGAGAATCTTCTCTCCAGCAGCCAAAGAGCTAAAGCGGCAGAAAATCAAGCTGGAGCCCTTATTATATGTTTGGCTGATTTACAATGCAAATTTAATTCCCAGCCACGAAGAGTGTCAGCAGTCAAAGTGACAGCACTGGTGGGGAAAGGGTGGAACCCTGAAACTTGGGATGGAGATGTGTGGGAGAACCATGATGATGAGGATATTGAGCCCTCATATTCTGAGGGATTTTCTTTATCTGAGGAATTAACCTCCCCACCTTCAGCAGAGAATCCACACCCTGCAGATCCCTCCTTCCCACCCTTGCCTGAGGAAACTAATCTCCCCCTCCCAGTGGGAGCTAATGTCCCTCAGGTCCCAACAATTGTTGCCTCTAGAGCTATAAACAGATTGAAGGCTAAGCAAGCCCCTCAAGATGAGATAGAAAGTGTGGTTCACAAGGAGGTGCACTACACTACTAAAGAAATTAATGAGCTTGCCAATTCATTCCAGCAGAAGCCTAAGGAATATGTGTGGGAATGGATTTTTAGGGTGTGGGATAATGGTGGAAGGAACATAAAATTGGATCACACTGAGTTTATCAATATGAGCCCACCAAGTAGAGATTCTAGGTTTAACATGGAAGCTCGAGCTTCCATGTTAAAAAAGGTGTTAAAAGTTTATTTGAATGTTTGGCTGACATATTTATTTAAGCATGGCCTACTAACAGCGAGTTAGAGATGCCTAATATTCCTTGGCTTAGTATTGATGAAGGGATTGTGAGGGTCAGGCAGATAGGCATGCTCGATTGGATTTGAAGTGTAAAACCACATTCTCCACAATATGAGGACCCAGAGGACCTGCCTTTCACTGAGTTTATAAGACGGAAAGTACTGAGAGAGACACCAGAACATTTGAAGAGCTTTGTTTTTCTCTATTTCTTATGCCAGATCTTACAATTATAGAAGTTGTTGCTCACTTGCATAAATTAAATGTACATGTAACAGGTTTAACAGGACCTCAGGGTAGGTGTCAGGTGGCAGCACTGAATCACTGAAGGCCAGATGAGCGTAGTTATCACAGTTATCATAATGAGTGGCAAAAGCAAAATAATGCCTATAATGGAATGACCTGAAATGATCTTTGGAACTGGCTAATTAATCATGGTGTTCCCAGGAACTAAATACATAAGAAGCCTACTAAGTTTTTATTTGATCTGTATAAGCAGAAAAGCTCTAGAACAAATGACAGGAAGTCAACATTGGATTTCAGCAGTAACAAATCCCATCCAGTTAACCAGTTTCCAGACTTGAGACAGTTCACAGACCCAGAACCCCTTGAATGAAGGGGTGGCCAGGCTCCAATGAGGAAGGACCTTGTCACAATACCAAAGAGTTATGCTGTTTGCCTTCCTCCTGTCCTTCCCCAGAGGGACCTGAGGCCTTTTACTAGGGTAACTGTACACTGGGGAAAAGGAAATAATCAGACTTTTCAAGGCCTATTGGATACTGGTTCTGAGTTGATACTGATCCCAGGAGACCCTAAAAAGCATTGTGGCCCTCCAGTTAAAGTAGGGGCCTATGGAGGTCAGGTGACAAATGGCATTTTGGCTGAAGTCCGACTCACAGTGCGCCCAGTGGGTCCCAGAACTCATCCTGTGGTTATTTCCCCAGTCCCAAAATGTATAATTGGGATATATATAATTAGAAATTGGCAGAATCCCCACATTGGTTCCCTGACCTGTGGAGTGAGGGCTATTATGTTTGGAAAGGCCAAATGGAAACCACTGGTGTTGCCTCTACCAGGAAAACAGTGAACCAAAAACAGTATCATTTCCCTGGAGGGATTGCAGAAATTAGTGCCACCATCAAGGATTTGAAAGATGCAGGGGTGATGATTCCTACCACATCTCCATTTAACTCTCCAATTTGGCCCGTGCAAAAGACAGATGGATCATGGAGAATGACAGTTGACTATCGAAAACTCAACCAAGTAGTGACACCAATTACAGCTGCTGTACCAGATGTGGTGTCCTTACTTGAGCAGATTAATATGTCTCCTGGTACCTGGTATGTAGCTATTGATCTGGCCAATGCATTCTTCTCAATACCAGTTCATAAGGACCACCAGAAGCAATTTGCTTTCAGCTGGCAAGACCAACATTATACCTTTACTGTCTTACTTCAGGGGTATGATAACTCTCCAGCCTTGTGCCATAACTTAGTTAGAAGGGATCTTGATCACCTGACTCTTCCACAAAATATCACACTGGTCCACTATATAGATGATGTTATGCTGATTTTACCCAGTGAACAGGAGGTAGCAGTGAACAGGAGGTAGCAGCTAGTCTAGACATGTTGGTAAAGCATATGTGCATGAGAGGATGGGAAATAAATACAACTAAAACTCAAGGGCCATCTACCTCAGTGAAGTTTCTAGGAGTTCAGTGGTGTGGAGCATGCAGAGACATTCCTTCTAAGGTAAAGAATAAGTTGTTGCACCTGGCCCCTCCCTCCACCAAGAAAGAAGCACAGGCCTTTTTGGATTCTGGAGGCAGTGCATTCCTCATCTGGGTGTGTTACTGCGACCCATATATCAGGTGACTTAGAAGGCAGCAAACTTTGAGTGGGGCTTGGAACAGGAAAAGGCTCTTCAACAGGTCCAGGCTTCAGTGCAGTCTGCTCTGCCCCTAGGGCCATATGATCCAGCAGACCCAATGGTCTTTGAGGTATCAGTGGCAGATAGAAATGCCATCTGGAGTCTGTGGCAGGCCCCCATAGGGGAATCACAGCGGAGGCCCTTGGGATTTTGGAGTAAGGCTCTACCTTCATCTGCAAACAACTATTTTCCTTTTGAGAGACAGCTCTTAGCCTACTATTGGGCCTTAGTGGAAACTGAACGTTTGACAATGGGCCACCAAGTCACCATGTGACCTGAGCTGCCCATCATGAGCTGGGTGTTATCTGACCCACCAGACCATAAAGTAGGATGTGCACAGCAACAGTCCATTATCAAATGGAAGTGGTACGTATGTGACAGGGCCCAGGTAGGCCCTGAGGGCACAAGCAAGCTACATGAAGAAGTTGCCCAAATGCCTATGGTTCCCACTCTTGTTACAATGCCTCCTGTGCTGAAGCATGCACCTATGGTTTCATGGGGTTTGCCCTATGATCAGTTGACTGAGGAAGAGAAGAGTTGGGCCTGGTTTACTGATGGTTCTGCACAGTATGCAGGCACCACGCAGTGGTGCACCATTGCAGCCTATTTCTGAAACAACCCTAAAGGACACTAGTGAAGGAAAGTCTTCACAGTGGGCAGAATTTCGGGCAGTGCACATGGTTGTACATTTTGCCTAGAAGGAGAAATGGCCAGAAGTTCAAATATATACTGATTCATGGGCTGTAGCCAATGGTTTGGCTGGATGGTCAGGGACTTGGGAGGAGCATGACTGGAAAATTGGTGAGAAAGATATTTGGGGAAGAAGTATGTGGATAGAGCTCTCTTAATGGTCAAAGCATGTGAAGATACTTGTGTCTCATGTAAATGCTCATCAAAAGGTGATCTCAGCAGAGGATGAGTTTAATAATCACATAGATTGGATGATTGGTTCTGTGGCTATTCAGCCTCTTTCTCCAGCTATCCCTCTTGTTGCTCAATAGGCCCATGAACAAAGTGGTCATGGTGGCAGAGATGGAGGTTATGCATGGGCTCGATAGCATGGACTTCCACTCACCAAGGCTGATCTGGCTACAGCTGCTGCCAAGTGCCAGATTTGCCAGCAGCAGAGACCAACATTGAGCCCCAGATATAGTGCTATTCCCTGGGGTGACCAGCCAGCAACCTGGTGGCAGGTTGACTACATTAGACCACTTCCATCATGGAGGGGACAGCGTTTTGTCCTTACAGGAATAGATACTTACTCTGGTTATGGATTTGCCTTTCCTGCACATAATGCTTCTGCCAAAACTACCATCCAGGGACTTTCACAATGCCTTATCCACCATCATGGTCTTCCTCACAGCATCGCTTCTGACCAAGGAACTCACTTCACAGACAAAGAAGTGCGACAGTGGGCCCATGGTCATCGTATCCACTGGTCTTACCATGTTCCCCACCACCCAGAAGCAGCTGGCTTGATAGAACGATGGAATGGCCTCTTGAAGACACAGTTACAGCGCCAATTAGGTAGCAATACCCTGGAGGGCTGGGGCAAGGTTCTCCAGCAGGCAGTATATGCTTTGAATCAGCGCCCACTATATGGTACTGTTTCTCCTATAGCCAGAATTCATGGGTCCAGGAACCAAGGGGTGGAAGTGGGAATGATTCCACTCACTATCACCCCTAGTGACCCAGTAGGAAAATTTTTGCTTCCTGTACCCACGACCTTGCGTTCTGCTGGTCTAGACGTTTTGGCTCCAATGGGGGGAGTGCTTTTGCCAGGAGATACAGCAAACGTTCTATTGAACTGGAAGCTAAGACTTCCCCCTGGCCACTTCGGGCTTCTACTGCCTTTAAGCCAACAGGCTAAGGAAGGAATAACAGTAGTAGGAGGAGTGATTGATCCAGACTACCATGGGGAAATTGGACTTTTTCTCCACAATGGGGGCAAGGAAGATTATGTCTGGAAGGCAGGAGATGCTGTAGGGCGCCTTCTGGTGCTACCATGTCCTATGATTAAGGTCAATGGGAAACTCCAACAACCCAAACCAGACAGGACAATAAATGGCCCAGACCCTTCAGGGATGAAGGTATGGGTCACTCCTCCAGGGAAAGAGCCAAGACCTGCAGAGGTGCTTGCTGATGGCGGAGGAAATACAGAATGGGTAGTAGAAGAAGGTAGTCATAAATATCAGCTGAAGCCACGGGACCAGTTGCAGAAACGTGGATTATAATAGATATTAACCTTCGTCCTATTTGGTTAAGAATGTGCTTGTTTATATATGTATATATATATATGTATATATATTAAGTAGATACTGTGTGTTGTTCCCTTTTGAATGTGCAACTGAGATGTGTTAAGTGTTGTCACATTTAGGTTATTAGATAGTGAAGGACTAAGTGTTCCTCAAGGACATTACCACCTACTCTAAGATATAATGATTTGCTATTGCACATGAGACACTTATAACATGTTAGGTGGAATTATGACCTTGCCATTGTTTGCAATTGACATTCAAGCATAACATAAGGAGAGGCTATATACTGGGTGTCAAGTTGACAAGGGGTGGACTTGTGATGGTTAATCCTGGGTGTCAACTTGACTGGACTAAGGAACAAATAAGAGAAAAAGGATCTTTGGATTTGACTACCTCAACCCAGATGGCCTACCCAAATGTGGGCATTATCTTCTGCTGGCAGGCAGTATTAAAGGCCATGCCAGAGGGATCTGGTCCTTTTTTTTCCTGCAGCTTGCCTCTCTCTCACTGGTGAGTTTGTCTTGCTGTTGTGATCAACACTTCGGATCCCAGCGTGTACTGAGACTGGCAGATCTCCTGGAATCCATTGGGCCTTCAGCACCAGATTGGGACTATTGACATCCAGTCTTGCAGACTGAGCAACTCTCTGGATTCTCAGCCTCTCCAGTGTGGCATGGATACTGTTGGACTCCTTGAACTCTGTCACATGAGCAAATCAATAAATTTTATATAGCTATATATTCATCCTGTTGCTTCTGTTTCTTTAGAGAACCCTGACTAATACAATAGCTAAGACAAAGATCAGCGCAAAGTCCCATCCACAGTAACTAAAGGACAGACGGTGCCAGTGGAGGTAGAGAGACCTTGGCAGATGAGACCTCTACTCTCAAAGCTGAATCAAAAGCAGGCCAATACATGCATCATGCCTGAGCAAAGAAAGCCTCTGATTAACTTGCAAACTTTCATGCAAACCTATATTGTCAGCCCCTAGATTTTCATACACAAAATTTATTTTACAATAATCAAATTTGTATATTTTTTTGTGTTAAATATACCCTTCTCTCAGTGTCTGCAAGAAATCCGTTCCAGGGCTCCATCAGATAATCAAATCTTTGCATAAACAAGTCCTTCACCTAAAAAGAAGCATTATTTACATATAGTCTATGTTCATTCTCTGTATATTTTAAATTGCCTCTAGGTTACTTATACCTGATCCCCTATGAGTGCTCTGTAAATATGTACTATATTTTTTGCACATTAACAACAAAGTATATATACATGTTCATTATGGGTATTTTTGAATATTTAATTCCAAGGTTGGTTGAATCTGCAAATCTGACATGAACAAGGGAAAGTCAACCATCTGCACTGTATGTTGCCATAGTCAAGTTTCTTCTGCTCTGCCTGATTTCTACTTGCAGCAATTCTAAGACAAAGACATCACAAAGTAAAAAATTAAATTGTGTTGCATTATGAAAAAAAGTTTGTTACAAAGATATAATGCATATCAGCATTTGAAAAATTCCCATAAAGACCACTTTAAAAATCCTGTTCCTGTCCTGCCTTTGCCTTCCTTGTCTCCTATCCCATGGGTGATTTCTATACAAGAGCTGTGAAGAAATGATTAGGCAGAAATGTCTTTGGTGAGAGCAGGAAGGCCATTTGAGTTCTTGATAGTCGATCCAGCTTGCACTAGAACTCCTTAGACAGACACGTCATGCAGTGTGCTGGTGGTGCTGTGTGTTGATGTTGAACCATCCTTTTCACTCACTCACTTCGAAGTGAAGATGCTCAGAGCCACTGCTGTTCAAAAAGCTGTCTTTCTACCACACATAAAGTGAATAACTCTACCTCTCCTTCATTCTTGTCTTTATTATTTGTTTCTTAGCCTTTAGGTAGTAAAAATGAACATAGTTTCCAACAGATCATGAATTATTTCCCACCCCATACTCTCCTGAATTTTCTCATTCCATTCAATATGAACTGCCCTATGTTTTTACCTACATCCCTAGATCACATCATGATCTATGAACATGTCATATAGATTTGTGATTCTTCGACATTTTATGCTAGAGAACTCATTTAGAAATTGTCTTTTTTCCATCACTGTGGATGTGTTGAGGACCTGCACTGTAAGAGACAGTACTATTAATTCAGTTTTTTAAGCTGTACTTTCTCAGTTATGGAACATGCCAGGGAAAATAAAGAAAACCACAATAAAGAGGAATTCATAGAGTCCAAGGCAGGTGCAAGCACTCTCTTTTACAAGTCCACAGTGAAGTGAGATCTCTAGGAAGATAGAATCCATTCATTGTAGAGGAATTTGAACCAGCCACAGAGAGTAGGAATCAGAGCCATGGATATAATGTGGATATAAAATATAATAAGCATACAACATGGGAGATGATGACAACCCAACAGAGTTCTCCAGGTCTACTGGGCTGATTAAAAAGTGTGTGTCAGAGAGCAAAGGACCCGCCTCCAGGATGGATCAGTGAGTAATGGACCTGCCTCCAGGATGGATCAGAGAGAAAAAAAACAGAATCAATAAAACAAATATTTTTTTTTTTTTTTTTTATTTATTTTTATATAATATATAATAAATATGCTTTATAATATAGTATATAATATAGTATAGAGATAAAAGAGAGAGAGGAGAGAGAGAGAGAGAAGAGTCTTTAGAGAGCAATGCTCTCCTAGCCCAGGGAGAAGAATGAGTATAGAATCCTCCTTAGGCGGAGGTCATTCTGATCAGAAGCACTGAGTTCTTTCCAGTCAGTCTTGCTGGACACATTAAATATTTCATGAGTGCCCGTTGTTGGTGCAGATGCCTTTAATCTCAGCACTCGGAGGCAGAGGCAGGGGATATTTTTTTGTGAGTTCAAAGCCAGCCGGTCTATGGAGTGGAGTTCCAGAACACTGGGGGCTAGAGGGAGACACTGTCCGAAAAAGGCAAAAACAAAAAAAAAAAAAAAAAAAAGATTACATCATACATTTTTATATAGACACATGAAGCTCCTAGCCACATAAAACAGTGCTATCAAGGGAATGGTAGGAATATAAAAGGGTGAATAGAAAGTGAACTGCTATAAACCATCTTGCTAAGCAAACAAAGGCTAGCATTTAAATTAGTGGCATGTCTTAATATTGCAGGACGTCTGAGGTGATTCACTGGACTAGCACAATGATGATGATGTGCTGGCTGACACTTGTGTGTTCAGTCTGCAGACAAGGTGGTCTTAAAGACTGAGCTGAAATGAGAGGAGAGAAGCATGAGAGACAGCAAGGAAACCACAAGACATTGTTTTTGAAAAGTATGAGCCCAAGTTTTCACAAGAAGCTACACCTATACTAGAAGCTGTAGACTACCTGATCTATGTTATTCAGTACACACACACACAAACACACACACACACACACACACACATACACAAACACAATTAATTAATTAATTAATTAAATTAAATTAAAAATAATCAGATCTTTCCAATCCATGAGGATGGGAGGTCTTTCCATCTTTTGATATCTTCTTCAATCTCCTTCAGGGTTTTTAAAGTTTTTGTTGTAGAGATCTTTGGTGTCTTTGGTTAGGTTTATTCCCAGGTATTTTATTTTTTTGAGGCTATTGTGATTGGAAAGGTCTCCTTATATTCCTTCTCCAGTTGCTTATTGTTGGTGTAAAGGAAATCTACTGATTTTTCTAGGTATATTTTGTATCCTGCCAATTTAATGAAATTTTTAATCTTTCCTAGGAGTTTCTGGTGGAATTTTTAGCAGCCCTTAGGTAAACTATCACTTGAGCTCATATAACTTCAGCCACCTCATGTTCGACAAAGGGGCCAAAAAAGGTCAATAGAGGAAAGATAGCATCTTCAACAAATGTTGGCAAAACTGGATCACCATTTGTAGAAGAATAAAATTAACCCCCTACATCTCTCCCTGTACAAAAATGAGCTCCAAGTGGAGCAAAGATCTCATCCTAAAAACGGAAGTGATAGATAAAAACCCTGAAGTGATAGAAGAAAAAGTTGGGAGCAACCTACAAGACCTAGGCATAGGAAAAGACTTTCTAAATCAAACAGCAGCTGCACAGGAAATAAAGTCAACAGCTGACAAGTGGGACCTCATCAAACTCAAAAGCTTCTGTACAGCTAAAGGAACAATCAAGGAAATGAAGAGAAAACCCCCAGAGTGGGAGGAAATCTTCACCAGTGATACATCTGACAAAGCATTAACGTTCAGAATATATAGACTACTCAAAAAAACATAAAACAAATAACCTACTCAGGAGATGGAATAAAGAGATGAACAGAGAGATGGCTGAGAAACATCTTAAAAAGTGTTCAACATCAGGGCTGCAGAGATCGCCTAATGGTTAAGAGCACCGACTGCTCTTGCAGAGGACCCAGATTTGATCCTCAGCATCCACATGGCGGCTGAGAACCATCTGAAACTCCAATTCCAGGAGAACTCCAGTTCCAGGGAAATATGACATCCTCCTCTGACCTCCGTGGCACTGCACGACACAGGTGCACAAACCTACATGCAGACAGTACATTCGTACACATAAATAAAAACAAATTAAAAAAGTGTTCAACATCATTAATAATTAAGTAAATGCAAATTAAAACCACACTAGGATAGCATCTCACTCCAATAAGACTAGCCAAGATCAAGAAAAAAAGACACCAAATGCTGGAGAGGTTGTGGGGAAAGAGGAACACTCATCCACTGCTGGAATGTAAATGGAAATCAATGTGGAGAATACTTAAAAGACTCAAAATGAGCCTGCCACCTGACCCAGCCATACCATTCCTGGGTATATACCCACAAGACTCATCCTACCACAAAGATCCATGCACAGCTGTATTTATTGCAGCTCTCTTCACAATAGCAAAGAGCTGGAACCAACCCAAATGTTCCTCAACTGATGACTGGAAAACAAAAATGTGGTACATCTACACAATGGAGTTCTATGAAGGGGTAAAGAAAGATGACATCATGAAGTTTGCAGGTAAATGGATGGAACTTGAAGCCATTATGCTAAGTGAAGTAACACAGTCCCAGAAAAAGAAAGGCAAATGGTTTCCCTCATAATTGGATGCTGACACCAAATCCCCAGTTGGCAGGCAAACTGAGCAACTTTATTACTATATTTATTTGTATCTGAAAGCAACTGTGCTGTTATAATGTGAGTCTCTTAACAGGCTCTAGTATCGACGATACTAGAGCCTGTTAAGACATTGTAATTACCATATAGGGGTGGAAGAAATGTAGTCATTCTAGAGTAATATAAAATTAAAAGGAAAAAAGTGAACCCCAAAACATATTTTGAAATTAACATAGAGCTTATTCCCAAAGGTCATAATTTTGATACATATGTGTTGTTTAAAGGCATAATTTGGAGTAATACAAAGGGGAGGGAACAACAACAACATAAGGAGTGGGTCAAAGAACTGACTGATACAGTTAAATTCTGCTCAAAACAAGCCTCTGCAGAAAAAATCCTTGGAAACACTGAGAAAAAGATGCAAGACATGTATGGCAGAATGCATAAACTGGAGAGGGAGAAGAGGCAGGGAGAGTGGGATGTACCCAAATTGGACTGAAAATGATATATGAAATATACAAAATGTGAATAAAAATAACATAATTAAAAAATAATCAGATCAGGAAAATTCAAACTTATTGGACACACCAGACTGTTTCTCAGACATCTTTACTTCCTTACTGGTGAAGTCTCTGTTCATCTCTTTACTCCAAGATCATTTGTTTTCTTCTTTGTTTTTTAAGTATTTATATATTCTGATTGTTAATGTTCTGTCAGATGTAACAGTGGTGAAGGTTTCCTCCTAGTTTGTGGGTTTTCTCTTCACTTCCTTGATTTTTTTTAGCTGTACAGAAGCTTTTGAGTTTGATGAGGTTCCACTTGTCAGCTGTTGACCTTATTTACTGTGCAGCTGCTGTTTGATTTAGAAAATCTTTTCCTGTGCCTATGTCTTGTAGGTTGCTGCCAACTTTTTCTTCTATCACTTCAGGGTTTCGGGTTTCAGGTTGAGATCTTTGATCCACTTGGAGGTTTGTTTTTTTCAGGGTGAGAGGTAGGGGTTTAATTTTGTTCATCTACAAATGTTGATCCAGTTTTGCCAACACCATTTGGTGAAGATGCTATCTTTCTTCCATTGAGCTTTTTTGACCCCTTTGTCAAAAATGAGGTGGCTGAAGTTATATGAGCTCAAGTTTGGATCTTCAATTTTGTTCCATTGGTCAATGGGTCTGTTTCTTTGCCAGTACCAGGCTGTCTTTGTGACTATAGCCCCATAATATAGCTTGAAGTCTGGTAAAGTAATCCCCCCAGTATTGTATTTTTCACACAGGGTTGCTTTTCCTATTCAGGGTCTTTTGTTTTTCCATATGAATTTTAGAATTTTTTCCCAAGTCTGTGAAAAAGCTCATGGGGATTTTAATTGGGATTGCATTGAATCTATATATTAATTTTGGTAGAATGGACATTTTTACTATATTAGTTTTTCCAATCCATAAGCATGGGAGGTCTTTCCATCTTTTGATGCCATTTTCAATCTCTTCAGGGTTTCAAAATTTTTGTTTTAGAATTCTTTGTTGTCTTTGGTTAGTTTTATTCCCAGGTGTTTTATTTTTTTGAGGTTATTATGATTGGGAAGGTTTCCTTATATTCCTTTCCCAGTTGGTTATTGTTGGTATAAAGAAAGGCTATATTTTTCTAGGTTTATTTTGTATCTTGCCAATTTACTGAAACTTTTAATTGTTTCTAGTAGTTTTATGGTGGAATTTTTAACATCCCTTAGGTAAACTATCATATCATCTGCAAAAAGAGATAAATTTACTTCCTCTTTTACAATTAGTACTCTTTTAATTTGGCTTTCTCAGCTTATCGCCCTAAGGAGCATTTCAAGCACTATATTGAAGAGGAGTGGCGATTCCTGGACAGCTTTTGTTCCTGCCTTTAAGGGGAATGATTCCAACTTTTCTCCATTTAAGATGATGTTGGCTGCGGGTTTCTTGTATATGGCTATGATTACATTGAGGAATGATCCCTCTAGCCCAATTGTCTCTAAGACTTTAAGCATGAAGAGATGCTGGATTTTGTCAAAAGCTTTTTCTGCATTGATTGAGATAATCATGTGGTTTTTGTCTTTCAGTCCATTTATATGTTCTATGATATTTATTTATTTACGTATGTTGAACCATCCCTGCATTTCTGGTATGAATCCAACTTGATCATGATCATGATGGATGATCTTTTTGATGTGGGTCTGTACATGATTTGCAAGTATTTTGTTGAGAATTTTTGCATCTGTGTTCATTAATGATATGGCTCTATAGTTTTCTTTCTTGTTTGTGTCTTTCCCTGGTTTTTGTATTGGAGTGATGCTGGCTTCATAGAAGGAATTTGAGATATTTCCCTCTATTTGTATCCTTCTGAAAAGTTTGAGTAGTAATGGTTGTAAGACCTCTTTAAATATTTTATAGAATTCTGCCCTGAAACCATCTGGACCTGGGCTTTTTTTAGTTGGGAGGCTTTTTATTATATCTTCAATTTCCTCAAGTATTATGGGTCTCTTTTAGCTGTCAATCTCTTCTTGGTTAAGCTTTGGTGAATCCCAGGATTTCAGATATTCATCCATTTCACTTAGGTTTTCAAATTTATTAGAGTATAGGTTTTTGAAGTCTGGATTTTTTTTATCTGTTGTGATGTTTCCCTTTTTTATCAGGAATGCTATTGATTTGGAGTTGTTCATTCTTTCTTTTGGTTAACTGGGCTAGAGGTCTGTGTATTTTGTTTATCTTTTCAAAGAACCTGCTTTTGGATTCATTGATTTTTTTTGTATTGTTTTCTTTGTCTCTATTTCATTGGTTTCTTCTGATTTTTGTTATTTCTTCCTGTCTTTTGGGTTTAGGGTTCATTGGTTCTTGTCTCTCAAGTGTTTTTAGCTGCAGTGTTAGATCATTTATTCGTTCTCTTTTTCTGTTTTTTTTTTTAATGTGGGAACTTTGGTCTATAAATTTCTCTCTTAGTATTGTTCAGTTATGATATCTCTCTGTTTACTTTTTGTCCAGTTGACCTATCCAAGGGACTCAGTGGGGTATTGAAATCCCTCACTATTATCGTGCTGAGATTAATCTGTGTCATGAGGTCCTGAAGAAGTGTAAGTTCAGTGCACCAGAGTTTGGTGCATCAACATTTAAGACTGTTAAATCTTCCTGGTTAATTGTTCCATTGATAAGGATATACTGGCTCTCTTTGTCTTTTCTGGTTAATTTTACTCTGAGGTCTATTTTGTCTGATATTAAAATAGCCACTCCTTCTTGCTTTTTGGTACCATTTTCTTGAAATATTTTTTTCCATCCTTTCACTCTAAGGTGGTGTCTGTCCTTGAGGGTGAGATGGGTTTGTTGTAGGCAGTGTATAGATGGATTCTGTTTCCTAATCCATTCGCCCAGTCTATGTCTTTTGATTGGGGAGTTTAGACCATTAATATTTAAGGTTATTATTGAAAGATGTGTGTTGTTTCCTTTCAACTTATTTTTCGTTTGCATTCTTTGTCTAGGTATTTATTTACTCTGTTATGCTTTTGTTAATTTTTCTCTTGGGTTGCTTAAGGATAGTTGCTTCTTTCCTCTGTTCTTTGAATTGCTTTGAATATTTTCTGGAGTGTTAGTTTTTTTGACATGTGTTCTTTCATCTTGTTTTTGTCATGAAATATTTTTCTTTCTCCTTCAACTATGATTAATATTTTTGCTGGGTATAATAATCTTGGTTGACATCTAAAGTCATTTGGCACTGGGAATACTTTGGTCCACGTTCTTCTGTCATTCATAGTTTCTACTGATAAGTCACCTGTTATTCTGATGGGTTTTCCCTTATATGTAACTTGTTTTTCTCTTGTGGCTTTCAGTATTTTGTCCTTGTTTTGAGCATCTAGTGTTTAACTCTGATATGATGTGGGGAATTTCTTTTCTGGACTTGTCTCCTTGGTGTTCTATGTGCTTCTTGTATTTGTATGGCTTTGTTCTATTTCAGTTTGGGGAAATTTACTTCTATTATCCTGTTGAAGATCTGATCAGTACTGTTCTCTTGGGATTCTTCTCCTTCCTCTATCTCTATTTTCATAATGTCCCATGTTTCCTGTTTGTTCCACTCTTGTGTTGTTTTAAATTTTTCATAATCTTCACTTGAGGTTTCTAGCTGCATAGTATTCTCCTGTAGGTCTGATATTCTTTTTTCTGTTTCATCCATCGTGCTTCTGAGGATTTTTCTCATCCTTTACTGCTGATTGGATGAAGGTTCAATTTCCTTATTCATTTTATCCTGTGATTTCTTCAGTATTTCCACTTCATTTTGAAGCTGTTCATTCTCTTCTTGAAGTTCCTTGCTTTGCTAGTCAGTTTTTTTTTTTTTTGTTTTTTTTTTTTTTTTTTTTTTTTTTTTTTTTTTTTTTTTTTTTTTTTTTTTTTTCAGCCTGAGATTTTTTCAGTGTTTCCACTTACTTCCAGAATTTGTCATTATCTCCCTCTAGTTCTTCTCGGAGTTTGTATTTCTCTTCCTCTAGTTCTTTTTGGAGTTTGTATTTCACTTCCTCCAGTTCTTTTTGGAGTTTGTCAATCTCTCCCTTTAGTTCTTTCCAGTGTTTATCATTCTTTCCTTCTAGTTCCTTCATGAGTTTTTAATTCTCTCCCTTTAGGTCTCTGATTTGTTTGTTATAGTCTTTGAATATGTCTACAACTGTTCTTCTAAGAGGTCAGTGTCTTGCTTTCCTTCCAGGGAGATCTTATTGTTGGGATCTTCTACAGGACTGGTTAAATTCAGAGAGGATTTATTATGAGCTTTTACCTTGTTTTTTTTTTCCCCCATTGTGTTTTTGGCATGTGTATTTGCCCCCCCCTTTGTTTGTTTGTTTTTTTTGGCTTCTGTTGCTAATCTTTAATGTTAATATTAAGGACTGGTTGGTCACTCAGGTTGCTTCCTGCTGGTTTCTTCCTCAGCTTTGGCTGTGCAGCCTAGAACCACTGACACTGCTGGATCATTCCACCACGGTAAACCACAGCACCAGCAGCTTATACTTTCCACCACCACAGTACCAGTAGCTTGAGGGGCTGGGGGCGGGTGCTGTTACTCCTTTGGCCCTCGTGGCAGACCCCACCTGGCCGATGAGTATGTATGCTGCTATCCTTCTATCCACTCACACAGTTCCTCTCCATGGTTCTAGCAGTGGGCGGCAGATGCCCATGGTGGGCAGCAGCAAGCCTGAATGCCAGACACCCACCAGACTGAGGCATGGGTTTAAATTTTTTGTTGTAGAGATATTTGGTGTCTTTGTTTATGTTTGTTCCCAGGTTTTATTTTTTTGTTTGTTTGGTTGGTTTTTTGAGGCTATTGTGATTGGGAAGTTCTCCTTATATTCTTTCTCCAGTTGCTTGTTGTTGGTATAAAGAAAAGCTACTGATTTTTCTAGGTTAATTTTGTATCCTGCCACTTTACTAAATCCCTTAATATTTTCTAGAATATTTCTGCATTCCTCAGGTAAACTATCATATCATCTGCAAAAAAGGATAGTTTGACTTCCTCTTTTCTAATTAGTTCTCCTTTAATTTCCCTTTCTTCCCTTATTGCTCTCCTGACACCTAGGCTGTCTGGAATGCAAGCATTGTGGAGAGAAGAGATGTTGCAGATTAAGAACCAAAGTTATCTTGTGTGAGCTTCAGTCCTTTTTACCAGTCATTTACTATAAGCCTTGGGATCTGACCAGATATCCTTGAAACTAAATCAAACCCTTGAAGTATATGCTGAGCTTGACATATCTCTAGCCTCCACCAATCTTAAAAAACTAAGAATGTTTCAAGGATAGCATCTGAAAGCTATAAAAGAGATTTCCCACTCTGTTATAGCCTGCCTACCTAGTGTCCCCACCAGTGTCCTTTATAAGCACATTGAGTCATGACTTTCTTTTGTCTTATGACCATAAAAGTCCATGTAGCCTCTTCTATGATAGAGCACATCATTCAAGAGCATTTTCTTGTTTCAGGGCTATGATCACATTGTGTCAGAACAAAGAAAGTATTTTCTTTCTTTTTTTTTCACATAAATTTATTTATTTATTTATTTTTAACAAATCTAGACCCGTGTTCCCGCTCATTCCCCCACCCCGCCAGAGCTCATGCATTCTGCCAGACATGCTTTCCATCTCTTAGTCATTCTCAATATTTTCCATGGGGAAGTTGACTGTTTTGAGCAGAAGTTCACTGTTTCAGTCAGTTCCTTTGAATGCATGTCTTTTTGTTGTTGTTGTTTCCAAAATGCATTATGCCCAACTGCCTTTGGACAAAAGCTCAGAGGGCCCTACACAAGAAATACTTACAATTGTATTTTCTTTCTTTAGAAGGACAGCTGCTACTTTGCTAAGATAGTAGATAATAGATAGATGATAGAACTAAGGAACTATTTTCCTTTCATTTTAAGAATTTGAGTACATGTTCATATTTTTTCCTTTTCAGAAAAAATCCCTAAGAGCTAACCCTTTCAGTCATATTTGCTTTGACCTTTAACAGATAACTAAATATTCACTCTTTTTTTTTTTTTTTTTTTTTTTTTTTTTGTCTTTTCGAGCAGGTTCTCTCTATAGCCCCAGCTGTCCTGGAACTCATAATATTCACCCTTTTGAAACATCAAATGAGATTCAGGACTCTCTTCTATATTTTCTAATTGATTGTTAAGTTTATTCCCACACAGATAAAGTGGTAACTATTTGTAATGAAATATTAGTAAGTGATCCTCACTTACTAAAACATGGCTCCATTAACTGACTGCCACTCTGTCCATAAAGAAGATGTAAAAATGTTCAATTGTTTTTGTTTTTATTTTAACAAAATATGTCCTGAAGATTTGTCTTAAAGTTAATTTTTCATTTACGATAAGTGGTGGAGATCATACAGTGTCTCCTACCCTGCAAATACTCTATACCTTTGATGCAGCATGCACATGGCCTGGCTCCAAATTTCAGTAGATATTTGTTAAATGAGTACATAATCAGTGCTTCAAGTAAAGAAAAGTCAGGCTCCCATGCTAAATGAAGTCCCATACTGGAAGATCAGTGTTTAACTTCATGATTTACCTAAGGTTATTTTCTGCCTATTATGCTCACAAAGCTGGCTTTATAAATTAGTGAAACTACAGCAATGTAGTCTGGACACTCATTTGATCAACTTGATTGAACAAACAACCTGTCATCCCCCACTGGATGGTGGGGCTGTGGGGGTTTGGGCACAACAGCCTGCAGAATTGGTTTTGCCACGAATGGATGCTTGTACTCATGTGGATTATCACTTATAGCTAAAAAATGAAAAAAAAAAAAACAGAGAAGATGGCAGGAACTTATGGCAGAATACATAATCTGGGATGGGATGAGGGTGGGGGGGAAGGGAAAGGGAAATATACCTGATCTGAATTGGAAAATGATGTAGGAAATGCACAAAGCATCAATAAAAATTAAATTAAAAAAATAAATTACTAATGTAGGGGCTGGAGAGATAGCCTAGCGGTTAAGAGCACCGACGCTCTTGCAGAGGACCCAGGTTCGATCCCCAGCACCCACATGGCGGCTGAGAACCGTCTGTAACTCCAATTCCAGGAGAACTCCAGTTCCAGGGGAATCCGAGACCCTCTTCCTACCTCCGCGGCATTGCACGACACAGGTGCACAGACCTGCATACAGACAACTCATTCATACACATACAAAAATAAATTTAAAAAATTAAAAAAAAATAAAAAATAATAAATTACTAATGTAGACTTGCATACCTTTTAATCAGGAACAGTGCCTGACACAGCAGATTCAGAGCAGATGTTACAGAATGAATGAGTGCAAAGAATACCTGCTTGCTTCTTTGAGTGACCTTGCCCTAATACTTGTACATTTCAGGACAAAAGTCTGGTTTTCATATAGTATCCTCTAACTTTTGCTGTGTATCAATTAGAATAAGTTTATGATTTTGAGACCATTAAATTAAAAAATAAACACACCAGAATTAACACTCCTTGAACAGGGACCCTAAAATAGTGGATCCAGTGAGTTAAGGTTTCCCCAGAAATCACATGCTGGGAAGGAAATGTATAAAGTCCTGAACCAGAGGAGGCACAGGCTGGCCTCAAGAGTTTCCACACGGCTCTGAGGGCTTATCTCTTAGTTAAACTAACAAATACACCTTTCTTGACTTTTATTTCATGATTTTATAAAACTGAGACACCACTGGAGGAAAAGTGAAGAGTAAGAAGAAGTCTTTCTCCACCTGAGTTGATCAAATTCTAAATAAATTTTCTTTCACCCATTTCTTTCTCCATTTGAATTGATAAAGCTCTAAATAAATCAATTTTCTTTTACCCCTTTCTTTTTTTAATTTATATATATTTTTTATCAAATCTAGACCCATGTCCCCCCATCCCCCACCCCACCAGAGTTCATGCATTCTGCCAAACATGCTTTTCATCTCTTTCTCAGTCTTTCTCAATATTCTACATGTAGAAGTTGACTGTTTTGAGCAGAAGTTCACTGTTTCAGTCAGTTCTTTGATGCAGTCCTTTCTGTTGCTGTTGTTGTTGTTGTTGTTGCCAATATGCATCACTCCCAACTGCTGTGGACCAAAGCTCAAGGGGCCATGCACAAGAAATACAACTAGGTAATTGGCACTAGCATTCACAGATGGGGGATACCATTCGTAATTTGTTTCTCTGTGACTGTGTTACTTCACTCAGCATGATGTCCTCTAGCTCCAGCCATTTTCCTGCAAAGCTCATGATGTCGTCTTTACTGCTGAATATAACTCCATTGTGTAGATGTACCACATTTTCTCTAGCCACTCGTCAGCTTAGGGACATTTGGGTTGGTTCCAGCTCCTTGCTATTGTGAAGAGAGCTGAAATAAACATGGCCGTGCATGTATCTCTGTGGTGGGGTGAGTCTTGAGGGTACATGCCTAGGAGTGGTATGGCTGGGTCCGGTGGCAAGTTCATTCCAAGTCTTCCAAGGGTTCTCCACAATGCTTTCCATAGTGACTGCACGAGTTTACATTCCCACCAGCAGTGGATGAGTGTTCCCCTTTCCCCACAACCTCTCCAGCACTTGGTATCATTTGTTTTCTTGATCCTAGCCAGTCTTATTGGAGTAAGATGATATCTTAAAGTGGTTTTGATTTGCATTTCCTTAATGATTAGTGATGTTGAGCAGTTCTTGAGGTGTTTCTCAGACATCTCTAATTCCTCGCTTGTGAAGTCTCTGTTCAGTTCTTTGCTCCATCTATTGAGCGGGTCGTTTGTTTTCTTTTTTCTTTGTTTTTTGAGTAGTTTATATATTCTGGAAATCAATGCTTTGTCAGATGTATCTGCAGTGAAGGTTTCCTCCCACTCTGTGGGATTTCTCTTCACTTCCTTGATTGTTTCTTTTGATGTACAGAAGCTTTTGAGTTTGATGAGGTCCCATTTGTCAATTGTCGACCTTAATTCTTGTGCAGCTGCTGTCTGATTTAGGAAGTCTTTTCCTACGCCTATGTCTTGTAGTCTGCTGCCAACTTTTTCTTCTATCACCTTCAGAGTTTGGGGTTTCACGTTGAGGTCTTTAATCCATCTGGAGTTGACTTTTGTACAGGGTGAGAGGTAGGGGTTTAATTTCATTCTTCTACAAGTGGTGATCCAGTTTTGCCAACACCACTTGCTGAAGATGCTGTCTTTTCTCCATTGTGGTTTCTTGGCCCCCTTGTCAAATATGAGATGGCTGAAATTGTATGTGCTCAGATTTGGATCTTCGGTTTTGTTCCATTGGTCAACAGGTCTGTTTTTGTGCCAGTACCAGGCTGTTTTTATGACTATAGCCCTGTAGTATAGTTTAAAATCTGGTATAGAGATCCCTCCTGTGTAGCTCTTTTCACTCAGGATTGATTTGGCTATTCGGGGTCTTTTGTTTCTCCAAATGAATTTAAGAACTTTTGTTTCCAAGCTTGTGAAGAAACTCTTGGGGATTTTGATTGGGATTGCATTAAATCTATACAAGAGTTTTGGTAGAATGGACATTTTTACTATGTTAATTTTCCCAATCCATGAGAATGGGAGGTTTTTCCATCTTCCAATGTCTTTTTCAATTTCTTTATTTAAAGGTTTAAAATTTTCATTATAGAGATCTTTGGTGTCTTTGGTTAGGTTTGTTCCTAGATATTTTATTGTTTTTGAGGCTATTGTGAGTGGGAAGGTCTCTTTGAATTCTTTCTCCAGTTGCTTGTTCTTGGTGTATAGAAAGGCCATTGATTTTTTAAGGTTAATTTTGTATCCTGCCACTTTGCTGAAGCTGTTAATCATTTCTAGGAGTTTTCTGGTGGAGTTTTTAGCATCCCTTAAGTAAACAATCATGTCATAAGCAAATAGGGTACCCATTTCTTTTTGTTACTGTGTTGAAATACGGGGAATAAGGCAGTGTGCTTATAAGTCTCTAAGTGCCTGATAACATTCTTATTTTATAAAGTCAAACTAGGAGCCATTACTAATTTCTTGTGCTTATTTAAACGTTTAAGTAAGATATGGTCTGTTGGTATTCATTCAAGTTGCCTTTTGTTATACAAGGATTGATGGTCTGTCCACCATTCCACTGTTCACCATTTACTATGTGATGCACCTTAGACTATCCACTTGCCATCTGTGGATCGTATTTTCCAACTGTCAATGCAGAGACCTTCTTCCTGACAGCATCCCCTCAGGGCAACTTCAGCTATCCCATGGTTCAAAAGAACCTATGTTAATGTTTGATTTAAGACTTTCAGAGAAAATTGCATTTTACCCAGCAAGACTTCAAATCTACTCAATAAATTTCTAACTTTGTGGCCTCAAACTGTGTTCAGAATCCCACTGAAAACGCCTTAATAATGCAATTTGTTTTCACAGCAGTTGAACTGGGCAAGATAACTGGCCCTAGGGAGGAATAATTCTTGGTTCACATTGCCCCATGTACCAGATTTCTGAATCTGTGAGCAGTCAGGTATAGTGGTTTAATAGGTCACAAAAAGATAATAAATCTATTGCAGAAATGACTACACCTGTGTTTTAGAAATGAAATTGTTTTAAAGTTATTTCATTAGAAAATTTAAAAATTATAGCCATTTGATCTCTCCTTTTCTCTACTTAAAATTATTTGCAGGTGGTACGACCAAATGTATAACATAACTGTTTTCTTTCTTTTTCTTTTTTGTATATGTGTCTGGTGTGTGTGTGTGTGTGTGTGTGTGTGTGTGTGTGTGTGTGTGTGTGTGTTTGTGAATACAGGTGGGTACATGTGTGGTGGTCAGAGAATGATTCTTGCCTGCCTTTCACATTCCAGTCTTTTATTTATCACTGTGTACATGCAGGTAGATGGCCTTCAAGCTTCCAGGGATTCTCCAGTCTTCATCTCCCATATGACCCCAGGAACACTGGGGTTAGAGGTATGTTCTGCAATGTCTGGATTTATGCAGATTCTGGGGTTCTAAACACAAGTCCTTATGCTTACATCACAAGAGCTTCACCCTCTAGTCATCTCTTTAGCCACATAGCTGGGTTTTCTATCCTTTGTCTGTTTAGTTAAAATATATAGGTATTGGATCTGTAGAGATGGCTCAGCTATTAGAAGCACTTTCTGATCTTATTGAAGACCTGGGTTCAGTTCCCAGGACCCATATGACTGCTAAAGAACCATCCATAAATCCAGTTCCAAGGGATCTGACACCCTTTTCTTGTCTTGGCAGGCACTGCACACACAGGTGCACTTCCATACACAGAAGCAAAGAACTCATACACATATAATAAAAACAAATAATTAAAATTTAAAAATATATACATGCTTCCCCCCAGAAGTTTAACTTTATGAAGACACTAGAGTAATTTTCAGTTCCAGTTCAAGTCATCTATGCTACTTTGAGGCCCACTTGCTAATGTTTTAGTGATGGGAACATCTCCTGTGAAATGATGTATGATATTCATTGCTTTGAGCCCTGACCCTATCAGAATTGGTAGCCAGTGTTCAAATGAGAAGTCATGATAAAATTTGACAGCAAAATTAGGGATTTTGTGGTAGTTTTTATAGCAGTTTTTGAAAGAAAACATGTGAGACAATGAAACATAAACATACATAAAATTCAAGAAATCAAGTTTGAAAAACATGCTGCTTGTGTATTAAGGTTTAAAAACATCCATGTTAACTGGCAAGCTTTTAAGCACAAAGAAGGCTGTGCCACCCAGATATGTTCATTTGCAGCCAATTTTCTTGCCATGCTCCAAACTTAATATTTAAAGTAGAGACATAGCAAGAAGGTTCACATCTCTACTTTTCCTTTGATGAACTACACCTTGGGTTAGCCACACAACTTAAGCATCAGTGTAGCATGTTCTACACATTTGTGGAAGTTTTCTGAAGATATTATCCTTAGCACTTGAAATATGTGATATTAAACCAACATTCCTTTATTATGCATTCCTTGGAAAGCTAGCAGATAAGGTTGGCAAGAAGGCCAGTCCTATCACCTAAATTTTAAGGCAGAAACCAGGATTGTGACAGCTCCAGGAGGGTAGGCTTCCCCACAACCCCAATATGACAGTTAAAATGATGAATGCTGAAGAACAGAGAAAAGACACATATTCAGTGTAGCCACATTGGGAATAAATACTGATCAAAGGGTCCATACATCCATTGTTGAGTACTGACATGAGGTTGCAATTTAAATTAAGGTTAATAAGTATGCATAATTAAGCAGTCCTGATCTGCACATGCAGTTCTGTCCACCACTGAGCCACTACTGTCTCAGCTAATGTCTGTCCAGTGGGTGGTCTTATTAATTATTAAATTGATAATCTCTTCATCACCAAGAGGGTAGCCTCACCTTCATGGATAATTTTCATCTAGCATGTATGTGTTCATGTGTGCATGCTTACATAGATAGGGTCCTGTCTGTGAAGTTCTGTTCTTCCTGGAGTTTGAATTGGCTTAAGAAAAAATGTTAAAGAAAATTAGTTATCTCTACTTTAGCCAAAGTATAGGCACAAAATGAAGGCAGAGATGCAAGACTTTCATTCAGCTTCTTAGTTATATTATGGCCAATGTATTTTAGCAAAAGCAGCTCTATGTGTATGTTCCAATGCCCCTCTGTGCTTGAACAGACCTCAATATTGACAGATATAGAGTGTTGGCCCTGTAGGTTATGTTCCTGGCCTGTTGATAAAATAGTCCCCAAGAAGGGGACTGAGAATAAGGGGTAAAGAATCCAAACGAAATTTGGTTTAAGCTTGAAGGTAGTAGCCCCATTATAAAGCAGAATATGGAAATCTAAAGTTAAGACACATCTAATTAATAAATTCTCTTCCTGTTAAATTGCTCTGAGATGAATTCTGGTAGAATGGATTTAATGTCAGGTTGTCAAAGTGGGCTAGAAAGACAGAAATAATTAATAGGACATGGAAAGAGAAAGAGTCCTCTTCCCAGAATCTGGTTGAAGTCTCTTCCCAGCTGAGAGTCAGGAGTTTCAACACAGCTAACAAAATTTGCTACACAGAAATAATGTTCATTTTATATAGAGGTATTTAAATGAGAACTTTGGGTCACAATTAACCATGCTTAAGACTGAAGCTTACATGACTCTCAAGAACGGCTTTACTCCTCTCCTAAGTGAGAAACTGCCATTTTCTGGGGAATCTCACAAACAAAATTATAAACTTGGTTTACGGTAAAAAATATGTCTGAACTCACTTGTGTAACCCTGTGACCTGTGATTTTACCTTATCAGTAATAACCTTAGTCATTGCATTTCAGGAACTACACTAAATTATTTTTATCAACCCTCTGAGATCTAACTTCAGAAGTCAACAAATTGTATATATTACTATTGTAAAGATGTCTAGGCTCAACTCTTGAGAAGCCCTTCTCTTCCCACACTGGGGCATGTCCTACCCTTTTCCTAAGCACCACTCTTTCTATTAAGTCCTCTTACTTAAATCTATATTAAAATCTCTGCACAATAGTCTTTGGTTGCACTTCATTCCTGACTTCGGAAATTCTATTTCACAGCATAGTCTAGAATCTGGTTTCACGTGAGCAGAGTCTCTGAAAAGAACTCCCCAGGTTGCTGCAGGCTGCAGAGTGGAGCTGTGTCTCTGCCTTTTTTGTATTATGTATACTATATAAAACATTTCTACATAGGTTTTTGACATTACTGTTGGAAGGGATAGCATACTTAACTCCACTTTTGTTAATGGCTTTGAGACAAGATCTTGCTATATAGCACAAGTTGGTCTGGAACTCAGGATCCTCCTTTTCATGTGAGAAACAATGATCCTCATTATACAATAAGAGTGCTGGAGACTCAAAGTAACGAAAGCCATACATACTTATTTATTTTTGGTTTGCAGAGGCTAGGCCTCAGGCTGGACAACAGGCAAAACAGCTGGCTTTATGATTTGGCAAAAACAGTGACTTTTATGTTCTTAATTCTATTTCTCTGCCTACTGAATTGCTCATTGGTTGAGTTCTTCAGAAAGGGAGAATCTGTCCAATGTCTAGCAAATCCTCCTCCTCAAACCCTCCATGCTATTGATTAAACAAGTAGACCTTATCTAATGAATATCTTGGGGCTTGAAATTTCCTTCTTTTTTGATACATGAGCCCATTCTCACATCGGACTGCTTGTAACTTTTCAGTCCTAGGATGGATTGAGAACATCTAGATGAACAGGTCCCAGCTATCAGCTAAGGAAAACAATGGCCTAGTGCTTGCTGCTTATCTGTGATTCTCTGATGAATTCTAAATGTACCTTATACTGAAAGTATACCATAATAATTCATTTATTACACATCAGCCTTACAGATGTTTGGGCTTTGGGCATGGGCCATGTCCTGTGTGAGTTTATTTCATTCTGATGACTTCCTCCCTTGCCTCTGAATAATTCTTTACAGAAGACATTATAGACTAACCATCTGATACTTTGGTCTCAACTAACCCTTGTTTTTGTACTGGTTGTTCTGATCTGATTCCTTCATTGGGGGTTTCCATGACAAGTGTTAAGTCAGTGTCAAGGCACCACTATCTGAGCACTTGTGCCAGGTAGCACTTTTGCATGTTGAATAATCCTAAGTCACCACTCTCTGAAGACTTGTGCCTGAACCATTGTGTGCCCCACTGACAAGACCATTTCCCCCCCTTTCCTGCTGTTTTTCAGACATTGCCAGTTGAAGACTTCTGCCGAATGTCCACGTGCCCTACTGATTATCCTTGACTTTATCCCTCTGACAATGTGAACCTGAATTCTGAGGAATTGTGTCCAGACTCTGCTAGCTCTGCAGAGGTTTGGTTCCTGTGGTCAGAGGTTGAATTTTTTCCCTACAAGAGCTGGAATCACATCTGATACCCTGATCAAACATCAGCACTAGTGGACCAAAGACTGAATTGCAAGTATCACCCAACTGATCCAAAGCCTGTCAAGTTAGGACAGGAACAAATAGAGATCAAAATATCTACTCAACAAAGATGGGACAGATCCCCATACCAAAATATACAACCAAGGACCTACTCCAGATGTCCAGGTCCCAACACAAAAACACAAACAGCACACACACACACACACACACACACACACACACACACACACACACTCACAAAATCTAAGAAAATATGTCATCTGAAAAGTTATTACTCTCATAGTAATATTCTTTGAGGAACGCAATTTAGATGACAAATACGACAGTGAACTGATTTATAAATTAGAAGCGATTATAAGTATGTTCAAGGCATTGAAAGATGATATGAATAAATGCCAGATGAAGAACAAAACAAACAATTGAATGAAATGAGGAAGACAATCTAGGATACAAAAATAGAATTCAAAAAGATCTAGAAATTCTGAAGGAAAACCAAACCGAAATAAAACTTGAAATGAAAAATATCAGTAAATGTAATAGAATGTTCAGTGGAAAGCCTTATCAGTAGAATGAATCAAGCAGAAGAAAGAATAACAGGGCTTGAAGATAAAACTGAAGAATTAGATTGCTTAGTTGAGGAAAATAATTAAAAATCAAATAAAATGAAAGGAATGTATAGTGATGCTGGGGCACTATAAAATGTATGAATTATAGATATAAAAGAAGATATCTGGGTCAAAGTTTAAAATTATAGTAGAAAAATTTAAATCTAGAGAAAAAGATGCATATTCAGGTACAAGATGCATACCGAACACTAAATAGGAAAAGAAAATAATTATCGTGTCATATAACAGTTAAAACACTAAACATACAGAACAAATAGGATATTGCAAAACACAGGAGAGAAACAGTCACATATACATTTAGGACTATCAGAATAGAAGCTGACTGTGTAGTAGATATTTTAAAAACCAGAAAAGCTTAGACCATAAAACAAGTTTTGAAAGACCACAGGTACGAACTCAAACTATTATATCCAGAAAAAACTACCTATTATAATTTAAGGAAAAAAGTCTTTCCATTGTAAAAGCAGGCTGAAGGAATTTAGGACTACCAAGCCAGCCCTACAGAAGATATTGTAATGAATACTTTG
The DNA here is from genome assembly GCA_009823505.1 of Rhizomys pruinosus. Taxonomy (NCBI): domain Eukaryota; kingdom Metazoa; phylum Chordata; class Mammalia; order Rodentia; family Spalacidae; genus Rhizomys; species Rhizomys pruinosus. Next base: position 409,356 of record VZQC01007782.1, on the reverse strand, counting down.
GACTGAAAAAATGGTAAGTGTATCCAAGAGATTAATATTGGAAAACTAACACTGTTAGTTCAGTGATTAAACAAAAGACAAATAGCATAAAATCCACAAAATGACAGGAATCAATACACGTTTTAATAATAACTTTGAATGTTATAAATTATCTAACCAAAAGACATAAAATAGCAGACTGAATTAAAGAAATGATCCATCCTTTTGTTGTTTCCAAGAAACAGATCTTATCATGAAAGATAGACACTACCTTAGAATGAAAAGATAGGCAACACGATTCTAAGGAAATGGAATAAGTTGCTATTCTAACATCTGGAAAAATGGACTTCAAACCAAATTATACAGACAAGATAAAGAAGATCAAGAAAACATTCCATCAAGAAGACATTACAATCTTAAACATTTATTCACCAGACTCAGGTCTACCCCAGTTCATAAAGCAAATGCTAGTAGACATAAAGTGACAGATTAGCCTCAACACATTAATAATACACAACTTCAGTACCACAATCTTGCCAATAGATAAATCCATCCATACAAAAAATAAACAGAATATTAGAGCTAAACAACCCCATAGATCAAGTAGACCTAACTGATATGGCAAAACATTCCATGAAAACACAGGAGAGTAGAAATTCTTCTCAGCAGCCCCTGAAACCGTCATTAAAATATTAAACATATTGGAACACAAAGTGTGTCTCATCAAAGGTAAGAAAAACAAAAGTAATTACTTGTGTTTTATCTGATCACAATAGATCAACTGCAACAGAACTTAGAGAAAAATATATAAAGTACTGGGTGTTGCACAATACACTACTGAATCATAAATGAATCACTGAAGAAATTCTAAGTAGAAATTAAAAATTCCGGGGCTGGAAAGATGGCTCAACGGTTAAGAACACCGACTGCTCTTGCAGAGGACCTGGGTTCAATTCCCAGCACCCACAAGGCGGCTAAGAACCATCTTTAACTTCAGTTCCAGTGAAATCTGATGTTCTCTTCTGACCTCTGCAGCATTACAAGACATGGGTGCACCAACCTACATGCAGACAGTATACTCATACACATAAAAAATAATAAAGAAAGAAATTAAAAGTTCCCTTAGAATGGAATGAAAATGAAAACACAGCATTCAAATATCTATGGGATACATACAATTAAGGCACTCCTAACAAGAAAGCTTATAAGCCCTAAGTATCTGTAAAAAAAAAAATTAGAATATCTAAATTTATAATTTAATGATCTGTCTTAAGGCTCTGGAAAAACAAAAAACAAAAAAACCCAAATAATAATAAAAAGGGAGTAGATGGAGAGAAGGAATCAAAATCAAAGAATAAATTAATGAAATAGAAATAAAAATCAATACTGGAGTTAATAAAATGGAGAACTGGTACTTTAGGAAAGATTACAAGATTGACAAACATTAGTCAAATTAACCAAAAGAGAGAGAAGATTCAAATTAATAAAGTTCTAGAAGAAAAAGGATCATGAGGACATAATTAAAACCCCTATATGCCACCAATTGGAAAACCTAAAAGAAATGGAGTTCTTAATGTGTATGACCTACCAAAGTTTAATCAACAAGAGCCAAAACATTTAAACATATATGTCAGAAGCAATGAGATTAAAAGCCTCCTAATGAAAATGAGCCCAGGCACAGGTGAATTCAGCACAGAATTTTACTAGATCATTATAAGAATTAAGACTAATGCCTCTCAAATTATCACATGAAATAGAAAATGCAAAAAAAAATAGAAATTGGATAAAAATATCTTCAACAAATGATGCTGGACAAACCAGATAGCTGTATGTAGTAAAATAATTTTTTCATCCTGCACAAAACTCAAATCTAGGTGGATCAAAGACCTCAACATGAAACCTAAATACTTGAATCTGCTAGAGGAAAAAGTAAGGAGTAGGCTTCACCTTACAGGCTCAGGTAAGGAATTTCGGGATAGGACTCTGGTAGAACTCAGGAATTAAGATAAATCATTAACAAATGGTAGCTTATGAAACTTGTGTTGGATAGCTTTAGTGTCAACTTGACATACCTGGGTTGAAGGAACCTCAATTGGGGAATTTCCTCCATTGGACTGGTCTGTAGCCATATCTATAGAGTATTCTCTTAATTGTTGATTGATGTCAGAGGACACAGCTCATTGGGTGTGGTGCCATCCCTGGGCAGGTGGTCCTGTGTTGTATAAGAAATCAGTTGGAGCATGGGCCAGAGGAGCAAGCCAGTAAGCAGCATTCTTCCATGGCCAGTGCTTCAGCTCCTGCCTCCAGGTTCCCTCCCTGAGTTCCCACCTTGAGCTTCCTCAGTGAGGAACAGTGATCTAGAAGATGTGAGCCAAATAAATCCTTTCCTCCCCAAGTTTGTTTTGTTCAGAGTGTTTTATGAGAGCAGTGGAGAACAAAACTAGAACAATAGTAGAGCAAAACTAAAGGAGTTCAACTAAAGTTGAAATGGCATCCTATAGAATGGGATAAATATTTGCCTGCTGTTCACATGACACAGACATATCAGAATATATAAAGTACGCAAACTAAACAGCAAGAAAACAATCAATTAAAAATGTAACTATTGAACTGAACAGAGAGGTCTCACGGGAAGAAATACAATGGCTAAGAAATATTCTTAATTAGTAGGATCGAAAGGTTATTCCTGGACAAACTGTCAGCCCATGAAAGGAAACAGCCAGAATTGACCAGAGTCCAAGTCAACAGCTCCAGAGAGAGTGGACTGTTTTACCTCTCATCCACCTGTGCCCCTTTTCTAAGCCTAGGGAACAACCTGCGGAAGAGGGGGCGTGGTAGAATGTAAGGGCTGCGATTGGGGTGAATGGTGAAACTACAGCAATGTAGTCTGGACACTCATTTGATCAACTTGATTGAACAAACAACCTGTCACCCCCCACTGGATGGTGGGGCTGTAGGTGTTTGGGCACAACAGCCTGCAGATAGGTTTTGCATGAAGGATGCTTGTACTCATGGATTATCACTTATAGCTAAAAATGAAAAAAAAAAAACTGAGAGAAAGATGCAGGACAGTTATGGCAGAATGCATGATCTGGGATGGGGTGGGCGTGGGGGGGGAGGGAAAGGGAAATAAGCCTGAACTGAATTGGAAAAAATGTCTGAAATGCACAAAGCATCAATAAAAAACTAATTAAAAAAAAAGAAATATTCTTAATGTCTAATATCTGTAGCCAACAGGTAAACGAAAATTAAAACTACTATGAAATTTCACCTTACCCCAGTCAGAATGTCTAAGAGCAAGAAAATAAATGATAATAAATGCTAATGTTGATGTGGGGGAAAAGGATTTGTTCATGAGTGGTGGCACAAGCTGGTGCAATGACTTTGGAAATCTGTAAAAAAATGTCACAAATCTAGAAATAAGCCTCTGTTTGGTGGCCCAGGTATACCCCCTCTTGAGCATAAACTCAAAGCATTCTATCTCATACTACAGAGATAGCTGCTCATCCCTGTTCACTGCTGCTCTTTTTACAATAGCTAGGAAGTAGACACAGGCTAGATGTCCATCAACTGATGAAAAGATAATAAAAAGGTACAGAAACACAATGGAATTTCTGTAAGCTATAAGAAAAGTGAAATTTGAAATTTATAGGTGTTCTTGTTCACTTCTCTATTCCTGTGATAAAACACTGAATAAAACATGGGAGAAGAAAGCATTTATTTAGCTCATACTTTCATGTCACAATTCATGAATGAGGAAACTTGGGGCAGGCAGGGACTCATGTAGAGACCTGGAGGAGAAACTGAAGCAGAGACCAGAGAGAAACGCTGCTTACTGGCTTTCTTCCCCAGGCTTGCTCAGCTACTCTTCTTACACAGCCCAGGCTCACCTACCCAGGGATGACACTGCTCACAGTGGACTGGACTCTCCCACATCGATGAACAACACAGAAAATGCTTCACAGACATACCAACAGACCAGTCCAATGGAGCACATTCCTCAGTTGAGGTTTCTTCTTCCTAGGTGACTCCAGTTTGTATCCAGTTTTATTTTATTTTATTTTAATTTAATTTAATTTAATTTAATTTTATTTTATTTTATTTTATTTATTTTTGTATGTGTATGAGTGTACTGTCTGCATGTGGGTTTGTGCACCCGTGTCATGCAATGCCGCGGAGGTCAGAAGAGGGTCTTGGATTCCTCTGGAGCTGGAGTTCTCCTGGAATTGGAGTTACAGAGGGTTCTCACCTACCATGTGGGTGCTGGGGATCAAATCCAGTTCCTCTGCAAGAGCAGTTGGTGCTCTAAACCGCTAGGCTATCTCTCCAGCCCCTGTATCCAATTTTATAAAACTAACCAGCACAATAGAAAAATGAATAGTACTGGAAAAAATCACTCTGAGTGGTGAGGTTATCCAGATCCAGAAACACAAATGTCAGTTGTTCTCTCACATACATAGATCCTGGCTTGAATATTTATTTATGGATTTTTATTTTATTTTTTTTAATTTTTTTTATTTTTAAGGGATTCTACAATAAAATGACACAGTTGTTTGCAGATAGCATTGTTGTCACTCATTATGTCATACAATCAGGTAATTGATGCATTTTGCAAGTATCTATGTCCAAATTTTGAACAACCCAAGGTTCCCATAGACCAGTTGCAGAAGCTTGCATGCACAGGAATGTTGATCAATCAGGAGTCCAGACTATATTCCTGTAGTCTCATGATTCACCCCTATCTATCCACAGCCCTTACAATCTACCATGACTCCGCTTCCGCAGTTTGTTCCCTGGGCTTTGGGAAAGGGGCACAAGTGGGTGAGAAGAAAACAGTCTAATTTCTTTGGAGTTGTCATTTTGGACTCCAGTCTGTTCAGGTTGTTTCCCTTCATGGGTTGACAGCTTTTCCAGTGATACTCTTTTTAGTCATATTAACAAAGCACAAGCTATTGGATGTACAGGCATTTAAGCAGTACCACTTATTATGTCAAGCTAAGCTGTGAGCATAGACACAGATGCTTGGATGGCATGCTAATCCGCAAACTGTGGTTTCTCTATAAAGGGTGACAAGTTCTTATTGTGGCTTATAACATCTCCTAACCACTAGAGGACATAAGCTTGTGGCATCCGCTGTGAGTTATTCCTCCAAGGAGAGAGCTAATAGCCAAATAGATTTGGGATATATATAGACACTTGGCTGCCACTGTTGCACAGTATCTCCAGGCTGTTGAGGTGTAGCTGATATTGACGGAGGAGTCTTGCTTGTCTCAGGGAGACCAATATTTTGCTGTATTGCTTTAGTGGCCTTTGGTAACGCTCTCTAGCATTTCAGAGGCCAGTTGTACGCTAGCAAGTGACGTCTCATAACATTTTTCATGCTCACACCAGGTCTTCGACAACAGGGACTTACTGCCTTTCTCCTTGCATATATCCCACTTATAGGCAAAAGGCCTTTATAATTTGGGGGGGGGGGTTTGAATCCCCTAGCCAACATCTCCTAGGCAGAATAATTCATTGCTGATGTCAGAGCTTTCCTGTAGTAATATATTTGGCTTAATTACATAACTTATAAACACTTTACTATTGAATTTGGCTCTAGTTGGGGAAATATCCTTTCACAGTTCCTATGCCTATCAATCAGTTAATACGTTATACCTGTTTTATAGGAAATTACCACTGTAACAGTTGGCTCTAGGTTACAGTTAGGGAGTGGATTCATTACCATCATACTTCCATAGGTACTCTAATTTAAAAATCCATAAATTGCTATTTATGGATTTTTAAATTAGAGTACCTATGGAAGTTAGGAAACTAGAGAGGGGCCAGGTAGGGGCTAGAATTTTTAGGTAGGGGGAATAATGGAACACAGTATGAAGGAGAAAAGGAGATAAGAGGGATGATGAGAGGGTAGGGTAGAGAGAATGTACATGGAGAAATAACTAACATAGAAACCTACTATTTCAGACTCTTTATGCACTGTGCATCATAGAGGCATAATAACTCTCCCAGATGCCATGGGTTAACAAAAAGTCCAGTGCCAAGTGTTGTTTACCTCCATTCAATTTGTTGCTTAGTCCAGTCCCATAAATCTCCCCAAACAATACAGGCTATTGCATTGTTCTTGCTTATGCTTACCTTTGAAAAACTTATGGTAAAACCCTGTTGCTCAAGATCTATATTTGAATCATAGGACATGGAGAAATCAAGCCAGTGCTGATCTGAAAGATTCAGGCCTACTGTCAGAAGTACCAGCAGTACTATGCACATGACTAGAAGTGAAATGTATCAAATACACTTACCCAGCTGTTAACCTTGCAAGCTAACAGCAATGACTGGCCTAGAAAGATATGCCCATCGGTGCAATAATGGCATGAATGCTAGGAGAGTAATCAATTGTTTTCTGATTGAATTTAAGGATGGCCTCACAAGACAGAACTCATGCCTGATACTGTTAACTTGGCCAAGAATCTATGGTCTTGCAGGAGAAACTGCTGCTAGTAGTACTATTAGTTTGTTTAATTGACATACTATCAAACCACCTACTAAATATTTTATTCTAGTACATGAGTTCATCTGTCAGTTCTCATCAGAGAAGCCTCCTTTTGCAGTATGCAGCAATTAATACAGAAAAAAATCACAACTGGTCAAAGTATAGAGAATGAGAGACTGATCGTTTCCCAACATCCCCCTCCCCCCCGCCCCAGATCTGGGATCATCACAGAAGAATGATTGTTAGAAACCAGCATTTGTGAAAGACATCACTGAAAGTGTTTCAAGACATGACAAGGCTGTTGCACATATGAGCTCACAGCAGCTAGGAGTGCTTATACCAGACTGTACAATATCAATCGAGCCAGATTTCCAGTATGGATTGGGGATGGGATCATGAAGTCCCACACTTCTGAGCACCTGCTGGAAATCTATTGCTATGGAGGAAAGGGAGTCAGTTCCTCCAGCACCCCTGGTAGATTGTTCATAATACACTAGATGACCCTACACTTATCAGAGTACTGGAATCCCTAAGTGGACTGAATAAATAAGACATAAAGTTGGAAGGGAAAAGAGGTGCAGGAGGATGAGAGCAGTTGGAGGGGCAGTTACTCTACCCATCAGGTTACTCTATCCAGCAGGTTACTCCACCCAGAAAAAAGATCAATTATAATCAAAGGAGAAAGGAAAATATTCCATGACATAAACAAGATGAAAGAACACATATCCAGAAAACCAACCCTCCAGAAAAATATTCCAAGGAGTTCAGAGGAAAGGAGTAGCTATCCCCAAGTGGCAAGAAAGAGTAATTAAAGTATAAACCCAGAAATACAAACATAGACAAAAATGCAAACAGAAAATAAATTGAAAGGAAGCAATATAAATCTCTCAATATTAACCTTAAATATTAATGGTCTAAACTCCCCAATCAAGATACACAGATGGGGAGAATGGATTAAGAAACTGAATCCATCTTTTTGCAAGGTACACACCTCATCTTCAAGGACAGGCACCATCTTAAGGTGAAAGGATGGAAAAATATTTCAAGCAAATGGTACCAAAAATCAAGCAGGAGTTGCTATTTTATTTTATTTTTTAATTAAAAAAGATTATGTGTATGAATGTACTGTCTGCATGTAGGTTTGTGCACCCGTGTCATGCAATGCCGTGGAGGTCAGAAGAGGGAGAAGGATTCCTCTAGAACTGAAGTTAAAGACAGTTCTCAGCCACCATGTAGGTGCTGGAGATCGAACCCGGGTCCTTTGAAAGAGCAGTTGGCACTCTTAACTGATAAGCCATCTCTCCAGTCCAGGAGTTGCTATTTTAATATCAGTCAAAGTACATTTCAAAGTAAAACTAATCAGAAGAGATGAAGAGGGTCACTATATCCTTATCAAAGGATCAGTCAAAAATGAAGATCTCGCATTCATAAATATATATGCACCAAACACTAGTGCACCAAACTTTATAAACACAATTCTGGGGCTGGAGAGATGGCCTATCAGTTAAGAGCACCGACCGCTCTTACAGAGGAGCCGGGTTTGGTCCCCAGCACCCACATGGTGGCCGAGAACCGTCTGAAACTCCAATTCCAGGAGAACTCCAGTTCCAGGGGAATCCAACGCCCTCTTCTGACCTCCGCGGCACTGCACAACACGGGTGCACAGACCTGCATGCAGACAGAACATTCATATACATACAGAAATAAATAAAAAAAAATAAAAAAAAAATAAACACAATTCTGAAGGACTTCAAGACACAGATCAATCCCAGCACGTCAGACTTCAATACCCCTCTGAGCCCATTGGACAGGTCACCTGGACAAAGAATAAACACAGAGACATCTAAACTGAATAATATGATACAGCAAATGGACCTAAAAAACATCTACTGAATATTCCTCCCAAACACCAAAGAATATACTTTCTACTCAGCACCCCATAGAACATTCTTCAAAATTGACCATAAATTGGGACACAGAGAAAATCTCAGAAAATAAAAAAATGAAATAAGTCCATGCATCTTATCAGATCACAGTGGAATAAAGCTTAATATCAACACCAGAAAGAGTCCTACTATCTAAAGAACATATGGAGGCTAAACGACACACTACTGAATAGGTCAAAAGGGAAATAAAGAAATACAAGCATTTCTGGCACTAAATGAAAGAGATAATACAACACAGCAAAACCTATGGGAAATCTTAAAAGAAGTCTGGAGAGGGAAATTCATAGCCTTAAGAACCTACATTAAGAAAAAGAACATGTATTAGTCACTTTTCTGTTGCTGTGATAAAACCACCATGACTAAGAGAACTTATAAAAGGAAGAGTTTATTTGAGCTTATGATTGATGGTTCCAAGGAATTAGAGTCCATTTTGGTGGAAGGCATGGTGGCTGGGGCTGGAGCAGAAAGCTGAAATTCACATCTTGCAATGAGTCCAGGAAGTCGAGAGAGAGAGAGAGAGAGAGAGAGAGAGAGAGAGAGAGAGAGAGAGAGACTGAAGACTGCAAGGCTTGTTAACCTGAGTAAGCCCACCCCCAATGACATACTTCCTCCAGCATGGCCATACCATCTAAGATCTCCCAGAACAGTGCCACCAACTGGGGACAAAATGTCTGAATACTTAAAGCCTATGGGGGACATTCTTTCAAACCACCACATTCCACTACCTGGCCCCCATAGGCTCCTGACCATATAAAATGCAAAATGCATTTAGTCCAACCTTAAAAGTCCCCATAGTCTTTACAAGTATCAATTCTATTCAAAAGTCTACAGTCCAAAGTCTCTTCTGAGACCCAGGCTAATCTCTTAACTGTAAGCTCCTGTAAAATCAAAAGACAAATTACATATTCCTAAAATACATTGGAACCGAATACACATTCCCATTCCAAAAGGGAGGAATAGAGGCATAGTGAGGAAATACTGGGCCAAAACAAGACTGAAAACCAGCAGGACAAACACCAAGTCCAGTAGCTCCATGTCTGACTTCTGGGACTTTACTTCCAAGGGCTTAGATGGCTCAGCTCTTCCAGCTTTGTGTGCAACATATATCTCTTCCTTAGTCTGGTACTACTCCCAGTATGCAGCTCTCCTTGGCAAATATCTCACAGCTCCAGCATCTCAAAAGTCTTCTTGGCTTCACATTCACAACCAAACAGGCTTCACATCCACAGCTTCATGAAATGGCCTATAAGGGCCTTCTTTATTCAGGGATGCCCTTGCTGCACTCTGCCTGGCCTTGGCAGCTCTCTGAAACTGCAGAGGAAGAATTGATGACCATTTCACTCTTGCATCCTTCATGCCTCTAAAGCCATCACCACGTGAATGAAACTGCCAAGTTTGGCTGGAAGTTCAGGATGGACCCTGGCCTACTTCAACCACATTCACATCTTTTCTCTACCCTTTTTGTAGTTTCCTCTCAAAAGTTGGAGGCTTAGCTGCGTGTGGTCTTGCCCTGAAGGTAATGTTTCTATTGTTTATTTGTAAATCTCTAGGCCTCTCCTTAATCACTTTAATCTCACTCTTTCCATTGTTTACTTGTAAGCATCTAGGCCTCTCCTTAATCACTTTAATTTTATCAAAGGGATCCTCTCCTTCACATGTCTTGGCTCCAACATTAATCTCCCTAGTGCACTTTTCCAATCCAAACTGTACATTCTGCATTTCTTTCTGCCCTATTTGCTCTTTTTCACTGTAGATCTGTATAATATTAACCATTAATAGCCACACCACCATTTCTATGTTAGGCTGCCTTGAAATATCCTCTTCCAAAGAAATTAGTCCATTACTTTTCAACTTAGCATCAAGCAAGCATTGGGGTTGTGGGCAAACTGCGGCCATACTCTTTGCCAAAATATCCCAGTTGCTGCTTAAGTCTTTATTTTCCTCTAGACCTACATTTTTTTGCAGCAATGCTTTCTTCCAGGCTTCTACTAGAATGACCCATTAAGCTCTGCTTACAGTAGTCAACAGCTTTTCTACCCCAAAGTTCCAAATTCTTCCACATTTCTCCAAACACCCACATGGTCAGGTTCTTTACAACCAACAACTCACTCTCTGGTATCAAATACTGTATTAGTCACTTTTCTGTTGCTGTGATAAAACCACTGTGACCAAGGGAACTTATAAAAGGAATAATTTATTTGAGCTTACAATTGATGCTTCCAGGGAATTAGAGTCCATTGTGGTGGGAGGTGTGGTGGCCAGGGCTGGAGCAGAAAGCTGGAGTTCATGTCTTGCAATGAGTACAGGAAGCTGAGAGAGAGAGAGAGAGAGAGAGAGAGAGAGAGAGAGAGAGAGAGAGAGAGAGAGAGGAGAATGCAAGGCTTGTTAAACTCACTAAGTCCGCTCCCAATGACATACATCTTCCAGCATGCCCACAACTTCTAAGATCTCCCAGAACAGTGCTGCCAACTGGGGACAAAATGTCTGAATATTTAAACCCTATGGGGGACACTCTCATTCAAACCACCACAGAGCACAAATGACTTCACACTGCAACTAAAAACACTGGAGAGGCAGCAACAAATGAATCCAAAACCTGGCAGACAGGAAGAAATAACAAAAATCAAAGTGGAAATCAATGAAAAAGAAACAAAACAATACAGAAAAAATCAATGAATCCAAAACCTGGTTCTTTGAAAGGATAAACAAAATAGATAGACCTCTAGTCCAATTGACTAAAAGAAGGAAAGAGCAACTCCAAATCAACCAAATTAGAGATGAAAAGGGAAATATCACAACAGATAGCAAAAAAAAAAGAAAAAAAGATTCAGACAATCTCACAGGAATACTTCAAAAATCTTTACTAAATTTGAAAACTTGAAACTACAGCAATATAGTCTGGACACTCATTTGACCAACTTGATTGAACATACAAGCCCCCCATGCTGGATGGTGGGACCCATGGGCTGTGTGGGTTTGGGCACAGATGCTTGCAAATTGGTTTTACACAAAGGATGCTTGTACTCATAAATTATCACTTATTGTTAAAAATGAAAAAAAAACTGAGAGAAAAATGCAGGACAGTTATGGCAAAATGCATGATCTGGGATGGGGTGGGGTGGGGTGGGGGAAGGGAAAGGGAAATATGCCTGAACTGAATTGGAAAATGATGTATGAAATACACAAAGCATCAATTAAAAAATGAAAATCTAAAAACAAACAAACAAAAAAGAAAACCTAAGAGAAATGGATGAATACCTGAAACCATGTAATCCACCAAGACTTAACCCAGAAGAGATCTACAGCTTAAATGACCCATAATAGAGGAAATTGAAACTGTAATAAAAAAAAAAAAACTCCAACTAAAAAAAGCCCAGGTCCAGATGAATTCATGGCAGGATTCTATAAGACATTTAAAGAAGACCTACAGCCACTACTACTCAAATTATTCGAGAGGGTAGAAACAGAAGGAAATCTCCCAAATTCCATCTATGAAGCCAGCATCACTCTAATACCCAAACTAGGCAAAGATACAACCAAAAAACAAAACTATAGACACATTTCATTAATGAACATAGATGTAAAAATTCTGAACAAAATACTTGCAAACTGCATACAGGCACATATCAAAAAGATCATCCACTATGACTAAGCTGGATTCATACCACAGATGCAGGGATGGTTCAACATACATTAATCAGTAAACACCATAAAGCACATAAACAAACTGAAAGGCAAAAATCACATGGTCGTAGAGATCTTTGGTATTTTTGGTTAGGCTTGTTCCAACAAAAATTTTAAACCTCTGAAGAAGGAAATTGAAAATGACATCAAAAGATGGAAGAACCTTCCATGCTCATGGATCAGGAAAATTAATGTAGTAAAAATGTCCATTTTACCCAAACTGATATGCAGATTCAATGCAATCCCAATCAAAATCCCTATGAGCTTCTTCAGAGACTTGGAAAAAAAATCGTTAAATTCATATGGAAAAATGAAAGACCCCAAATAACTAAAGCAACCCTGAATGAAAAATACAATACAGGGAGGATTGCCCTACCAGACTTCAAACTATATTACAGGGTCATAGTCATAAAGACAGCCTGGTACTGGCACAAAAGCTGACCCATTGACCAATGGAACAAAATTGAAGATCCAAACTTGAGCTCAAACAATTTTAGCCACCTTATATTTCACAAAGAGGCAAAACAAACTCTCAATGGAGCAAGGATAGCATCTTCAGCAAACGGTGCTGACAAAACCATTTATAGAAGAACAAAATTAAACCCGTACCTCTCACCCTGTACAAATCAACTCGAAGTGGATCAAAGATTTCAATGTGAAACTCGAAATTCTGAAGGTGATAGAGTAAAAAATTGGCAACAACCTACAAGACATAGGCATAAGAAAAGACTTTCTAAATCAGAGAGCAGCTGCACAGGAAATAAGGACAACAGTCGACAAATAGTACCTCATCAAACTCAAAAGCTTCTGTACAGTGAAAGAAATAATCAAGGAGGTGAAGAGAAAACCCACAGAGTTGGAAGAAATCTTTACCAGTGACACATCTGACAGAGCATTATTGTCAAGAATATATAAACTACTCAAAAAACAAAGAAGTAAGAAGACAAATGACCTACTCAAAAGATGGAGTAAAAAGCTGAACAGTCTTCACCAGTGAGGAATTAAAGATGGCTGAGAAACATCTTAAAAAGTGTTCATCATCATTAATAATAAAGGAAATGCAAATTAAAACCACTCTCAGATATGATCTCACTCCAGTAAGGCTAGCTAAAATCAAGAAAACAAAAGACAACAGATGCTGGAGCGGTTGTAGGGAAAGGAGAACACTCATCCACTGCTGGTGGGAATGTAAACTTGTACAACCACTATGAAAGCAGTGTGGAGAACCCTTAAAAGATGCTTGTACTCACAAATTATCACCTATTGTTAAAAAAAATGAAAACAAAACAAAACAAAAAAGCAGAGAAAGATGCAGAAAACTTACGGCAGAATGCACGATCTGCGATGGGTAGGGGTTGGGTGGGGGGGAAGGGAAGGGGATATATGCCTGAACTGAATTGGAAAATGATGTATGAAATACACAAAGCATCAATAAAAATAAA
>VZQC01007782.1:221266-387226 GCA_009823505.1 Rhizomys pruinosus | reverse complement strand
TTTTTTTTTTTTTTTTGTCTTTTTGAGACAGGGTCTCCCCATACCATCTGCTGGCCTGGAACTCACTCTGTAAACCAGGCTGTCCTTGAACTCACAGAGATCCACCTTCCTCTGCCTCCCAATGTATTTTTTTTTCATTCAGTTCCATGAATACTTTTATTTCACTCTTTATTTCTTCCCTGACCCATTCATTATTCAGGATTGACTTGTTCCATCTCCCTGTGTGTTTTTTTATTTTATTTATTTTTTATGTGTATGAATGTACTGTCTGCATGTAGGTTGGTGCACCCATGTCATGCAATGCCACGGAGGTCAGAAGAGGGTGTCAGATTCCCCTGGAAATGGAGTTAAAGATGGTTCTCAGCCACCATGTGGGTGCTGGGTATTGAACCCGGGTCCTCTGCAAGAGCAGTCGGTACTCGTAACCACTAGGCCATCTCTCCAGCCCCTCCATGTGTTTTTGTAGCTAGTATGGCTTATTCTGGTGTTCATATTTTTTATTGTACTGCGGTCTGGTAGAATGAATGGAATAGTTTCAATCCCTTTGTATTTGTTGAGATTTCTTTTGTGCCCTAGTATGTGGTCAATTTTGGAGAATATTCTGTTAGGTGCTGAGTAGAAAATATATTCTCTGGTGTTTGGGTGCAATATTCTGTAGATATCCGTGAGGTCCATTTGGTGTATTCTGTTCAATTTTGATGTCTCTCTGTTATTTTTTTTGTCCTGTTGATCTATCCAAGGGGCTCAGTAGGGTGTTGAAGTCCCCCATTATTAGTGTGCTGGGATTAATCTGTGTCTTGAGGTCCTGAAGGATTGTGTTTATAAAGTTAGGTGTACCAGACTTTGGTGCATAAACATTTAGGACTGTGAAGTCTTCATGGTTAATTGTTCCTTTGACAAGGATGTAATGGCCCTCTTTGTCTCTTCTGATTAATTTTACTTTGAGATCTATTTTGTCTGATATTAGAATAGCCACTCCAGCTTGTTTCTTGGTGCCATTCACTTGGAATAATTTTTTCCATCCTTTCACTCTAAGGTGGTGTCTGTCCTTGAGGGTGAGATGGGTTTCTTGTAGGCAGCATATACATGTATTCTTTTTCCTAATCCAGTCTTCCAGTCTATGTCTTTTGATTGGAGAGTTTAGACAATTAATATTTAAAGTTATTATTGATAGATGTGTGTTACTTCCTTTCACCTTATTTTTTGTTTGCTTTCTTGGTGTAGGTTGAGGGGTGGCGGAGAGGCCCAGGATTGTGTTGCTACTTTGGCTGATGTACTGGTACCCAGTTGGCCTGCTGTCCAGGAGTCTAAGTCCACCCACGCTGCATGCTGGAAGCTGAACGTTGGATATTTCTGGGTGATACCATACCTCCGTGTGTTAGGAGTGGTGGCTCACCTGGGTGCACGCTGGTATTGTGTGGGCTGCAACTGTATGTCCACTCATGCCAGATGCTGTGTGCATGCTGGTGTTGTGCTGTCCACGCATCTAACTCTGCCCACTCTGTGCTCTGGAACCAGAAGTTTGGACATTTCCGGGTGATACCAAGCCTCCATGTGCCAGAAGGGGTGCACAGATCACCAAGCCAGGTGGGGCTCACCTGGGCACATGCTGGTGTTGTGCTGGCCCCAAGTGTCCTTCCATCAACATCTGCTTTTGAAAAAATTAAAACCCAGTAGCTAAGAGTCTCTATGTGGCACACATATTCTCTAGTCTTCTATAAACCTACAGAATAAAAAATTACACTTCCCCCAAAGAATATTTTAATTGGTTATTATAAAACAATTTTGAAACAAAAAACAAAAGCTCTCAAAAAGAAGAATGAATAAATTAAAGCCAGTGTTAATTTCCTACCCCTTTTTGGCCAAACTCAAGTAATAGAGATGAGTAAAAGAAAAGCTGGAATACTGCCTATGTCCTTTTTTTAAAGCTCATACTTCTGCTAAATGTTTCAGGTACTAGAAAGTTTTATAAATAAAATACAAAGCACAACATAAAAGCAAACATTAAAAAACTAATTGGAAATATAAGTACTTGTTAGGTTTCTCATGAGGTTGACTGTAATTTCTTTGAAAAATACCAAAAATTTGGTTGACAAGAACAGAAATGCCACAATTACAGTTTTGTGGGGAGCCTATCAACTGATAAAAGAGTCTATTTTTACTTGAAGATAATAATCATGTAATTAGGAGTACACAAACACCAACCTAGATGGGGTTAGAAATCTAACAACTCTAGTTTTGAGGACTCTATACTGATAAAGAGTTTTCCTAAGTTTTGCGTTTTGAAGGCTTGACTAAAAATACATTTAAGATACATCTCCCTCAAGAATTGCTATCATAGAGGGGCAAGAGAAATGGTCCAACAGTTAAGAACACTGATTGCTCTTGCAGATAACCTGGGTTCAATCCCCGGTACCCAGATGGTGCCTATAACAACTATCTGTAACTCTAGTTCCAGGAGGTGATACCCTCTTCTGACCTCCATTGCCATTGTGTGACATGGGTACATATACCTACATGTGGATATTACACTCATACACATAAAATAAAACTAATTAAAAAAGAATTGCTATCCTAGTACTACTGAAGTCCTTCATACACACACTCACACATACACACACATACACACACACATATGAAGATATGTGTCTTGTTATATATACGTGTATTACATATATATTCATACATGTCTACATATTTATGTAATATATTTTTTTTCAATAAAATTCAGACTCCAACCTTGGTAGGATAATCTATAGCGCTGGTGAAAATAAAAACTTAAATCGTTCTAAAAACTTAGGGAACAGTGCTAGTGACCACAAACAGACTGGTATTCTGATGTATAGTCATGTCCTGTACATACAATTCCTACTGTGAGTGCTTCCTTTCCTGGAGTTTAAGGTGAGTCAAGAGGGAAGGTTAAAGACTGTGGCTGATCTCTGTTTTCAATCAAATAACAAGCACAAGAAGAAAGCAGAAAGGCCATGCTTTCATCTGCTTTCAGTTATTTTGTAGTGCTGTGTAGGGAGTTGATGCACTTCAGCCAAAGCTGCTTCTAAGGGCCTGTTTCAACCATTTTCCATTGTAAGCTAGATCACTGTAGAAAGCCTTCAAGGCAAGATGATGTCTTATGATTCTGTCCCACTAGGCATCTGGCATTTCTGCAAGTTTCTGGAAGAAGCAAGCAAGACACCGGAAGCCAGACTGATAGGGAGTGGAACTCCTTATGACAGCCTGAAAATGTAGCTCAGATATTTGACACTTTATCATGGCCAAGTAACTTCTACTTAGCATGTTGCAGCATATACATTTTGGTATAGAATAATTGGTTATTTTTTGCTGTTGTTTTTGAGACAGGATCTGACTATGTAGCCCTGACTGGCCTGAAACTTGGTGTGTTGACCAGGTTGGCCTTGAATTCACAGAGATCCACCCGGTTATGTATCCCAAGAGCTAGAACAACAGGCGTGCATCACCATGAGCAGCTAACAATGTAACTATTTCACAGAGCCCTACACCTGCTCGTATTCTTATCTCTAATGTGGTGTAGGGAATCTCATATCCTCTTTGAAATTTTTGTTTCAGAGTGAACAGTTGGAGGAAATCCAATCACTTACTGAAGAATTCTGCAAGGGAACCTCACCTCTGTGTGTGTGTGTGTGTGTGTGTGTGTGTGTGGTGTGTGTGTGTGTGTGTGTGTGATGCAACATGACAACAAAAGACAACAATGTCTACATCAGATGGAGCTTCCTTGTAGGGGTCCATTCTGCCCTGTGACGTTTGGCATTTTCTTGGTATCTTAGCCCCAGAGCTGCTCTCCTGTCTTCTAAATCACATTATATGCTAATTTATTCTCACTGTCCCCCCCCCATTTAATTAGCCAGTTCATTACTACTGCTTGTAACTGGATACATTGATCAAGACCTGGACATTTTTGAAAATTTGAGTTTGTAGGCTAAATATTTTCTACAAGATCCTGATATCAAAAGAAACATCTTATTGTGCTTAGTGAAGGTATCTGACCTTAATCTTGCATACCACAGACTTAGTCGGGATGTGGCTTGTTCTTATTAAAAAGACCTTCAGGACAACTTGTAAGCTTTCTGCCCAGATGACAAATGAGAAAGAAGGTGTTGATGCCATGTCTGTCACTTTTTTTCCTGTTTTCCTTCCTGGCTTCATTGTATGTTTAGAAAAATTTAGCACTCTGTGCTGTCCAATCAACCAGATGGCCTCATTATTGATAAGTGATCTCAGAAGTGTGTAATTAGCTCTCTCCTTGCTGCTGTCTCAGTCTCATTCAGGGGTACTTATTAGAAACCCTAACAGAAGCAGGTCAGACAGGCTTAGTTGGAATATGCAGTTAACATTTCTTATCCTAGATTCCTTAAGGATCTAGGGTACCATTCTGCTGTCAGCTGACTTGAACACTTTTAATATGGTCAACATGAAAGTTTTGAATTTTGAGTCTGTGTTCATGTACATAATCATAAGTGTGCCCTATAGCATTTCCCCTGGGTGTTTGTTTAGTAGTTATTATTATAATGAAAATGCAATTCAGCACACATTTGGATAAAACTCTTTGAACTATTGTTCTTTTTTTCCAATGCATCATCTTTTTCTTTATATTGCAGAGGATTTTTCTCCTGGGGGGGGTGCTTACACGTGTTCCCCAGCATGTAGTGTCCCACCCCTCTGCTGCTTTTGGTTCCCCAGTTAATAGACAAAGAAGGGAGTGGACTCTCCAATCTCAGTTAGACTAGGTAATTTATTGATCTTGCCTACAAAGTGATGGCAGAAAGCATATACTCACAGGAGCTGTGCAGCAGTCCTCCCTTCCCAAAGGACCAACCGCCCAGAGTTCAGACATGAATTCTGTGCCCTCCCTCCGTGATGGTAAAATGGTGAGAAAGTGCCCCAGCCATTCATGGCAGGCTTTTATGTGCCCCAACAGTGTATCAGAGTCCCAGGGATGTGTGCATGTTCCCATAGCATCATGAGAACCCCATATTGCTCTCACCAACGTCGAGGGACCCTTTCTCCATGCTCAGCTTTGCCCTGAGCTCGTCCTCTCTTTAAGTAAACCAGACTCCTTAGTTCACAGCTTGTCCAGTGATAAATCCATTTTGAAGAAGCTATATTTTATCTCATAATATATAAGGGAACTTAACGCAATGAATAAAATGCTTGGAGACCAGTGAGATAACTCATAAGTCATTCCATAAACTAGAAGGACTGTGGCAACCTTCATAACAGGCCACAATGGGATATAAGTCTCCTGAAGAGCTCTGCAGTTGTTTGGGGTATGGCTGTGACCTTCGTCTATGTCCTCATCATTGTCCCAGAATAAACTAACTCCTATAGTCATTCAAACCAAGAGCAAGTCTGGTTTATTCTCCAAACTATTCTGTTCTGATTTCTCTTAGAACTGGTTCCCAAAGGACTTTCTCTATATTTATTTAAACAGTGTATCCAGACACCTCCTTTACTAGCTAGTAAGATCCAGCCCGCCCTGTTCCCATCAGCCCTACTTTGGCCTTGACCCCTTCCTCTGAGGCAACCAGAGAGCTCCTAACTAGATGGGCCCTAGATAGCTGGATCCTAAAGTGCCAGTTCATGGGTCACCATCCTCCTGCTTAGGGAACACCCCATCAGTCCTGCACATCTTCTCTTCTAGATAGAACCAACCCATCCTATTCCCACTATCCCTCCTTGGGCCTTGGTTCCTTCCACCTGAGGCTGCCTGAAAGCCCCTGAATAGCTGGGTGAGTTAGTCCAATCCAGCTAGCTGTACAGCACCACAAGGGCACCATTCCCAAGCTTTGGGCTCCATCCATCTCTTGGCTCCAGAGTTCATACCTTCTCATTTTAGGTACTTAGAACCCACACAGCTGATCCACATCAAAAGCCCACTGAAACATTACACATACAATATGTCTGCACGAGTCCATCTGTATATCCGAAGGCTACATAACAAGAAACAGTGTTAGGCAGCAGAAACTTTCCTTTGCGTTGTTGGCTAGGGTAGTCCAAGAGACTCGGCAAATTACAGGCTCTTTCCATAGCCCTTGATTGCCTCCCAGAACTTGAAGGCAAAACCTTATTGCTGAATACTTCAGACACAGGACTTTGAGCAATGGAGCTGGAACTGACCCAACCCAAAAGCCACCTCCCTGAAGGGTATCTTTCATATATTTGGGGGACACTATGCAAGCTGCTAAAGAAGAACATCAATTGATGGTCCACCCCAAATTTAAGGCCCAATAACCACCACAATGGCCAGCACATCAAAGGATTTTGGTGAAGTAGTAACACTTTTAGAGGTATTCAGCAGCTACCCAATTGTACATAAAGCCCACACAATGGGAGGGAACTCATGTGTGGTACTGTAAAGAAGGTATATATATTGCTGGGCAGGTCATAGATCTTAGAGAAAACTCCAAGGCTGTCCCATCCACTATATGCTAAATGTGGATCTTTATATTTACAGGCAAATATACCAGTTACAGTTCATCAAAGAAGCTTCTTTTCCAACAGACAATTACAGAGTTCCACAACTAGTCACAACACACAGAGAATAAGTGCCTGGGAGATGTCCAACCCTAAGTGACACATCTACAACAGAACCTGTACACCTAAAGCTCATAGAAAATAGTGGAACAGGGGGTAGAGTAGTAATGCATCTCTCAGTTCTCATCAATGAAGCTCCCACATGCATTGGAAGGCAATAAGGACAAAAGGCCATAAATGGCCAAAACATAGAGAATAAGAGTTTGCAGAATGTGGGTCCTTGGACAGGACTTCTATATTAAATTTCTCTCACTCATGGCTCAGGGACCATTGCAGAATAGGTGCCAGAAAGATTTTAAGAGCCAGGGAGGAGGTTCATGACCACATGGGAATAGAGTCTTATAGGCTCCTGGGACCTTGCACATATGAACCTACAGCAATAATGTCAGCATGCACAAGACCCATGCCAACTCAGACAAAAACCCAGCATAGAACCAGGGAAATGGCAGCAGGGTCCAACCTTAGCCAAAGAACTATTGGCAGCTGATTCCTTCTGGGTGATCTTCTGTAAGGGAGTGACTCTAGATAGGCTGAATAGACCCCAGTGGATGAACTCACACTGTGTAGGACATCAATAAGCCTTAACATATATGACAGGACACATGAAATCTAGTGGGGCAGACTATGGGAGAATGAGGATGAGAGAGAGAGAGAGGGTAAAGAGATGATTAGGATGTTTTGTATGATATTACCAAAAATTCAATAAAAAGTAAAAAAAAAAAACCCAGTGTGTCCAGTGTGATATGGGGAAAAAATGTTAAAGAATCTTCAACCAGGGAAGATGTTTGCTTCTGACCCCCCCAATGGCGCAGAACAACATACAAACCACCAAATGCTCTTATCAACTTAAGCCCACATGTGTTGTTCTGCAACATTTGTTGTGCACACTTCATTTCTAGCATGCCTGCAAGGTTGCTATTTTCATTGATGATATCAAAACATATGTTATTCAGGGTCAGGGGCAAGGAATGATCACGAGGAAGACATAGAGAATATAGTTGAAGATTAAATATGTGTGTTTAGCTTGCCTTGTTAAAGTTGTTTATATGTTGAACCCAAGGCCTGGTAAGGTTCTTTGCATTGTTTTCCTAGAGGCTAGGGAAATTTAAATAAGCTGATTGTACAGTAGGAAGGCAGACTGAGCATACAATGATGAAACTAACTTTAGGTAAATTTCCCACCTGTAACAGAAGCCATTCCCACAAAGTAGTTTGTACTTAAGAGTTGTGAGTCCTTCATAATAAAGAGAAAACATGACATATTTCTTGGGCTTAAATACTGTAGCAGTAAAGGAAATTTATAAAACTTAGAAAGAAAAGATTGATCACAATTTTTCTGGTTGTAATGAATACCTCCAGACACTAACTTTTGTGTACAGCTGGAATCAGATGATTTGATTCCCTTAGTCAGAAGAGGAAATGGACTGTGGTCAACTTGTGGAGAAAGTCTTCTGTGGAATCTTATAAGATTACTAAACTGTCTTGGCTGTCTTTCATCATTCATCATTGCTCATTGACCTGACCCATTAAGCTACTTCCTCACTTTCAGAGTGAAACCTCACCAACTCTCAACATAACTGATAAAAAGAACAACTTCATTATCTTTGTAACAATTATTGAAGCTAAAATCACCCAAGTAGGTGAGTTTCTCTGACTAGTTGATGATATTTATTTAGTGACCACTTCCTATGAACTGGGGGATATGCATTATTTAATGAATCATTATATCAGCATGGCAAACACTTTGCTGACAAAGTGCTTTTCATACCCATGGTGAACATAAGAACAGCAGGCTTTGTAGAAGGTAAGGGGCTCACCCCACTGTACAGCCATGATTCAAAGCAGCACCCAGCCAATTCACACCCCAGTACAGTGATGACACTGGCTTTGCTTAGTCAGTGCTTACTGACTGCAGTGCTGTGAATCAAGAAGCCAAAGCTCTGGAAGAAATCTGTGGAATTTAGCCTTTACTCAAATATGACTTAAAGGTCATATAAAAAATGTTAAAAATCATAGAAAACTTCTGTTACCATTTATAAGTGGAAAACTCCTAATTATTACCAGCCTACCTTCCAGAAGAGTTTTCCTTCAATTTCAGCTTGAAAAAGAACTATTTTTTCTTAAAAGATTTATTTCCCTCATTTTTGATTATGTGTGTCTGTGAGGGGGGCACGTGTGCACATGCGTGGAGATGCTCACGAAGGCCAGAGGTGCAGGATCCCCTGGAGCTGAGACTACAGGTAGCTACAGATGGTGAAGTGGATGCTCTATACAGATCTCAGGTCCTCTGCAAGAGCAGTGTATGTCCCTAACCTATGAGTGTCTCCAGCCTTGAAACGAACTAATTCAAAATATTGGGCAGTAGGGGGAGAGGATCCAGATAGGGGAAGGGATCTAAGGCCATCACACCCCCATCCCCCCCACTCCAACCCCCACTTGTATAGTTAGTCACTCCTTTGTGTGCATCTGTGTTTCCATTTTATAACATTTTCTTTCACATTAAAGACAGTCTCTGTGTACATAGAATCCTACATGTGCTTGCAGTTTTCATCTACACTTTCAGAATTTTAAAACTTTAAAACTTTCTATCATATTCTGGATCACACAGTTTGGGGAAGAACCTGCACTGCTTCTTATTTTTGTACATCCATTTAAAATGTGTTTCCTTATTCTTGCTTCAAAGATTTTCTTTTGATCATTGACTTGTCATTTTATTTTCTGTTGTTTATTTTATTTGGTAATGTCTTGTTCCTATTGACTGATATTTTTAATATGGAAATATAGAAAACTGCCATCCAATGTTTCTTTCAATATTCTTCTGTCCACTTCCATTTCTCACATTCTAGTTTTATCTATGCTAGAAGGCTTGCTGTTATCTGTGTATGACTGTCATTCTTGGTTTAGACATTTGCTTCTCTGTTCTTCACTTTGGAATGATTCAATGTCTTGTTTGTGAATTTATTGAATTTTGTCAATATTTGATTTTTAAATCCATGATCATTTAAATGAATGATTTTTCATTATAAATATCAGCTTTAAAAAATTCCATTTTTATATTTGTAATTTCTCTCATCATTGCACTTATATTCTCATTTAAATTCTTACAATGGTAATTTGATACTTTCTATCTGCAAATTCAACCATCTTATCATTTCTAAGTTTATTTCCACAGAAAACTTTTTCTTTCTGATGATCTATTACATTTTTCTCTACCTTGACAAGTATACTAATATTTTATTGTTTCTGGTATTTAAATATTAAATTGTTGAGTGTTAAGATTATGTGTTTTTATTTAGAAAAGTGCTAGAATTTTTCCATAAAAGTATTCAATTCATATGTCAAATATCTTGCTGTTTTGGAAACTGGGTTAAGCTTTCTTTGTCTTGCGCCTCTTTACTCTGGTTATTGAGCTAGGAGCTTTCTTTGGCCCCTGCTGAATGTTCTGTTCATTCCCTGATGTCTTTCCTCTCTTGCTGACTGAAATCCCAAGACTGCCCAGCCCTGTGTGGACTGTAATGATCTCTTCCAATGTCGATTTTACTCATAGCAATTCTTTCCTTGGGCAATTGACAAAGATTTTCTTCCTAATCTAACTCTATCTCAGGATTCTCTAAGCCCCTGAGGTTCTGAACTGAAACTCTGACTTTAGTCCACTTGGTATATTTTAGCCAGAATCCTTCTTGGTCACTTTGGCAAAAACGAAAAACAAAACTCTACCCTTAATATATGATAAAAATTCCCTATCCTGCGCCCTGAATTTGCCACGCCCTGCCCTGCCTTTAGCAATAATCACACTGAGTTTTCTTGTTGAAGATAGAAATCTGGTTTAGTACTGGTTATTCTCTTATGGACAGAGGCAGAAATTCAAGAGTTAATCCTTTTGATGTCTTTATCATTTCACTCAGAAATGGGTTTCCCAACAGAGACTTGTACTGCTATTCTCTATCCAGTTCCTAAAATGCATGTTTGACATGGGGCATATTTTCTTTTTTTTTTTTAATTTAATTTTTATTGATGGTTTGTGCATTTCGTACATCATTTTCCAATTCAGATCAGGCATATTTCCCTTTCCCTTCCCCTCCCCCCATCCCCACCCCATCCCAGATCATGTATTCTGCCATAACTGTCCTGCATCTTTCAGGGTTTTTTTTTTTTTTTCATTTTTTAGCTATAAGTGATAATCCATGAGTATAAGCATCCTTCGTGCAAAACCAATCTACAGACTGTTATGCCCAAACCCCCACAGTCCCACCATTCAGTGGGGGGTGACAGGTTGTTTGTTCAATCAAGTTGATCAAATGAGTGTCCAGACTACATCGCTGTAGTTTCACCGTTCACCCCAATCGCAGCCTTTACATATTTTCTAAGCCTGCATTGGATGGATGGTAACAAGTCCCCAATTGAAAGATAGTGTGTTCATGAAAGAAATTTTAGTGGACAATACTTTGAACAACTAAACTCTTATGTTTTTCACTCTGCAACAAACAGAGGAGGTGGTTTCTCTCTTTGGTTCACATTTGGAGCATTTTCTTGAAAGACCTGCGCACAGCCTTTCCTCCTCATCCTCATGGGTTTTCCTCTGTGTCTGGCTTCACAGCAACAAGAAACATGGCTCACTGCTTAGTATCCATACAGAGTGTGGTGGGCTGTTTGAGAGTGTGCAATTCACCTTTGGAGGCCATGAAAATCAAACCAAAGACATAGCTTATAACATATATTAGGCATAGATTTTAAGTGAATATGAGTCATAGGCAGACATCCTAAGATATTTAGATTTTAAGTCACTACCCTGTAGGGCATAGGAGATAAAGAATAAATTGAATGCTCATATGTTATAATGGAACAAAGAAGAATGCTGTCTTCAGACGAAAAGAATACAGAAACCTCAAATAAGCATAAAGTACTGATGATGTCACCTCTGTTCAGAACCAGCCTTCCACTGGTGATTGCCATCTTGGCCCCTCATGGTCTTCTGTCTAAGGGAAGCATGGCTACTCTTTGGGTCATCGACGAGTGATGCTGTGGTCAGGGATGACCCAGCCACCCTGAAAGAGAGCAGCGTGTGGGCTGCTTCACACATCCATCTATAGCCATCCTCTGTTTAATGACACATCAGCTCAGTATGACTGCGATGTGGCAGAGCAGGAACCCAGAGGAGCAGGTGTCATACACTCGCCTCAGAGGATCCTTCTCTTCCCTTTCCATACCCACATCTTCTCGCTGTAGGTTTTAGATTGACTTTGTTCTATAGGGTTCAGCATCTCAGTGTGGTGAACTTGGTTGCTTTGTGGCCAGGATAGCTGTCCTGACAAGCAATTCCTTGCTCCCTGGGCACTGTGTTATCTTCCCACTTAGTAAACACATTCATTGCAAGAGAGAACAGCAGAGAGAGTCAGTGCTGAGGAATTTCAGTTCTTTTATTTATTTTTATTTTTTATGTGTAATGTGTGCATTGTCTGCATGTGTAGCAATGTCATGCAAACAAAGCTTCAAGAGGACAGAAGAAGGCATCAGATCTCCTGGAACTGGAGTTACAATGGTTGCCAGCCACCATATGGGTGCTGGGAATCCAACCTCTGCAAGAGCACCCAGTGTTCTTAATTGCTGAGCCATTGCTAGAACCCCCAGGATGTTTTTATTGCTTGTTTTTGACTTTTTTAAAATGTGTGTGTGTGTGTGTGTGTGTGTGTGTGTGTGGTGTGTGTCACCTGTATATCTGTAAGTGTCCTGTGGATGCAATAATTGCAGAGGGCAGAAGAGTCCCTGCAACTGGAGGTATAGAGTTGTTAAATGACAGGTAGATGCTAGGAAACAAACTGGGTCCTCTGTAAGAGTGGAGAGTGCTCTTAACTTCTGAGCCATCTCTCCAGCCCCAGTTATAATTTTTTGTTTGGTTTTTGGGATAGGATCTTCCTGTCATCTCATCCGGCCAGGAACTCACTATGTGAACCAGACTTAACTCAATCTTACAGAGATCCACCTGCCTCTGAGTGCTTTCATCTCAAGTGCTGGGATTAAATGTCCATGCCACCAGGCCCAGCAGTTACTGTTTTGTTTTGTTTTGTTTTGTTGTAACAAGGTGTTTTTTTATGATTGTTTACTTTTTTAAATTTTATTTATTTTTGTATGTGTATGAATGTACTGTCTGCATGTAGGTTTGTGCACCTGTGTCGTGCAATGCTGCAGAGGTCAAAAGAGGGTCTCAGATTCCCCTGGAACTGGAGTTCTCCTGGAATTGGAGTTACAGATGGTTCTTAGTCACCATGTGGGTGCTGGGGATCGAACCGGGGTCCTCTGCAAGAGCAGTCGGTGCTCTTAACCACTAGGCTATCTCTACAGCCTGTAACAAGGTGTTTTAAAGTTTCCTCACTCTCCCCAGCAGCAGCTCTTTGTATATCATTGTCTATAGTGTGCTACATGGACAATGGGAACCTGCAGGTAAAATCTGGAAAGAAATTTTGCTCTTTAAAGTCTCCAGTATGGACATGAAAACGGAGAAAGGTTAGGTAATAAGTATGAGAGTGATTACCAGCAGTGTCTGTCTCGGTGTGGTATTGGATTCTTTGTGAGAATAAAATAATTGTCTACAATATATCTTATGTGGTGTCCAGTCCACTGATGCTATACAGACCGTGTTAGTTTTATTTGCTTCATTCTGTCTTGTTTTATTCTAGCTATTCTATAGAGGAAAAGAGCTAAGTGCCAGAAGTCTTTCCCAGGTGTGATGGTTAATTTTGATTGTCACCCTCACTACACTGAGGAATGCCTAGGACATCAGTCCAGCATACTTCTGGGGGTGGGGGTGAGGACTTTTCCTGAGAGGGTGTAAACTAAATGGAGTCACACCATCCCATAGGTTAATATCAATATGAAAAGGGAGAGCTTACTATGACTCCCTGTCTCTGTCTCTCTCTCTCTCTCTCTCTCTCTCTCTCTCTCTCTCTCTCTCTCTGACATACCATGTTCAACCTCCTCAGAATGATAGCAATTGACCCTCTTTAACCTGGCTGTATTAGTCACTTTTCTGTTGCTGTGATAAAACCACCATGACCAAAGGAACTTATAAAAGGAAGAGTTTATTTAAGCTTATGATTGACAGTTCCAGGGAATTAGAGTCCATCGAGGCAGGAGGCATGGTGGCAGGGGCTGGAGCAGAAAGCCAAAGTTCACATCTCGCAATGAGCTCAGGAAGTCAAGAGAGAGAGAGAGAGACAGAGATTGCAGACTGGCAAGACTTGTTAAACTCACTAAGCCGACCCCCAGTGATGTACTTCCTCCAGCATGGCCACACCTTTTAAGATCTCCCAATACAGTGCCACCAACTGGGGACAAAAATCTCTGAATACTTAAAGCCTATAGGGGACACTCTCACTCAAACCACCACACTGGCCTTGAACTACTTTTCTCTAGCCTCTCAGTTTTACCTGGAATTAGGGATCAGCAGGCAATGTCTGAACAGGAGGAGGGTTCTACTTCCTATGAGCTCTTCTCACTCCTGGATTTGATCTCCTATTAACCCCTGCTCCAAGGCTGGATGCAGGTCAGGGCTAGACCTTCTTCAATAAATCCCAGCTTCCTCAATCCCTGTAGGGCTCTGTATTGCAGCATTGCTCTATTTTAAAATTCTATTTATGCTTTATTTTTAATATAGTTATATTTATATTTATTCATTTATTGAG
The DNA here is from genome assembly GCA_009823505.1 of Rhizomys pruinosus. Classification (NCBI taxonomy): domain Eukaryota; kingdom Metazoa; phylum Chordata; class Mammalia; order Rodentia; family Spalacidae; genus Rhizomys; species Rhizomys pruinosus. Next base: position 372,978 of record VZQC01007782.1, on the reverse strand, counting down.
TTATAGTCAGGATTTCATTCTGTATGTCAGGGTGGACTGGACCTCAAGGCCTTTAAACTGAACTGTGGATATTAAGGATACATAATTAGACTATAGTTAGCACCCTTCATCAACAAAATTCACAGAATAAGTCATAATTTGGTGCCTGTTCACAACCGATACATCTACAACACAGTCCCTACTCTCAGGGCTCAGGGAACATCATGGAACATCATAAGAGGCAGAGGATCTGAATATCTGCTGCAAAATAGTATCTAACAGATGTGACAGGAAAGCTGTAGGCATTAAAACCAATATGGTTGCCTTAGGAAGCCCTGTAAGAGGACAGCACCAGTTGATGCACCAACACATACTGGGGAGATTTTGAATGGTCCAAACTCTAGATGAAGAGCTGCAGATGGGCAACGGCAGCCAAGAGAGGGAGAATTGGTTTTCTCTAGGGAAGTTACCCAGTCCCAAGTGGTCAGTCCACACACACACACACACACACACACACACACACACACACATGGAAATTAGAGGAGAAGGAGCTATGGATTTGAAAGGGCATGGGTGTCATGGGCATAGTTGGAAGGGGGAGAGGAAGGGTGGATCCAATGGATTTAAGAATGAAATTCTCAAATTGAAAATTTTAAATTTAAAAATTAATATATAAAAACTGCATGCGTAGTGTCTAGCATTTTCTTAAAATATATGTATATATGTAGCAGAATTTCAAAATCTAATAGAAACACACCTCAATTCATATACTTTTCACTTTTTTACAACATTACTTTAACAAGCAGAAGCTGAAATATTTTCCAGTTCGTCTTGTCATTGTCAAACTTCATCATCCAAACTGAATTCCACTGAGCAGCACTGTATCCCTTAGGCAGTGTTCTAAGAACAAAAGGACTTGGTGTCTTCTCCATCTAGAATATTGTGGAATTGGAGAGGGGATGAAAGGATCACGCTTTCCTACCCCGTGCCTTGCAGCAATCTGAATATATATGGATGGACCATGAAAATCTGCTTCTGCTAAGAGTCTCTTTTCAGATTGATGTGTGGAGCATCAACCTTAATGTGCTCGGGGCCACACAGCTCCCTCTCCCTCTTTGACTCCTACAGGAGACAGATTCCAGGAAGAGATCATGGAATCGATTGTCAGAATAAGTTCAGCTAAAAGCTTCTTACATTTGTTTCAGTGCCACATTTACTTGATCCTTGCATTCAGCATAGGCTATTATCTAAAAAACTCTGGCAAACATGGATCTGGGAGAGATATTGTGTCCTGATGACTTAGGAATGAATTTGGTTAAAATTACACCCCAACAGCTCTTCTATATATTGAAAACGTATATGTATTGGTTTGTAGTAGTATACTTAGTTTTATGGTTTAGAATTAAAGCACTGACAATGGGCCACAATTTTTAAACCATGCTGTTTTATTAGCTTAGAATTTTCTTTCAAATAGTAACAAAGATTTTCTCTACAAATGTATTTGGTTTATCAAAAGAAGCATTGCTGCTCTTTGAAAATTTTTGTCTAAGAATTCCTCAGTTATGGAAATATGTGAGTTGGCAAGAAATATTTTCAAAAGTGTATTTGAAGTATTTAATTGAAATATTTGGTAAACATATCTTCTATTTCATTTCTATTTTGAAAGAACTCATATGCTTTAAGCAATGAAATAAACATTTCAAAATGGTTAAAATACACCAATTTTTGAAAAGTTTATACTGAGCTTAGGAAGTATTTTACTTTCTTAAAACCATAGGAGGTAATTTTTTCATGATAACATCTCATGATCAAGTATATTTAGACTTTTCAGATATTTATCCTGTTTGGGCATTTGATACTGAGAGTGTATTTTTAAAGTTTTTCATAGGTCCTAAAGAAAATATTCACAGTTAACACAGTAAATTATTGTTCTTCCATTCAATCTGAAAGTGAATGTGTATGGTAACATGGAACGTTAAAAGTAGTAACAGAAGGGAAAAAAAAGAATGACTCTATTGAGAATTTATTTTAAACAGTTACCTCTGAAGAGGGATAATCAGATTTTAAGAACTAAAAATTCTTAGCTTACATATTTTTGCAGAAATTCAATTTAGTGTTTAGTTTTCAGTGAGCATTAAAATGTTAATTTGGGGCCATGTCATATATAATGGGAAATTTCTTAGAACAGGGAAAATGCTTATGAAGGCCTTCTGAACATGTATGATATGCTGTAGGTTCATCATGCTTATGGAAAGCAGTGACTTAGTCTAATATTGCAAAGGCATGAGTATCAAGAGAAGTGAAGGTTTTCATGTTCACTCCATTTATATTTAGGAAAAGGAAGAAAGAAAAGGTGGGAAGTAGGGTGAAAGGAAAGGTAGGTTTAAGATTTTATCTATCTCGAAAGGCCAGGATTTGTTTGTTTGTTTGTTTGTTTGTTTGTTTGTTTGTTTGGTTGGTTGGTTGGTTGGTTGGTTGGATTCCCCTTGGGCAAATTCAAAACAAGGTTTTGCAAGGTCATCTTTAGGTTAGAGATGTACAAGTGTGTGGAAGTGTTTGGTGTCTGTTTATAGTCTCCAATACAGAATGTTTATTTTAGTTGCATTGTTTTGGGGGCATGGTTTGCAATTAATAATGTAGGATTAGGATTGAAAACAGTCATTCTCCTTGAGACAATGTGCGGCTTCCTCTTCCTCCTCCTTTCTTTCTTCCCTTCTCCCTTTTCTTCCAGTGAAGTCTATTTTAACAGCATGTGAAAATTAAAATTTTCAGGTAGGTTTCAGAATTAAAGGCAGGTTGGTAACATAACTGATATTAAAATACTTAGTAAAGAAAATAAGATTGCTTATAAAGTTCCCTGTCACCCTGATTTCATAATACAAATTGCTATAGTTTGCTTTACAAACCTATCCTATATCAGGAAATAATGAAAAGCATGCCACATTTCAGATATATTGTATATATTTCTGTTAAAGAAATTTAAATGATTTCACTAAATGAATGACTGTATAATGAAAAGTATTAGTAATTTTACTGGGAGCATTCTTTTGGTCAAGAGATTCTAGAGGGAGATACTAGAGTAGTCACTGGAATCTACATCATTCTGGACTGAGTTTGACACTCTGTCACCTTCACACAGAATCTAATGTGCCCCTCCCCCTCACTCACATTTTCAGTGCATTCATGAGATAATAGTGCCACTCAGCTTTGGAGTTCTCCTTCTTGTGGCCCTGGTGAAGCACTGGTGACAATTTCGCGATCCAGCAGGTTAACTTATCTGGTTTTCTTGCTAAGACTTTTGAAATTCACATGTTGCTGTATGTTCCTGATTTAATTTGGTAAGTTCACAGATAATAATATTTTATTTGCCTAAATAAGTTATTGATGAGTCTCGCCCTTATGATTTGAGTTTATGATTTATTTATCTATAGAAACAAGACATAGTGTCATTCTGTCTCATCATTTGTGCTCAAAATGGAGCAAACTGCTGTTTTAGAAGATGGAGTTGCTCTGGCTGAGACACAGCCTAAGGGACTGTTCTGGATGACCTGTGGTAATGTAGCGCAGGGATACCCTGGTGTCAGGTGTCAGCACTTTGCTAAACTTTGTAACCGGACAAGTCTTCCTTACATACATGAAAGAATTATTGGAAACCGTAAACAACCAGCCAGGCCCCCAAGGGCCATTCCTTGTCTCTTAGCCTACAACGGGGCTATAGAAGGGAACAAGGAAATTACCTGGGAATTTGTAGGACATAAGACATTCTGAGATAGTGCTGAGGGAATTGCCACAAGTGGAAGAAATCTGTGCCAGAGCTGACTTGCTAGTACAGCTCTCTGCTTTAAACTATGAGAACGAACATTTACAACAAGATCAAATTTACTATATCTGTTCCATATCCAAGAAAAAATTTCAGTTTATGTGAACATTAAATACAATTATTTTCTTACAGTTTTTAAGAGTAGTCACTAAATTAACTTTTATGGATAAGCTGTTTTAAAAAGCTTCAAAACTCCTCCGTCAGCATCAGCTACACCTCACCTGCCTGGAAATACTGTGCAGCACTGGCAGCCACATGTCTGCGTATCCCAAATCTAATTGGCTATTAGCTCTCTCCTTGGAGGAACAATTCACGGCTGATGCCACAGGCTTACATCCTCTAGTGGTTAGGAGAAGTTATAAGCCACAGTAAGATCTTGTCATCTTTTACAGAAAAAATATAATTCATGGATTAGCATACCATCCAAACATCTGTGTCTATACCAAAGTAACCCACCGTAATAATTAGTACTGTTTAAATACCTATATATCTAATTGCTTGTGCTTCATTAGTAGGATTGAGAGGTTATACGTGGACAAATTGTCAACCCATGAAAGGAAACAGCCAGAAATGATCAGAGTCCAAAACGACATCTCCAGAGAAAGTAGACTGTTTTGCTTCTCGTCCACCAGTACCCCTTTTCTAAGCCTAGGGAACAATTTGCAGAAGATGAGGCATGGTAGAATGTAAGGATTGCGATTGGGATGAATGGTGATACTACAGCAACATAGTCTGGACACTTATTTGATCAACGTGATTGTACATAAAAGCCCCACCAGCTGGATGGTGGGAGACATGGTCTGTGTGGGTTTGGGCATAGCTGCTTGCAAATTTGTTCTACATGAAGGATGCTTGTACTCATAATTTATTACTTATTGTTAAAAAATGGAAAAAAAAACTTCAAAGCAGCAAAAATTGAAACAAGTACATTTATGATGGCCTCCTGGTGGCATAGGCAAGCCACCTTGGGAGCAAGTTCTCTTTTGGGGGCCTGAGACGATGGCTCAGTGGTTAAAGCACTGCCACACTAGTGTAAGGACCTGAGTTTGAATCCCCAGAACCTGGGTTAAGGGGGTTATGCTAACATGTGTCTATAATCCCAGTGCTCCTAAGTTTTATTTATTGTCTGAGAACTTCATATATGTGTGCAATGTATTTTGATCATATCTACTTCCCATCCCCTACCTCCAACTCATCTAACTCCTTCCCTGATCACCCTCCCAACTTCCTGTCCTTTTTTTAAATAATCCACTGAATCCAAAGAGTGCTGCTCACGTGTGCATGGATGCAGAGCTATCGACTGGGGCAAAGGGTAACCAACTAATCAACACACCCCCAAAGAGAAAACACTCTCCATCTGCCAGCAGACCTCACCTGCCAATAGCACCCCAGCTGGAGCTGGGCCTTGTCCCTGCCTGTCCTGCCCTGTCCCTGGTGGAATTCTGACTGGATTTATCTTATGCGGTCTTGTGCAGATAACCACAGGTGCGAACGATGCTACTATAGATATAGCTTGAAGTCTATGTCTCTATTTTCCTAAATTCTAAGATTTATGAGAAAGAATAAATCTCTTCCTTAAAAGTACATTAATGTACATCAACTTGCTATGTAACTTAAGAATGTAAAGTTATGTATCTTTTTGCCTGCATGCAACTTTACTGCTAAAATGTGAACTCCAAACATGTTTTGGAATTAACCTATGGTTTATTTTTAGACTTTTGTCATTTTCAGTCATTTTGGTGTATGTGTGAAGTGTAGTATATGTGCATATTTTAGAGCAATATGAAATGAAAGTGAACAACAACAACCAAAATGAAAATTAAAAACATTTAAAACGGTGGGGTGTGGTAGCACAGGCCTTTAATCCTAGCACTTGGGAGGCAGAGGCAGGTGGATCTTTGTGAGTTCAAGGCCAGCCTGGTCTACAGAGTGAGTTCCAGGACAGCCATAGCTACAGGGAGACCCTGTCTCAAAAAAGACCCAAAAATATTTAAAATAATATTTATAATGATAAGAAATATAAAGGCAGCCAGAGAATGTCCTTAACTTGAGACAGGAAGACCTGCTATAATAATAAAAAAAAAATCTAACCATATTACAGGTACATGAGGAAGAAGATACAGAAAATATAAAGTGCTAGAAAAGTCTATCAAAGATTAGGGTACGGAATAAAAGACTAATCAGGATCAAGAAAGAACTGGAGCACAAATGTAAATGTCTTGTGCATGTCTGAAAAGGAAATTGAAAGATGGAGTTAATTTTGAATGGCTTAAATTCTTTGAGGTAAGGGCAATGTCACTTTTGAAAGAGGACAGGCAGTGGAGATTAAGGTGACTGGTTTTGAATTCTTAGCCCAGCCAAGAGCCTAGCAGTGTTGTCAAAGCCACCACCCTGGAAGGTCCTTAAGTGGCATTCAGAAGCTCAGGGTGGTGATGGTGGAGAAGAGTAATGATGGATAGATGTCAGGTTGAAGGAGGTTAGGAAAAAGAAATGGACAGGAAATGAGGCTATTGTGAGTGAAGTAACATCAGGGACCACGGGATGAAGGCTGGAAGAATACCAAGGAGATAGAATATGTTGGGTGGCGAGAGGAAGGAGCAGGCACAGGGAGTCCAGAGAGGGGAGTGAAGAAGCAGTGAAGAAAAAGCACAAAGTCTGCCCAATACTGGCAGTAAGGTGACACCATTGGCCTGACGTGGCCAGCAAGTACACTGACTGCTGGATGGCGTGGTGTGGGCAGCGATTTCTCATGTTCCCAACATCTAGCAAGCCTCTGTGACTATAGACAAGAAAATCTAGAGATGATGAAGATTCTAGATTGTTCTATTCCACGACTGGTTTGCTGCAAGGTAAAAGTGTAGAGATCTCACAACAGTGACTTTAACAAGAGATAGTATGATGGACAACATTGGAATTAGACCCTGGAAGTGACTTTGACATGTCTTATGGACATTGAATCATTTGAAAAATGGTCAAGCAACTCTCTATGAAGAAACCACAACAAGATGTACACAAGATGTATGTGACAGTTACAGACTGAACTCATGAAGTTCTCCTGCTAACCAGAAAGAGCTGCTTGAGATTCCAGTATAGACAACTGTATTTTATGTTTATTCCAGAGTTTTATGAAAAGCACTTCTGTCAAGACAGGAATAGGCTGAATGCCTACAATGATGTTCCAGACTATTGCTGCTATAGAACTTACTTTTTGCTACATTTTAAATATACAGAGTTCCAAGCTGGTCTTTTAAACAAGTGAATTGTTAGATAGATGTAGGTTTACAATATATATGAAGCAAATCTGAACAGTTAGTGAAAGTCAAAACCATAGACAATATAATTCAGCTAACTATTGCATTATAAAGCTTTTAACTCTACTTGATTTCTCCTAAGTATCTTGAAAGTAGTTGTTATTTTTCCCTTCATTTGTTGCCATTTTGCCCCAAACCATGAAGCACATCTATGAGCACAAGGCCATTCTAGTAGCTCCAGGGAAGATGAATATCAGATAATGTGCCTCTGCCTGAGGTAGCTTAAGGCTCTAAAATATAAAGTATGTCTAGATAAAATTTCATCATACAAAAAAAGATTTATGAATGCTATAAAGTGAAATTCACCTCCCAAACTTCAACGAAAATACTGAGTGAAATTGATAAGATATCCCCAAATGTTGTTGATGACATTACAGATGATGTATATTTTTTGGAAAAATTAATTTAGCAATCTGTTATGAAAGGCAGATGTATTTTACTGTGCAACCCTGTTCTGTGGGTTAAGCATGGGGACCTAAGTCAGACTGGAATTGGTTCTGGGAGAAATTAGGTAGAAAAAAAAGCCAGGGACAAGAATAATCTGCAGGAAAATCATCATCAAAATCTCTCTACACTGTGGAGAGGGGCTTGGGAAGGTCCAAGTGGTGATAACGGGGGATTCAGGTGAAACATCCATTGGCACTCACAGTGAAGTTTTTCCACATCTCTGTGCTGTGTGTGTTCTGCTCTGTGTTCCCTTCATGAAATGTGTGGCCCTTCAATGTCCAGGACGCAAAGCAAGGCCACTCCACATGTCCAGGAACCTCAATGGCCTTGCTTTCCCATTCTCTACTTTACTCATCCTTTCTTAAGGGCACTGCTGAGTTTTATATCTTCAAATTGCTTCATCTATCATACAAAAGTATATTTGTTTTCACCATTTTACGTTCTTGGCTTTATAGTAGCAGGTGCTAGGTTAGACCTTGAGATGCTATTGAGAAGTTTCAGAGTAAGATGCAGTCAGAGTAAGTCTTCACAATGTATTTACATTGGCTGGTGTATTTGACAAGATTATTCAAGAGAGCTTCAACAGGTCCCTGGATGCCAGCAGAGCACGGAAAAAACTGGAAGGGGTCTAGCCCATGGTTTGTACATGTTCTCATTCTCGCTTCTCCGTAGTATGACATGTTCTATTCTTTCATGAAGTCCATGATACAGTAGCGGCAACTTTATGTTTCATACCTCTCTACTCAACCCTAGGAAATAATAAAAAGTATTCTCAAAAAGACATATATTTTAAATGTATCTTTTACTAGTTCAACTCTTAACAACTCTGAGTGCTGAAAGAGAAAGCCCATCCCAGCATGGTTGTGTACATGAGAAGAGATGTCTGGAAAATGACTGCAAGGGAACACAATAATCACTGTGCTTAGATGATGGATGTGTACGTAGTCTCTCTACTCTTTCTTTTAATTTTTTCTCTAATATTATTATGAAACTTAAACTTTTACAGTGAATGCCAACAAATTAAAGACTGTTTTTCCTGAATATACAAACATGCTTTATTAACACATAAGAGAGAATTCATTACTTTCATTTAAGCCACATAAGTGTGGTAAGTAAATAAAATAAATTATGGGACCTATTTAGTTTAGAGGGTGGCTAACCCTGTCTTGAGGAGGGCCTGATCTTCCTGAGCATGCTCCTGAGGACTGGACAACCTAGACCCTGCTAAACACCACAGGACAGTAAATGGGCCAACAGCCCAACCTGGGTGTTAAGAAGACTCCATGGAGCAGTGCTCTGGTCTATATGTGGGAAGAAAAGTAGAATATCAGCAGGCAGAAATTCAAGGAGGAAAATGCACTCCATTAAAGTAATTAACATGCAAAAGTAGAAGTGTTGAGCTTGTTGAGAGATCAGCATGGCCCAGAAGGTGGGAAATACTAAAGAATTGATCATCTGAAGGAGGAAGGAGACAATGGTGAAAGGCACGCATCAGTTGGTCAGTTGCGGCAGCCAAAGCATTATTCATAAGTGATGTCGTTGTTGACTTTTCTAGAAGTAGCACCCTACCTCTGCCCTGGCAGTGGCTTCTATTCTGCCTAGCCGACCTCCACTTCTCCTTCCAGAAGAAAAGAAGCCTGGAACCCCTTGGTACCCTGAATGTGATATCACCATCTCCAATTTCCAGCTGACTTTCAGAAATTCCTTGAAGGAATAACAAGAGGTACAGGGTATTTACATCCAGTGGATATTTGCATCAAATTATTTTGACATCTGTAGAAAGCAAAGCTGATTACGGCAGCTAAACACCAAAGAGAGAAACAAAGAAAAGTAGATTCATTAGCTAAATAAAGAAATGTGTTTAGCAACAAATATGACAACTCATCTTTAAAATGTGAAATTACATGATTTTTGTGAAAAACAAAATATTTAAAATTTTTTTATTTATCTTTCTATTTGTGTGTGTGTGTGTGTGTGTGTGTGTGTGTGTGTGTAAGCAAATGCCTTGTGCAGAAGGCTTCAAAAGCCAGAAGAGAGCACTAGATCTCCTGGAGCTGGGCATGGATGCTGGGGACTGAACTCTGATGCTATGGAGCAGCAACAAATGCTTTAGTCACTGAGCCCCAAACACAAAAATCTTCATCTAAGTATCCATTCCTAACTCTGGTCTAAAAAGGAAAAAAAAAATGTCTAGTAAATTCAGAGGAAAGAAAGCTGGGCATGGGGCTGGAGAGATGCTCAGCTGTGAAGAGCACAACTACTCTTCCTGAGAACTAGGGTTCAATTCCTAGCACGTAACAAGGCAGTTAACGACTGTCTGTTACTCTAATTTCAGAGGATCAGGCACCCTCTTCTGTCCTCTATGGGCATTGCATGATATGTGTGCACTTCTATACATTCAAGCAAAACACTCGTACACATAAATAAAAATAAATCAATGAAAAAAAAAACATTTAAAAAGAGCTCCCATACCTTCTCCTTGGGCCATGGGCCCCTTCCTTTTGCACTGCTTGAGAGTGCCTGATGACTCAGCCTCTGGGGCTAAGAAATGGAAACAACCTAAATATCCCTCAACTAATGAATGGATAATGAAAATATGTTCCATTTACCTAAAGGAGTTCTCAGCAGTAAGGAAAGATGAAAATGTGAGATTTGCAGGTAAATGGATGGAAGTAGAAACTGTTATACTAAGTGAAGTAACACAGTCAGAAGAACAAATGATGTGTGTTCTTTCTCCTGGGTGGATCCTAGCACCAAATCCTTATATGTAAGTAAAGATCCTGATGTGATAGCAGGAGCCAGGGAAATGGAAAGGACCATGAAGATAAAGAGAAAGAAAGAAGCCAAGAGAGGAAGATAGTAGAAAGTAGATGTTACCAAGGGGGAAATGGAGAAAATCGGGGTATTTACTGGGGAATGCAGAAGAGAGGATATGCAATGAGCCACGGAAGTGAAGAGGAAGAAGGAATTTATAGGGGAACAACAGGTGATAGGTGTTTCAAGGGGAAAGTGGGAAAGGAGGGGGTGCTTTAAATGGGGAGCAAGGAGAGAGGGTTGGACAGGGAGAGAGACCAAAGATAAATAATGATGCTCAGGTGATGTGAAAAACCAGAGGGGAACACATTAGTTCAAAAGCCCACCGAAAAAGACACACAGAATATCTGCACATAAGTGCATGGCTGAAGGGTACACAACAAGAAGCAGTGTCACACAGGAGAATCCTCCCTAGAGCTGTTGGTTCATTAGATTCCAAAAATGACACAGGCTATTGCCACACCTCATGATTACCTCCCAGAACTTGAAGGCAAGACCCTACTGCTGAAGACAGAGCATATTCTGGACACAGGGAAATACAGATGGGTACAAAAACTTGACTTGATAGGCTGTAACATATGAGGCAGAATGCATGAACTCCTGCGGGCAGGCTATAAGGGGTGCAGACAGGGGCCATCTAAATATGATTAAATATATTACTTGAAATCCACAAAAATTCTATAAAAAAAATAGCAAAGCTATTTTTTTAAAGAGTTGAACTAGTAAAAGATACATTTAAAATATATGTCTTTTTGAGAATACTTTTTATTATTTCCTAGGGTTGAGTAGAGAGGTATGAAATCCACAAAAATTCTATAAAAAAGATAGCAAAGCTGGGCCTGGAGAAAACCAGAATGGAGACAGGACAGGATTCAGACTCGGAGAGCCATGAGACCATTCCTGTGTGTGTCCATTCTGAGTAATGTGGGATAATTCTGTGAACATGATGCACATGAAAAGATTAAAGTTACAGAGGTAAGTGATGAACAAGGAAAGGAAAAGATGCAATGTGTTTACATATGTAATGGCTAGAAAGGAAGGAGGTTAGTTATGATTACACTTACCTTTTTAATTTTTTATGAATTATTTTTAGTGGAATGTGTATCATGAAGCACATGATATTGAAAAGTGTCATATTTTCAACATAAGAACAAGCAAATTAAAAATTCTTAATAGGGGCATTTTATGATTAATAGCACGGACCTTGGCTATTTCCAGTGAGGTAGTTGAAATTCTGATTTCCTTTCTTTTTTTTTTTTTTTTTTTTTTTTTTGGTCTTTTCGAGACAGGGTCTCCCTGTAGCCCCAGCTGTCCTGGAACTCACTCTGTAGACCAGGCTGGCCTTGAACTCACAAAGATCCACCTGCCTCTGCCTCCCAAGTGCTAGGATTAAAGGCGTGCGCCACCACTCCCTGCTAAAGCCTGTGTTTGTGTGACATTTCTCTTCAGATCCAATCCATCCAGATAGTTGATGATGCTTCTTCCCCATTGATGGGCTGTGGAATTCCTTCACAGATGTTGCCAGGTCAAAAGAATAATGTGACATCTTTCTTTCCAGATATTTACCCCTGCCTTGTCCATATGGAGGCTTCTGATATTGGCTTCTCCTGGAAGTCAGTCAATGCTCATTTAGTGCTCTCTCTCTTCCTCCCCTGTCTCTTATCCTTGTTCTAGGCCCCATCTCATCCATTTAAAACATAATATATGTCGGGTTCTTGGTTCCTGTTTGTCATTGCCTTCAAATCCAGGTAGAGAGCCTGGCAGGTGAATCCATTACTACAAGAAGATGCAATGAAACTCTGCAATAATAAAATGTCAGCAACGGACTGTGTGACCAACTGGCTTCCTGGAGGAAGCCCTGTGTATTGACCCTTGACTGGAGAATTGAAGAGGGACTGGGAGCAGGACAGATACAGAAGTAGGATAGGGCATTCGAAAATCTCCTTGGAACTTGTCTACAGACCTTTCTAACCCACTCCATCCACACACCAATATTCCTAAAGGTTTTGCTTTGTGGAATAAATGAACATGTTCCACATTCTTTCTTTAACAATTTGGTTTTCCTCTACTTTAACCAAAAAGAAATTCAAACTTGAAACTACCACTCTAGAATACCTTTGGCAATTAGCCACTAAGTTTGTCCAATAAATTTTTCATATTCATATTGCCTTGTGCCCTCAGTGATAAAGGAAGTCTAGAGAGTGATTGCTCCTACAATCGAAATGCTGTCATTTTCATATTTTCCTCCAACCAAAACCTCTGGAGAAAGTTCAGGCTTCCCGGGATGTCTAGAAAAATGTACCAACTAGAGACAATTTTAAACTATTGTCTTCAGAAAATTATGAGCAATTTCTATGACTCAGTGACCTAGCAAAATCCCAAACTATGTTGCCCATTTGAAATTACGAAATTACTTGGTTAGCCTGTTTTTAATAAAAAGAGACATACTATTTTAAAGAGAACTTCCTTGAAGCTTCAAGAAATTTTTGCTTATTACTTTACAAAATGCCATTCCTTGTGATAATCTGACTCTTAAGGCCATTTTTTCAGTCGATTTCACCTATTAAAATATAAACAACTTAGTGGAATGATACTTTTAAAATTTTATTACATTTTTTAAAAGTTTGTGTGTGTGTGTGTGTGTCTGTGACTGTGTCTGTGTCTGTGCCACAATGCATGAGTGGAGGTCAGAGGAGGACAATTTGCACTGTTAGTTTTTTGCTACCCGAGTGTGAGGCCCAGGGTTAAACTCAGGTCATCAGGCTTGCCATCCAGCACTTTACATGTTGGCCAACTCACTGGCTCCAAGAGCTTGGTCCTTTAGATGATCAAAGAAGAGAATTTATATAACCGAAAACCTGCATACGATCTGACATTAGATCTTGCTGTAGCAAAGTGAGTTGCTGTTACACGAAGTTTTGAAGTTTTATAAGTTTGTTGAGGTTTGTGTTGTGCCAGACGTGGCATTTAGACCTTTCTATATTTTATTTTATTATTTTGTTTTGTTTTATGCTAACAGAAACTTATGAGATACCTAACATTTTTCTACAGAGAAGGAAACAGATTTAGATAAAGAAGTTGATAATGGTCATTACCAAGACCTGGTGAAAAGGCTTTAAACCCAGACAGCTCTGACCTAAAAGCTTCTGCCTCTGAGATATACTTTATTTTCTAAAGTTTATCAGAATGTCAGACGTGGTGGTGCATGCCTTTAATCCTAGCACTTGGGAGGCAGAGGCAGGCAGATCTTTGTGAATTCAAGGCCAGCCTGGTCTACAGAGTGAGTTCCAGGACAGCTGGGGCTACAGGGAGATCCTGCCTCAAAAAGACAAAAAAAAAAAAAAAAAAAGCAACATCTGATGATTTTTGAAAAATATCTGAGCACTAAGGAACAAATGAGAGGATACATATGAATGAAGATAGAATCACATACAACTTAGTTGTCCTCGTTCCTGGTGTATATCCTATTTCTTAAAAATCCTGTCAGTTGCCAGCCGTGGTAGTGCATGCCTTTAATCCTAGCACTCAGGAGGCAGAGACAGGTGGATCTCTATGAGTTCAAGGCCCTCCTGGTCTACATAGTGAGCTTTAGGCCAGCTGGGACTAAAGGGAGACTCTATCAAAAAGACAAAAAAAAAAAAAATAAATCCCGTCAGTCATCAGTCCTCTGTTGCAATTAACCTTGGGTTGCAGCCTGGCATGCTATTGTGCTGTTTACTAAAATATGTAGGTACAGAGACTTGGGTTATTTGTATTGGAATTATAGAGTCAGTCACAGCATCAATCACAGGCTAGAGAATGAACACACATTTCATAACTCTGTTGCCTGTGAGTTCCTGGCTTGCTGCTGGCCAACCACAGGACATGCCTTCAGCATTACACAACCCTTGGAGATGTAATCTAAATCATAATGACAGCAGCTGTAATACTGGTGTGATTATTACACATTCTCGTTAAGATAATAAAGATCAGATTTTTGTATGTGTTAAGATATTCTTATTGCATATAAAATACTGTTAACTTCAGGCTTTTAAGGAATTAATGGGGGGAGAGAATGAATTGATACAACAGCCTCTATTTGTCAGGGAAGCTAAGTTACTTGTATGTTTATTTATTTATTTTTATTTTTATTTATTTATGTGTATGAATGTACTGTCTGCATGCAGGTCTGTGCACCCATGTCGTGCAATGCTGTGGAGGTCAGAAGAGGGTCTTGGATTCCCCTGGAACTGGAGTTCTCCTGGAATTGGAGTTACAAACAGTTCTCAGCCACCATGTGGGTGCTGGGGATCAAATCCGGGTCCTCTGCAAGAGCAGTCGGTGCTCTCAACCACTAGGCCATCTCTCCAGCCCCACTTGTATGTTTAGAAAGACAACCAGCAAGCAGGGTTATGGTGGTGCACAACTTTAATCCCAGCACTTAGGGCAGAGGTAGGTGGATCTCTGTGTGATAGAGGCCAACCTGGTCTATCTACAGAGTTTCAGGCCAGCTGGGGCTACAAGGAGACCTCGTCTCAAACAATAACATAAAATAACATACAATAAAGTTAAAAAAATGAACAGCATCCCGTGAGATTTTAACTGAGAGGCAATCTAGTCTCCTATGGGACATATTCTGAACCTTTCCAACTAAATGTAAAAGTGAACACTTCTATCAAACACTGAATTTACTATAGAGCCAAAGGAAGTAATTTTGTAGAGCATTTACAAAATTTGAACAATATTTTATAACCTTTTTTCAATATTAAAAACATCATTAAATAATTTAAAACAAAATAATGAGTAGTTACCAAGAACAATAATGGTATTTTCTCAATCAGCACTTCCAACGAACATTTAAATAATTTCTATTGCAATGAGCCTGTTTTTAATGATAGACAGCCAGCAGCACAGGCAGGGGTGGCCGGGAAGGGCTGAACTGAGCAAGTGAGCAAAGGGAGGTGGAGCCTGGACACAAGGCTGAGGAGGAGAAGAAACAGAGGGAACTCGGAGGCAGAGAGGGAAGCAAGGGACGGGGAAAAGAACTGTGCACAGGGCTAGGGGCCTGGAGACCAAAGATATGGTCCATACCTGTCCCCCGGCAGGGGCCTGACATCTGACTCCTGACATTTGCTCTGTCCAGCTACACTTTGCATGTCTGTCTGTTGATGACCCCCTCCATGTAAGAACTGCAGACACCTACACAGGACACACTAACATCAATGAAGGGGCTGACAATGCCGAGGAGCAGTGGTTCATGCTCAGTCTGTTATTGCCACAGTTGAATGTTTGTCAGCGCTCAAAGAACTCCTGGCTGGAAATGGAAAGAGAACAAATGCTACTGAAGATCGTGTTTCAAAGCACAGAGGACCCCAGATTCAGGAAAGCAACTGGAAACAGCTGAGAACTTCTGGGGTCAGCCAGAAGGGCCAGGAGGTGCTGTTTGGATGTGGACTATCTTCCTGCATCCGCAGTGAAGAGGTGAGCTCAGCTCCATCTTTACTAAGAATTCAGAATAAGAGCTGGAGTTGACTCCCAGTTTGCTTTCCTGCTTTGAAGTCCATGCCTGTTTCTAAACAGAGGTTCTAGCTTCTGCCCTTACTCATCAGAATGGCATGGTTTACTAAGAAAGTTCTCTAAATTAGAAAATCAGTGCATGAAGTGGAGTCCTCTGGAACCATGGACAAGACTCCAACTTGCTGGTTTATCATGTAATTCTTGAGAAAACAGGAGGTACATTTCAGCTCTAAGATGCTGAGAGACCTTCCAAAACATCTGCACATTTGTCAGAACATTTCACTCTCTAGCTATTTGGAAATACAATCCCTGGTTATCTTCATAGACTGAGCTATACTTTTGTTTAATGCTTTTGCAAGAGTCTTCACATACATTTTCTCTTTTCCTAGATGAAGAACCAATTACAACTGTGGTTGAAGTGTTGTCAACATGCAAAGGTCATCTCAGCTTGCAAGGTAGCATTCTCTGCTCAGTCTTCTGACACCTAACTTTGTAAGTTGGATAGTCTTGGAGCACATATGATGCATATCTTATAGAACTATCCTTCAATATTTCATTTCTCCAAGGCCAAAGTGTTGAACAAGTGGTCCTAAACCTAATAGGTTCATTGTTTTATAAGCAGACATGTGAAGTTTCTCCTTTATGGAAAGTAAAATCTGAGTCGACTCCCTTCAGGATTGTCTCTAAGGCCACATTTTGAATGCAGACCTTCTCTTTGGGCAAATTTGAGACTGCCTGGACTATGTCTGCTGTTTCTCAAGGGCATGTTTGCTGTTCTGTAAATGTTAGATTCTGAAAGTGCAAAGCTGAATGATTCTGTCCTGAGCAGACTGTCTACCATAACCCTATTAGGGCGAATGTTCACAGCTCTGAAGTTTCTACCATCTGAGATCATTTACAGTAAGACTGAGAGTTGCTTAAACTTTGCCAAGGGAGATTCATGGACTACTCTCCTTTGAACTCTATCTTTTCTTGAAAGTGACATGGGTAATGCCACAGGTTATAAACATGGAGAAATTTAAAATGAATTTTTAACAATTATACAGGATTGACATGTAAGTAATTGAACATATGTTAGCTATTCAGAATGTGTGTTTATAAACTAAAAATAGTAAATGGTTCATTGCCTAATAAAATGAGAGCATTGTATGCTTTAATTAATCATTCTGTTCTCCATTTCTGTTGCATTTGTATGGATCCTTCTAAAAAGGAGTTTAAAGAGTTCACACTTCTATGTATCAGATGTAGAGAGCTAAAGAAACATACTCAAACTTAATCAACGACAAAGCTTTGTAAGAAAGAATTCAGTTAGAAAAGGAAGTCCTATGGGGATCATGTTTTTTCAAGACCTGTAGCAGTTACCTCAACTACATTTTAAAGCCAACACTTATTGATCTGTGTTCAAGAGAAACTGTAGAGACAATGGAAGCATTTTCAAATCCCTGTATCAACAGCAGAAGTATTTCAGACCCAAGACAAATAATTATTAAAGGTAAGTTCCTTGGAGAGAATTATAAAATCACTTTATCCTAATGAGACAAATCCGGTTCAACTAGACCAACTGCTGAATGCCAGTTGCCAGGTCCATGTGGCTTTGGAAGCTGATGGTAACTTTCTTTTTTTTATTTTTTATTGATGCTTTGTGTATTTCATACATCATTTTCCAATTCAGTTCAGGCATATATCCCCTTCCCTTCCCCCCACCCCACCCCTACCCATCCCAGATCATGCATTCTGCCATAACTTTTCTGCATCTTTCTCTGTTTTTCGTTTTGTTTTCTTTTCATTTTTTTAACAATAAGTGATCATTTGTGAGTGCAAGCATCCTTCATGTAAAACCAATTTGCAAGCAGTTGTGCCCAAACCCACACAGCTCATGGGTCCCACCATCCAGCAGGGGGGGGGCTTGATTAGTAGGATCGAAAGGTTATGCCTGGACAAGCTGGCAGCCCATGAAAGAAAACAACCAGAATTGACTAGAGACCAAGACATAGGCTCCAGAGAAAGGAGACTGTTTTGCTTCTCATCCACTTGTGCCCCTTTTCTAAGCCTAGGGAACAATCTGCGGAAGAGGGGGCATGGTAGAATGTAAGGGCTGTGATTGGGGTTAATGGTGAAACTACAACAATATAGGCTGATGGTAACTTTCAAAAGCATCACCTTCATGTACATGAGCTAGTTAAAATATCTTCAGCCAAACTCTTTCAAAATAATTCGGCATATTTTACAAATTAGGATATAAGGATTTAAAATATTAAAGAATTCATTCAACTTCATACAAGTAGTAGATGGTAAAACTAACATGACAAAGGGGATTTTACTAAATTCACTTCTTCATTTTGAGGTACTTCTAATTGCCACAGACTATGTTGGTGCTGAGATAGGATTCAAGAAAAACAGGAGAGACCAGAGCCTTCGGGTCCATGGGGCTTGGGAGATGTACAATAAACAAGGAACTGTCCAAAAAGAAATGATTTTTTGAAAGGCTCTGAAGAAGTGACATCCAAAGCTCAGGCTTCAGTGAGTTACTCAGGCAAGGAAAGAGGGAGAGCAGGGCAAGTGGTCAGCCACTGGGTCCCCAACCCTCCTAGGCCATCAGCTCTCCAGCTCTGTAGGAGGCAGCTGACCTGTAAGAGCCATCCTGTGGGAAGGGCCATGCACAGCCAACTCAGAGGACCTTTTCTACCACTAATTATCTAGGCCAGGATTCTCAGACTGGGTCCCGGGCAAGGGAAATCTTACCTGGGAACTTCTTAAGCATGAACATTCCATTTACTGCTCCAGACTAGATGACTGAAAATTCTGACAGAGGGGCCTAAGATCTGAATGGTTATAAGCCTTCTATGGGAGTCCAAGGCCCATTCAAGTTTGAGAGAATGTTGCTGTGCTCTATGTTGCTCTGAAAATCAGTTTCTCCAATTTGAAATTTCTTCAGCTGGAAAATAGGTGTAACATTTTGAAGGTCAAGTGGCATACACTTAAAAACATTCCTATGCTTAATAAATAATATGATTATAATGCATTATTATTATAGCAAATTATTATTCATAACTCTTTTTGAGATAGCAATTCCTCTTGCGCTAGAAGAAAAGTAGAGAAAGCAATTTCAAAATGGTCATGGTGGCCCATACTTGCAATCTCAGTACTCAGAAGGTTGAAGCAGGAGGATTGCTAATTTGAGACCACTTTAAGCTATAGCACCTTTTCAAATAAATAAATAAATAAATAAATAAGACTTGAAGATTTCCATTATGGGGCAGGATATATAAGTAACAGACTGTTCACACTAAGGAAGAGTGGTTTTATCTCTAATAATAAGCTGTCTAATTCTTCCCATCACCTCCACCAGGAAAAACAACATCACTGCTTGATTTGAAGGATGGGAATGATTGGGGATTTTAAAGCAATTTATTCAATCAATCAGCAATGGACCTGGCCAAGGCCAGTGTATATTTTAGTACATTTACACTGCAGCTTAGCATTTGCTAAGGTTTGTTCAGTATATTAGTCTCTAACCATTCCAGCAGACCCCAGGATGCTGAAAGGCTGTCATCCACTGGTCCTATTTTAACCTGAACCACAAAATGTCATAATTATGTGGCAGCAAAAGGTGACTGTCCTGAGAGCTCTGGGCACTCTGCAATCGGGAGACAACTTTGAAATTCTACCTACTGCTGTTGCAGAAATTAGAATTTGGCTATTTAGAGTGGACGGTAAACCACAGCCAAATGCTGATTCATGAACTATGATTCAATAACAATGCCAGTTGTCTTCCTGGATTTGCAAGATGCCACATACACTTCTGCCAAGCTAATTTTCTTAATGTGAAAAAGGTGTGTGAGTTGCGAACTCAGCTTGCCTTGAGAGCTTGACAAAAGGATATATATATATAATAAATAGAATATATAGATATATAATAGTATATATATTCTCACTCGGATCCACCACAGCTAAAATTTAAAGGAAAGGGTTGCCAAGCTATGGGCTGAGCTCATTTAAGAAAGCCCAGAGGAAAGTTCTATTCAGAGTGAGTTTTATAGGAACCATGTGGGCTCCTATAGCTTGAGCGTGACGTTGAAGGCTTCAGGATGGACAAAGCTGGGAGGTCTTCACTTTGTAGCCATGGAACCGCATGCTGATGGCAGAACCATCTTTATTGCATGTGTGTGTTGAAAATGTGTAATTTACCCACAAATACAAATATACCATTGTTATTTCTATTACTCTACTTCTCAGAGGTTACCATTAAAGTTGTGCCTGCATTTAAAACAATAATCTTTCAAGTGAATGTAATTATATATTTTTCATTTTTTTCCATGCCAGAGAAAGAAACTGAAAGAAATTGAGTGAGCCTGGCCCACAACAAACTTCAGGGCCAAATATAAACACACCTTGAAAATCAGAAAGCTTAAGATATCTCTCAACAGACGCACCCAGCAGATGCTGAATAAAGAACAGATGCTGGGAAGGGGCTGCCTGGCTTGCTCTCTCCCTGAAGGATCATCTCAAATTGAAGATGGAAAACTCCAGAGAGAGCTACTCAGCAGTGGCATGTTGACATTGCACAAGATTCTGAACGAACCTCATCTTTTCTTGTACGTGAACCATTGGGGTGCTCTTAATAACATTTCCTTTCTGCCCTACATTAGGTAAGCCACAAATCACTGTCCTTTCTTCCACTGCCCAGAAAGTACAGCCCCACCCCGTAAATATGTACCATTTTAAAGTGTCAATCAAAAATTAAAATAATGGAAAAAGCAAATAGAGCTCCACTTGAATCCTTGCATTTTAGAACATTTTCCCCACTGGAATCTGATAGCTGTTTTGTGTAGTTTGCTTGCACTCGTTTATAATGAAAGAATGACGGAGACACAGCATGGTTTGGGGAGAGCAGAGATTCTGTCATACTCCCCACCCGGGAAAAAGTGAAGTAGACTACATCTTTATCCTAGAGTTGCTTATTGTGTTGTAGCTACATTGATTTGATGTAGAGGAAATAATGGCTGCAGTTTGTAGCACTTTGTAAATTTGCATGTAAAGTAATCATTCATTTTAGAGGCTCTGCACACATCTTATAAATCATACATGTTTGTCAGAGCTTGTTCATGTAGGAAAATTAAAATGAAACCCTTTCCCATAATGTAAGTATGAAAAGGCTAGTGCCAGAAAATAAACCTGCGAGCTGGTGTCTTTTCTCATGGCAAACCAGGCTCTGTTTTTCTCCTATTATTCCTTTTCAGAAGAAAATAGATCTTAGTAACAAACAAATACCACACAAACTTACATTATAAATTCAAAAGAATAAAGCAACAAATATTTATTTTTATTGGGATTTTATTGAAGTAAATTTGGTATTGTTATAGCAAGCTTAAAATCTCAATTTTAAGTGAAATTTTAAAGGATGATAATCACTGGTCAATTTTTATTATTATGTCACTTTAATTTATACAAAACATTTTTTTTCTTCTAAGGCTTGAATCCAGGATGTTGTGAATACTTTGCTACTGAGTTATATCCCCAGATCTTATATATATATATATATATATATATATTATATATATCTATATATAATTTTTAATATTTTAATGGAGATTATATTTTAGGGAAGTTTTAAGTTTACAGAAAGAAATATTGTGCAAAAATACAAAGACTTTCCATCTACAATGTTTTCTCTCTCCACCTCAACAAACACAATTTCTGTTGTCACTGACACCTTCCACTGATGTGGGACAGTGGTTACTACTGGATAGTGCCAGGATATCATTATTCACTGAAGTTCACATCATAGTCCATCCTGTGTTTCACTCTTTGTGATGTACGTTCCTCATAGAGATTTGATGCATACATAATACCAGGTCTCTACCACTCTGGTTTTATGTTGAACAGCTCCACTCTAAAAGTCCCCTGTTCATTCCTTCCCCCACTGCCACCATTGCCGTGGCACGCGTTAAACCATTACTCACTTTCAAACTGTTGCTTTGCCTTATTTACATATCATATAGTTGGAATCATGGGGTATGCAGACTGGATTTTTCATTAATGGTCCTGCCATGCTTTTTCAAGGGTTGATAGTATATTTCCTTTTATTTTTCAATTGTCCATGTACACCACAGTTTTGAAGCACAGTTTTTATTATGAGCTACTTGTATAAAATGATATCTCAGTGGATTACATAAATATTACCACCATAGCTTAAAAAATCCCTATTCAAAACATTCCAAATCAGAAATTATCTAAAACCCAAAATATTTGGAGTACTGACATAGCAACATTTGTGGAAAATTACACATTTGACCATTAGGTGAGTTGTAGTAAGACATACACACTCCAAATACCTCAGTCTATGTGTGCAAGGTGTGTATGAAATGCAGATGGATTTCATATTTAGGCCTGGGTGCCATCCCTGAGATAACCCATATACACACAAATAATAGTCCTCAAACCTGAAAACATCTATGTCCCAAACTACTTCTGGTTCTAATCATTTCGCATAAGAGACAGAAAAGGGCATCAGATTCCTTGAAACTGGCTTTACAGGTGCTTGTTAGCCACCATATAGGAGCTGGGAACTGAACCCAGGCCCTCTGCAAGAGCAGCTAGTGTTCTTAACCATTGAGCCATCTCTCTAGCCACCCTGATATTATATTTCATGGAATCACATACAACACAATGCCTTCCCTGTGTGTATTCTGAGACATTACAACCCACACTGTCTTATTTGCCCTGCATTCTGCATCTCTCTGATACATTCATCACCAAGTGTTAACACCCCTATCTCCAGATTTTCCTACAGTGAGGTCCTCTCACCTTCTACCTTCTGTCCACTGTGCTGCTTCAGGCAGGTCCTCTCACCACAGACACTGCCCTGTGCCATAGTCCCTCCAATGATATTAGTGGGGCTGAAACTTGACAACCAGTCTCCACATTGTCAGCAAGGGAATTGTGTAGTGTCAGAGCCCAGTTTCCATTCCATAGCCATAAGGACACCATAAGACAGTGCAGCTCAGAAGCTAGAGTCAGGCTGTCTCCAGTAAACAGCTTTTATTGCCTTCCCTTCTTCTTGTTTTTCTGCCATATTTGTCTTCCCTCCAGCTCTCCACACAACTATACCCCTCTCTTCCCTCTCCACACAACTATACCCCTCTCTTCCCTCTCCACACAGCTATACCCGACACCAAAAGGAAGAGTTCTGACAGGTGGAAGGCTGCTTGTCAAGTCTCAGCCCCGCTAATACATTCTCCCTCTTCCCACAGATCTGGAAGTCAAATCCAGAGTCACCCCAGGGAACACTGAATCTCATTGGCTGTCATTCTCTGGCCCCTGAAGTCCACTTTGTATTTCCTTACCAGATTCAGGCTGCTTTACTTATTTATTTTTCTAAGAATTTGACAGACACACAACACAAACACATAGCTAACAAAAATAAACTGGGGGTTGTGGGAAATTCCTAAGTGTTCATTACCCACTTGTGGAAACTATGCATACTTCAGCATCTTTTCTTAACGTTTTATGAGCAACACTCTCTTTATATTAGAATTGCTGTGAATTTCCAATGCCTGTAGTATCTGTGATTCTATGTTCTTTTGATACTATTTGGTCTACAACCCCTGAGGCTGAGGTCATTCTCCTGGTGTCTCCAGACAGTGGTTTTCAAGATAGGCACAAAACCAAACTCTACAGAGATTTGTTTTTATACAGGTTGTAATTTATTAAAATAATCACTAAATATTTTTTTCATTTATATATATATATATGTATGTAGATACGTATTGCTATGTTTGTGTGTAGGTGTGTCTGTGTGTCTCTCTGTCTTCTCTGTATGTGTGTGTAGGCGTCTCTCATATGGGTTCTGGGGATCAGGTCATCAGAGTTGACAAGAGATGCCTTTACCCACTGAGCCATTGTGCTTTTCTAAATATTTTTCATGAAAATATTTTCCCTCTTTTTACATGAATGTTTTTGAGTTGTCTTTTTAAAAATATGAAAACTGGATATAATGAGAGGTACATGCTTTCAGTACAGGAGCATCTCATTAATTTTACCTGCTCAAACATCAGCTTGTGGAGATTTAAACCTCACATACTTCCTGGGCAATTGAGACTCATCTTGCAGTAGGCTGGTGGGGAGAGTGGAAGGCATTTATAAGCAGTGGTAGATGAAAGAGTGCCTTCAGCACAGAGATAAAGTTACTATGCTTTTAAATGTAAGACATAGTTTATCTTAGTAGGTTTTTAACAAACCAGTCAGGACAAAAAGGTGATTAGGACTGAACTGCCTACATTGAGAGATACCATGAACACCCCAATCCTTGCCTTTGGAAGCACTGCTTGTCAAAAAAAAAAAAAAAAACCTCATCTCTCTACATCTGTGCTCCTCTATTGGAGCAGTCCTATATCAACATCCATTTCATTGAAAGCGGCCTCATCATTATTCATTAATACACACTATCAAGTGAGGGCAATTACTTTCTCAGCAAGAAATCATCATGGAGAATGCATAAATTATTATCCTTCCTTTAAATACAGGAGGATTACGGAGAATGTTAACCCGAGGCAAAGCAGCTTCTCTGCTTGAGACGGCATTAGAGGACTCCATCAGGAATCTGAAACGTGAGCTTTTCTCCAGCTGGTTTTTCAGAAGATGAGTTATGCCATGCATTTATAATTGCTAAATTTTCAAATGCTTGCTCCACCTGGAGTTGCTGGTGCCTCTGTTATTGGGTTTGCATAATTCTCCTGGAGGAACAAGTCAACTTTGAGGCTCTAGTGCTTGTGTATTACTAGCTCTGGGTGAAATTAAGAATTCTCTATAGAGTAGCTAGCTCCTTGAGAGAGATGAATACAGTTCCTGCCTCCCTCTGACCTATGTGTGGCATTTCCTGGCCTGTGCACAGGCAGCCCTCAGTAGAGCTACAGAAGGGGGGGGGGTCAGAAGCAAAACTTCATTTTCTCTTGAGAGAAAATTAGAAATGTCTGGAAATGAGATTTGTTAGTGTCTCCTTTCTGAGCCCTGACATACAGCCCCACTGGAAAGCTATGGTGGGGGTATTCAGCCCAAGCTCTTCATTGCCATCTGTACCCAAGAGGGGTGCCTGCTTCCACTCACTGCAATTAAAAAACAAATTTATTTAGATTTCCTGTTGTGCTCTGAAATTGTTTTCAATAGATTTTGTAGAGTTTCACAGACCATGAAAGGATGATACACATTTCTGCATAGGAATTCAGTTTAGCTGTTTCCAAAGGAATCTCCCAGTGCTTCTTTCTCACTCTAAAATATTCTCCTTGTATATTGAGTAAGTAGCTACCTTGAAAACTTTGAAAGCACATTTTTATCTTAAGAGGAAATTATATATGAACCTTCCAGATTGCCCTCAAACAAAACAATCCAAGCTCATGGTTTCGAAGATTATGCCCTGATAATGTACAATTTCTGACCTTTAATAGCTTTGAACTTAAAATAACCTAGAGATTAAAGAATTTAATTTCCAGAAATATATGATCCTTGAATATATCTTATTTTACAAAGAAACTCTAGAGTGTTACTTCTGACAACTTTGATTTCTTTATGGCATGCTCTGGGTTAGTGGACATATGTAATAATGGATACAAGACATATCTCTACATGTTTACTGCAGGCTTTTGAGTGGAATAGGTGTAAACTCATTGTAGTTTTTAAGGATTCCTTCTGTTAATTGAAATAATTGTTATCATTGGATTTTGAGATACTGAAGGAGCCAAATCACAGATAAACAATCTTTGATATCATTTGAAGGAAACTCCACTTCCTTGGCATGTTTTCTTTGGAAGAATGAGAGAGGAGAATATTTCTACAACTTTAAAGTGTGACACAGAGCCCCACAAATACTGAGGTCTATAAAGATGAATACCATGTAATTTATAAAGGCAAATTAAGGGCTGGAGAGATTGATCGGTGGTTAAGAGAGCTGGCTGTTCTTCCAGGGGACCTGGATTCCACTCCTAGCACCTACATGTGGCTATAACAGTCTATAACTTCAGTTCAAGAGGATCTGATGTCCTCTTGTCACCTCTGTGGCATTGCTCTACCCGGGTGCACTTACATACATGTAGGCAATGCACTCATATGCGTAAAACTTGAACACAAATAAATAAAATATTTTTAAATCAGTAAAATAAATAACTCAGTAAAATAGGCTAGAACCCTGTTCTGAGAATGACAAGATCTCATCTAAAGTGCTCAACTAAATTCTTCATGGCTCCCAGTCAAGCAGTGTCTCAGTGTCTGTCACCAGCTGTGCCAAGGAGCTATCTGGCCAGGTGGGACTCAAGCTGCCTCCTGGCCTCTCATCACACCTCCACACTGAACTGCTTCAAACCCGCAGACAGCCACATTCAGCCCCAAGGAAGCAGCCAAGGAAGATGAAAGAGACAAAAAAAGAAGGAAAATGAAAGACCCAAGCAAAATTCTGCTTCCACAATTCAGGACACTGAGCTTAGAAGGGGGATGATGTGCCTATGACGTGATCTGACCTAGTGATCTGACCATTCCTGAGTAGGAGAACTGCTGACAAGCAGATCTGAGAGTCTGTGCTTCAACTTCTTTGTCAGATTTGAGGCAACATTTTAAACACAGTAACATTTCTTGACTCAGACCATTGGATTTAGTATCAAAGTTGGGAGAACAGCCAGCCATCTCTGTAATAGGATCTTCCTCTCCTGCGCTCCTTAGTCTCTTCACACTGTACTGCCAAGGAGGATAGAGTTATAATAAACATGTAAGAGAAGAGCTTTAGAAGAATAGGTCATAAACTTACATAGCGTGTTTATTGAGCATGTTTTATGTGGGTGCTGGAAATGGAGGTCTGAGTAAAGACCCATGATTGCTTTAGATCTTATGTTCTTAACTGGAGAAACAAGCTAATAAGCCAGTAATATAAAAGCAGCATCACAAAAATTGGCACTAAGAGGAAAAACAGAGGATTGTGACTTAAGGGAGGCAGGTGTCCTTGCTTCTATAGCTGGGGACCTGTACTCTCCTGAGGGACAGTGTTCTTCTGTTTGTAGGAAGTGGGAAGGTTAAAGGGTATGACTGAAGGGAGACAGACATCCCAGCTTCTGCAGCTAGGGGCCCATGCTCTTCTAAGAGGTAGTTTTTGAGCAGAGGTCTAAAGATGGTTCTACAATGAAACATCCTTGCATGCAAAGATAGAAAGGCTGGAGGAAGGTCACAGGCAGCAAACAGAAAGCTAGGATGCCAGTACTGACATCAGTGATGGCTTCAGACAAAGTCTTCATCTCCATGAATACATTCAAAAAGCTACCTGTAAACTACTTTCCAAATATAAAATGGATGTCTAGAACTTTGTCTTTTCTACATGTGTAATTAATGTCTAGGGATAAACTACTGGCAAACCATTGCTGTCCTTTTCCATATCCAGTGTTTTAGTCCGTAGCCTACAAAGGTACCTGGTATATTATTGGCCCATTTCCTGTTGCTATATTAAAATACTAGAGACTAGATGCTTTATAAAGAGATTTTAAGCTTGTGACACTGGTATCTAAGGGTCCACAAAGTATAGTGTTTGGTATCCTAGTAAAGAACTTCTGGCTGCTTCACAACATAGTAGAAGGTTTCCTTATGATAGTGTACAGAAAGAAGAATATGACAAGACAGAAAATCAAAGAGTTTCAGAGACTGGGATCACTCTTTTACTTTTTTTTTCTTTTTTCTTTTTTTTATAAATTTATTTTATTTTATTTTACTTTTGTATGTGTATGAATGTGCTGTCTGCATGCAGGTTTGTGCACCCATGTCGTGCAATGCCTCGG
The DNA here is from genome assembly GCA_009823505.1 of Rhizomys pruinosus. Lineage (NCBI taxonomy): Eukaryota > Metazoa > Chordata > Mammalia > Rodentia > Spalacidae > Rhizomys > Rhizomys pruinosus. The sequence goes on along the minus strand of VZQC01007782.1, from coordinate 345,304 downwards.
AGGTCAGAAGAGGGTGTTGGATTCCCCTGGAACTGGAGTTCTCCTGGAATTGGAGTTGCAGATGGTTCCCAGCCACCATGTGGGTGCTGGGGATCGAACCTGGGTCCTCTGCAAGAGCAGTTGGCACTCTTAACCTCTAGGCCATCTCTCCAGCCCCTGGGATCACTCTTTTAATAAGAAAAGGCCTGCATGTGAGAACTAACTGTGGTCTCACCAGAACTACATTAAACCATTCTCAGAGCAATGCCCTCATTGATAAAACCTGCTTTCACTAGCCCCCACTTCTTAAAGGCTCTGCCATCTTTAAATATAGCCCATGGAGAACCAAACCCATCATATGAAGGGATGTGCTCAGGCCATAGCCAAGTGCAAATCACTCAGTCACCCAGGCATATAGCGGGGACTGACATGTAGACTTTTCTCTTAGTAAAACCATCCTTAGATGATCAAAGACACAGAATACAGGTGTCTAACCAAAACTCCTTAGTCTTTTACTCAAGTCCTTTCTGGAGAAACTTCTAATGCCAACCTTGGTTTTGGCTGGACACTCCTTCCCATCTACCAGGCAGCTATACTGCTCTCTCACATTTATCCAACTCTGTGGTATGGTGTTACTATGCCAACGTTATCCTGACCTGAATAAAAGCACCTGACTTGGGGCTGGAGAGATGGCTCAGAGATTAAGAACACTGGATGCTCTTGAGAAGAGCTGGGTTCAAAACCCAGCACCCACATGGTGGCTCACAACTATCCATAACTCTAGTTCCACAGGATCTGATGCCCTCTTTTTGACCTCCACAGGCATTGCACTTACAGGCAATACACTAATACACATAAAATAAAGATAATACATATTTTTTGGAAAAACTTGACTCTTAAACTTAGTTTGTAAGAATGAGCCTGATCTTGGAAGACACTTGTTCCCTCAGATATCACAACTGTCCAGACCCTGGAACTATGCTGCTGGAACTATCTCTGGAACTCTTTCCATGAGTTGGGCCTCATTCATCCATTTTTATTCCAAACTGTTTCTCCAGCTCCAATTGGGGAAGGACAAGTTTGGAGTCACCCTTACCAAACAATCTTGCCTGTTCATCCCTACTTCTAGAATATCTCATATACGCAATGTCAATCATCCCTTGTCAATCTTCGTATTTTCAGTGAAGATGGGCATGCTGTCCTTTTGATTCTTTGATAATATGTTAATTCTCAAACATACCCATATTCATTTATTCTTTTTTTTCTGAGTGGAGTAGCAAATCAAGATTCCCAGGAAACAAGTTTAAACACCCAATTCACAAGACAAAAGAGCACTTGTTTTTTTCCAGTGTCAATTATAAGTGATTATTTCAGATTATGTCTATTTCATAAAAGTCATCCCTACACTGTGGCTTGGGTCTTCTCATCATCTCTATCCAGAGTGGATAAGTCCTCCCACTATTCTGTCTGAATCAATTCCATTGATTAAAGTTTAGCTCAAACTCTACCTTTTCCACAGGTAACTCTCTGGTCACTCCAGTGTCTCAGAAGCCAGGATCATTGAAGAATTTTAAATTTTGTATATCATAAATTCTTCTTATATGCCAGACATGGTGGAGCGTGCCTTTAATCCCAGAACTTGGGAGTCAGAGGCAGATGAATCCCTGTGAGATTGAGGCCAGCTTGGTCTACATGGCAAGTTTGAGGCCAGCTGGGGATGCATGGAGACTATGTCTCAAAAAATCATAGCACCGAGAAAATACCCCAAAACAAAAATTATGCTTCTATTAAACCCTAGAATCTTTATTAAAATGAAGTCTTCTTCGTGAATTTGAGGGAGTCTAATATGCTATATCTGTTGATTGGATGTGAATAGACTGTTAGGTGTTTATTTATTCTGAGCTTGGGGCCCAGAAATCACTGTGGTTGCCAGGATGCTCCTATGCCTGGGATTTTATATTCAACCATGCATCCAGAGAGACAGGCTTATGCTGCTGATTTAAACCTGCCATATTTTCTGGTGATGGAGGCCATTCCAAAGCTACTAGTGCTGAGAGAACAAGAGATTATGATCCTCTCCTCCTGGAGCTAAATGTTCTCCAGGAATGATAGAAGTCATTTTCTCCAAGTTAGTCGGGAGAATAGAAACAAGTGCGCATTTTATTGAGATTGAATTATTACAGGTTTACTTCCTGAGAGAAAATGGGGAAAGAAAGCATTCAAGCATATGGAGAAAACCACCAACTTTTGACACTTAATTTCTTTCTTCCTGAAAAATGGCTGATCCCCCTCTGTTCCTAAATTAAAGGAGAAAAGCTGATAACCAACTGCCTGCAGCAAACACATTTTGGATTTCTCATCACCACAGTCCCTAATACATAATAATAAAAATACAAAGGAGCACAGAGGCAAGGTGATATGCGCTGAGATGATGGCACATGCCTCTAATACCAGAACTTGGGATGTTGAGGCAAGAACATTGTGAGTTTGAGGCCATTCTGAGCTAGATATTGAGACCATATATTTTTTTTTTTCCGTACGTGTATGAATGTATTGTGTGCATGCAAGTCTGTGCACCCGTGACGTGCAATGCCGTGGAGGTCAGAAGAGGGCGTCGGACTCCCCTGGAACTGGAGTTCTCCTGGAATTGGAGTTTCAGACGGCTCTCGGCCGCCATGTGGGTGCTGGGGATCGAACCCGGGTCCTCTGCAAGAGCGGTCGGCGCTCTTAACCGCTAGGCCATCGCTCCAGCCCCGAGACCATATTTTTTTAAAGAATAGTCTTATTGGAGTCTCTTGGACCACTCTCACCAGTGACTCAAAGGGAGGTCTTTTCTATCTAACACTGTGTTCTTTGCCATATGCTGCCCAGGACTACGTACGCACTAATATTTAGACATTGTATGTGCATTTCTCTTGGGTTTAGGGGGGCAACACATTTACCTCTGGGTTCCCTAGGCCTCCAAGGTCCATTCGTCCTCACTCTTCTGCTTACCAATCAACCTTCCTTCTCCCTCCCTAGACCCAGCACGAACATTTTACCCACCCTTCCCCCAGTAACACCCATCTCCCACCATCCTCCTTCTCCTCATTCCCCCCCCACACACACCTGGTGGCCTCCTATATGTCCTCCTTCCCTTCTCCCCTCACAGCAGAATACTCCCACTTTCCTTACATTGCCCTTGTAACATCTGTTCCCTGCTCTTCCCCTCTTTCAGGTTCTGACTTTTCCTTTACCTCCGTGTATCCTTTCCATTTTCAGGCTCTTGGTGTTACATCGGGATATGCTCACATATAAGTGATTGGTGTTACAATCTCTAAATGAAGGAGAACATACATCAATTGTTTTTCTGCATTTGTGTTACTTCACTTAGTATAATGCTTTGTGGTACCATACGTTTACCTAAACATTTTATCTTTTCTTACTGCTGAGTAGAAAGCCATTGTATAAATGTACCACATTTTCTTTATCCATTCATAGTTGACCACATTTAGTTTTCCATTTCTTAGCTATCGTGAAGAGAGCAGCAGCAGACAGCGATGTACAGGTATCTCTACAGTAGCACAGGCTATAGCCAAAACTTGGTTATTCCCCAGAACTAGAAGATAAAACCCTATTGCTTCACAGCCAGTGAAGGGAAAACATGGGAAATGTGCAGGATAATTCCACACCAAGCTCTATCAACCCTGTAGGAGATTGCTACAGTGGGATCCCCCTGGAAGTGAGCCAGGAAACAGACCTCAGAGGAATAATTGCAGACCTATTCAGAGAAATTAAAGAAAATAAAAAGGAAGTCAGAGAACTAAGGAGAGAGAATGAAAAACTCAAAAAGGACCTAGAGGGAGACAATGACAAACTTTGGAAAGAACTAAAGGGAGAGAATGACAAACTCCAGAAAAAACTAGAGGGAGAAAATGACAAACTCCAGAAGGAAGTGAAAACACTGAAAAAGGAAGCTGACCAGCAAAGTAAAGAGCACCAAGTAGAGATTGAGAAGCTCAAAAAGGAAATGGAAATACTAAGAAATCACAGGATGAAATGAAAAAGGAAATAGAACACTCATCCAATCAAGAAGAAAGGAAAGGAAAAAGCCTCAGAAGGAGAATGGAGGAAGCAGAACAAAGAATATCAGACCTGGAAGATAACACAGAGCAATTAAAAGCTCAAAGATTATGAAAAATTTAAAAATACACAAAAGTGGAACAACCAGGAAATATGGGACACTATGAAAAGATCAAACCTCCACGATAGGAATAGAGGAAGAAGAATCTCAAGAGAATAGTATTGATCATATCTTCAACAGAATTATAGATGAAAATTTCCCCAAACTAAAAATAAACTCATACGAATACAAGAAGCACATATAACTCCAAAAGGACAGAAAAGAAACTCCCCACGCCATATCATAGTTAAAATGCTAGACACCCAAAACAAAGACAAAATTCTGTTTGTATTATAATCATTCTTCTGGAGGCATGGAGTGGTATTTCATCATAGGCTTCATTTGTAGCTCACTGGTAATGAGTAAGGTAAACAATTTGTTCTGTATTTACTAATAATTTATTTTCTATGGAGCAAGGTAGATTCTGTTTTTAAATTGGGCTTTCACTTTTTTGAGGTTCAAAAAATTTTAAATGTAGTTTAAAAAATCTATTTACTTGTTAAATTTATATACTAGATATTCTGAATTAGGTAAAAGTAGATAGTGTGTAGACTAGCCTTATGGCAAAGCAAGGTTGGAATCCCAGGAAAGTCATTTGTAGCAAACTGTCAGGCATATGACTACAAATGTGTGTTTGTCAGCAGTTAACTGTTGACCTGACAATTCCAGGTAAATTGTAGGGACAAAAATAAAATTCGTGGGTTGAAGAATAAATAGTAGGTGAAAAGATAGGATAAGTAAGGGCCTTTATTTTATTTTAAGCCACTAATTACCTTACCACAGTTTTGGTGAGATCACACCAATGGGTGGACGAGAGCACCAACTTCCCACACCTCATTTTAGAGGGAAATTACAGCTTGTGAATTTTCCAGAGACACAGCAGTTGAGCAGAGTGCCTTGAGGAGCAGTGAGCACTCCACGTCCAGGGTGTCTAAATGAAAATGGTATGTATGTGTCTTAGAGATGTCAGGAAGGTTCCCTTTGACAAACACTATTCTCTTAAAGATGCTCCTGAAATCTAAAGCATGTAGCACATAGAAAAACAGCATCTTCAGATAAGTCCATAGACAAATTGTTGAGTTAATTGAGCTATCAAAATTCTGTGTGTGCTTCCTGCAGGCTGCTCATGGCCCTTTGTGGTAAGCACTTGCCCACCATCTGGAAGACGCTAGTTTCAATCCCCAGCTCTGGAAACAAGGTCTAAAAACCCATGTTGTTCTCCACATTTTACCTGAATCCCTGGTGCACAATTTTAACGCAGTTTCACTCTGATGAACGGAATTAGTTTCTGTATATAAATCTTTTACAGAACAAGCTTATGTTAATTTAATAAGCACTTAGGCATCTTTCAGTTATGGATGTATCATTTTGGGGGAGAAAATCTTGTAATCATTCTCTATCATATGGAGAGACAGAAGATGCTAGGAATACTATGCAAATGTGACTTTATTCACATAAATTTTTTCAAAACATATTTTAATACCCACCTTCATGGATTAGACAAGGAGGGAATTGAAACCACCTCAACACCTCAATGTTTTTTTTCCTCATGACTTTAGGCTAATGAGAATTTCCAGGCAACCTCCAGCTGACTTATCAAAAAGAGATTTGACAAATAAATTAGCACAAAAGAATAGTGATAGCTTGACTTATTTAAAGACTACATATGAGCCTGGCAAATTTCTGGGTTGTTTTCATAGTATTTAAATGAAATTAAAAACTCATCTATTTTAGCCAGAAGTACTGGTTTGTGCTTTTCACTTTTCGTTCAGCACAGAGACCAATAATACAGTTAGGCCTACCTTGAGAACTCTCTCAAACTCCAGCACAAGTCATTTCAGGATTTCCTAACATTCCAAGATTTACTTTCAGCTTCGAAAATTCCTAAATTCTACTCAATACTCTATACATATCTTTCCCTGATAAAATTTTCTAACACCATAAATTTTAAATTGAAATTTATTTGTATTTGGAATATACAAATGCTTTTTAAAGCATTTAAGTTCTGGGCCTGGTGGTACACACATAATCCCAACACTGTAGATGCTAACGGGGAAGAATTATAAGTTAAAAGTTAGATAAACTTTATATGGGCTATATAGTGAAAATCTGTCTAAAATTAAATGAAATTAAAGAGTCGTGTGGCAAGGAATGAATTTCTTTCTATGTTTTCAACTTGCATAATACCTCTCACTAAAACATCTTTGCCTGCAATCAAGGAGGGAGGTCATTAACCTTTTCCACTTTCTCTTACGAAGTATTTTTTGTTTACTTACTAGACAAAGACACACTTGTCCTGCTAAAATCAACTTGGTACACTGTCCTAAGGGTACAAAAGCCTCTGTGCCAAAAGAATAGTCCAGAACATTAGCACCATAGAGAATTTTTAATACTTTGATTCTAATGTTATTATTTCAAAGCTTACACATATTTCTGATTTTAAAAAAGACTGACTTATTTTAAATTTCAAGCCTTCTGAGAATGTTCTAATACTGGACACTGGTACAGGTTGATGGGAGAAAGTGGTGAATGTCCTATTGCACAATATAACTTCAATATACACTGCATTGTTCTGAAGAGAGGCCATGAAGACCAGCCAAGACATGTTACCTTTGCCAAAGGGGATACCAGCCTTGACTTCAGGAGTCATGCTCCTGACATAAGTCTGTGTTCTATCTTTCTATCAGCATCTACTTACCTTAGAATTCAAATTCTTTTTTTATTTTATTTATTTTATGTGTATGAATGTACTGTCTGCATGCAGGTCTGTGCACCATTGTTGAGCAATGCCGTGGAGGTCAAAAGAGGGTGTCAGATTCCCCTGGAACTGGAGCTAAAGACGGTTCTCAGCCATCATGTGGGTGCTGGGAATTGAACCCGGGTCCTCTGTAAGAGCAGTCGGTGCTCTTAACCGCTAGGCCATCTCTCCAGCCTCAGAATTCAAATTCTTGAGTCATCTAACTGGCATCATGATACAGATGGTTGTGTGGTCGTTTCATCCAAAATGAAACAGCAAATACTTCTTCGTAGAAGAGACTCTGAACAACTGGCTGAGGTGCTGAAAGCTATATAGAGAGGTCTCATGATGTAGTTTCATGACTCATTCTGGGGCAGGCTTTTTGTTGTTGCAACTGCCTTTTAGTCATCCATACTCCTGTAAGGAACCCCTCACCCTTACTTCTGAAAGTAACCACAATAAACTCATTGGTTTTACCAAGTCCCTTGCAATACAAGATGAGACATGCAACTGAGCCTCATCCATGGGAGGTTGGAGGATCTTCAGGGCAATCCAGATATAACTACTCTTCCTCATCTGGTTTGAGATGATGTGGATCCTCACTGTACTGGTAACTGCTTGCTTTCTAAGGTGAATGATAAGCTTATGAGAAAGAATGTCTTTAAGAGAAACCTCAGGGTGGAAGAGTAACACCGAGTGTCCATGTTCTTCTCTAAGGCATGGAATGAGAGGGGTCTGCCTTTTGAGTAGGGTTATTTCCCCAAAGAGCTGACGGATTAAAGCACATACTGCAATCTCTGAAAGCAATGCGTGTGGGACTGGATCATAAGCAGGATGTAGAGTCTGACATGTGGTCTTTGCTGTGGGTGATATGTTACTGAGGCTCAGTCGTCTTCCTAGAAAGAACTTTTCCATGAATAGAATTAGAAGAAGGGCATGGTGATGCCAGCCTCAGCATTAGCTCCTGATCTGGCAGGAATGGTGGGAAAAAGGGATGATGAGATGGAGGTGTCAGCTTGCCATTTCTCACAGTTGGCTGAACATAAGGGAAAGAAAGCACAAGCTGGATCTGTGCTAAGAAGTCCTTTTTGAGATCTCAAACTGAGAAGAATTAGATAGTAAGGAGGAGGAAGGTAGAAGTGATAGCAGACAGCTCTCAGATCTGACCATAAATAGAGTGAACAGAAGGGAAATCTACGTTTCAACATACAGACAGGGGCTGTAGTAGTGGCTCAATACACAGAACTATGATAATCAGAAACTCTCAGCAATGGAACTGCTTGAATTGATCAAGACTTTCAAACAATGAGAGTTTGCAACAGTCTAGTTGGTAAGGGTGCATGCAGGACATGAAGGCAGATGGGATCTCTCTGAGTGCCCCAGAAGCTGAGTAACTGAGACTAAAGTTCCACAACCTGAAGCAATTAAAAAGAAATCAGTCCTGCAGCTGGAGAGATGGCTTAGTGGTTAAGAGCGCCAAGTGCTCTTGAAGAGGACCAAGTTTGATTCCCAGCACCCACATGACAGCTAAACGCCATCCTTAAGCTGGGCGTGCTGGCACACGCCTTTAATACTAGCACTCAGGAGGCCAAGGCAGGCAGATCTCTATGTGTTACAGGCCAGCCTGGTCTACAGAGTGAGTACCAGGACAGCTGGGGGTACGGAGAGACCCTATCTCACAAAAAAAAGAAAGAAAAACAAAGATATCAGTCCTAAATGGACTTACATGATTCACAAGGCCTGTGCCCTATGCTTATATAAACAGTAACACCTTCTAATAGGAGACTCTGAACAATTTACTGAGCTCCCTGCAAGTTATAGAGAGCTCCAGTTTCATGATACAGTTTCATGAGTCATCACTCATTCTGGGGTGGGCCTTTTGGTGATGCACCTGCCTTTGAGTTACCCACACTCCAGGCATTTAAGAGTACTTGATTATTGATGGCTGAGTTCTTCACAAATATGAATGAAAGACAACAAAGGAAAGGTATGAATTACAGGGGAGTGAGGGTTGGGCATGAGAGAGACAGTATTTGATGCCCAGTTCACCAGGCCTGAAAGGATTATGTTCAAAGGAGAGTTTTAAGAAGGATGTTGATTCAGTAGGCAACCAATACTGGCTTTGCTGAGCTCCATGGTGTGTTGTAATGTAAATGAGGAAAGAAGGACTGGAGAAATAGCTCAGCAGTTAAAAGATGCCTCACTGGTTGCTCTTGCAGAAGACCCAGGTTTGAATCCCAGCACCCACATGACAACTAACAACTGTTCCTAACTACAGTTCCAGGGAGTCTAATGCCCTCTTCTGTCCTCCATGGGTATTGCATGACATGGATACACTTCCATACATGCAGGCATAAGACTCACACACTCATGCACATAAAATAAAAATAAATAAAAGTGAGATAAAAGGATTTGGCAGATCTGAGTCACTCAGGCCAGCATATAAATTTGGCTTATAAAGTGCCAAAACAATCAAGATGGAATAAGAAAGAGCAAAGCAGACAAAGGGATCCGTTTAGGCTACCTAACAGCGAATTTGATAAGACTTGTGTCAAGCTACAATTCAGGGAAAAAGAAAAAATTAACAGGAAGCCAAACACTGTGCTACTGTGTTTCCAAAAGCTGTAAAGCTGTAACAGCAGTTTACAGCTGCATAAATGAGAAAAAGGATCACGCTTGACCTATGAGTAGGCAATTATCCTGCCCAGGTATAAAGCATAGTGGGAGTGGAAATGGTCTTACTAGCCTGGGGTTCTTTCAGCAGACAGGTATGACCAATGGGAAGGCATGTCCACAGTACTGAAGCCTGTCAGAACCAAAGATCTGGTTCCAAATGCAGTCATGGCAGGTTGCAGTACAGCCCTGAGGCTTGAACTGCACTGAAGAAATCAAACTAGCTCTGCTGAGACCATCCAGGATGTGGTGACACATAGTAGCCTTGTGGCAGCAATAGAAGCCCAAGATGAAGAGGTCAGGTGGTTCCTGAAAAATACCTGGGGATTAAAGATCCTTGGGTGTTGTAATGTCCCCCATATACTGGGGGGACATATTACTTTTTGAATGGAAGAAGTGATAAGATCTTTTTATACAGAATTGGACCTTGCTAATATTTCATTTTTACTATATTATTGTGTGTTCAAGCATAATTTCACTTACTTGAAGAAGATGATGATAGGCCTTCAGAGATCCTTTTCACTTTGTAAAATAAATTTTGTCATATAATGCTAACTTTTGAGTGTCTTACACCCGACATTAGTTACAGATCTTAGGTGAAGGGAGCCCACATGAGAGGGAAAAGTCATTACATAAGGTTGCAAATGAAAATCCCAGTTCCAGGAGTAAGGGACCTTTCTTGAAGTCATTGACCAAGGGAAAGCCAAGGCCTGAGAAACTAACAAGACCCTTGCCACGGCTTTTGTTTGCATACCAGTGGGTAATCCTATTTCAGAAGAAAGCATGCTTTGAAGACATGTGTTGGCTGGTTTCATAGTTCTGAAAGGCACTATGTGAGATGCTGTGGGAAAACTGTGAGCGAAAGTTCTACTCAGCTACAGGCCATGTGTTCTACAATAACAATGTGCTAGGCAAGTGCAATAGTGGCACAATAATTAGGGGTAAAACCAACTGCTTTCTAATCGGACTTAAGGCCTACTCCATGGGAGGGAACTCATGTTTGATAGTGTAAGCCAAATAAAAATCCTGTGGTGGTGAAGGTCATAAGCCCTGATGGGAAGGGCTACTTACATTGTTTTGTTATATGAATATGATGTACCTGTGGTCAAATTGCCTTCTAAATATGTGTGTTTATGGCTACAGATAACTATTGCTGTCAGCCTGAATTGACAATGGGAGTTGCACTACATAAGTTCATAACTGGTCAAATTTATGAGACAAAGTGTCACTGTGGTATAGCAGCCTAGAACTGTTGTTGCAATGCCCTCCAAGATGAAGTAGTCCATCCTGGAGGGAGACTTCTTAAGGCCCAGGAATTTCTAATTTGAAATATTACCTCCAGATGGGAGGGGGATGGATTCATGAGAATCGGCAAGTAAGCTAATTTCAAGTATATGGAAAAGCTGAAATGTACAAAATTCACAAGCCTCCTTCCCAAGAATATATAAGCAATAAACAATGATGGAGACCCTGAGCAGCTCAGCTGCAGAGAGGCACTGCAGAAACACAAGGAGCCACCTACAAGTCCTGTGGAGTACTCCAGAGTTCCAGCTTTCATGATTTTCAGTGATATTGAAAACCTTTTGAGTTTTCTCTGCTCCTGTAAGTAACCCTGACTCACACTCCTGTTAGAAACCAAAATAAACTCAGTGGCTTACAAAGTTGTAGATCAGTAGATCTACAACTTTGGACTGTCTTTGGTTCCCTGTCTGAGGTGAGTAGGCATCTGTTCACCTCTCTTCAGGAAAAGTCACACAACACATGTTACTCATTTATTTGGATTGAGACGAGTTGATGTTTCTAAGAAAAAGTAAGCAAGCTTCATTTAATTCTTTTTTTTTAATTTTTAATTAATTTTATTTATTTCTGTATGTGTATAAATGTACTATCTGCATGCAAGTTTGTGCACCCCTGTCGTGCAATGCCACAGAGGTCAGAAGAGGGTGTTGGATTCCCCTGGAACTGGAGTTCTCCTGGAACTAGAGTTTCAGACGGTTCTTGGCCACCATGTGGGTGCTGGGGATCGAACCCGGGGCCTCTGTAAGAGTGGTCGGCACTCTTAACCACTAGGCCATCTCTCCAGCCCTTCATTTGATTCTTAACAAATGAAATTTTCTGCTTGGATAGTAGACTTTTTCTTAAGTTGAATAAGCTATCAATATTTCTATAAAAATGTTATAAAAGTCAGAAAAATGCTTCTGTACAAATAATCTGTATTCGTGGACTCATATTCAACTAAACTTCAGTTGAGAACATTTTAAGGAAAATTACGTAAACATGAACAGATTTTTACCACAATTAACACAAGGCGATACCTATTTATATAGCATTTAGACTGTGTTAGGCATTAAAAGTAACCAAAAATGCTTTAAGGTGAATCAGAATTATATGGTTATTTTCCATTATTATACTATTTAATAAAGGCCATGCGAGCATCCATGAATTTTGGAACCCTCAAGGCTTTGGGATTAATCCACCATAGACACCAAGGGGCAGCTGTATTTGAAAATGAGGACGTTGAAAGTGTGATAGACATTGGATGAGTATTTGGAACCTTGTATGAAACTCGTAATTAATGGCCTTAGGAAGAAGAGGCTCCTCTCTCTCTCTCTCTCTCTCTCTCTCTCTCTCTCTCTCTCTCTCTCTCTCTTTCTCTCTCTTTTATTTGAAAACTACAAAGAGAAGCCTCACCAGTGGCCAAACTAGCCAGCCATTGATTTTGTATGTCCAGCCTCCAGAAGTATAAGAAAGAAATCCCTGTGCTTTAAGTTGCCTAAGTCTGCATCATTTTTATGGTAATCGAAGCTAAGACAGGGATTAATATTTTACTTCCTGAAAAAAATCAGTTTAAATTGGGAACATGTCAAAGAGAAGTACATATGGCTAGGGCTATAGAAACTTGGCCTGAATTCATGATACCCTACCTCAAATCCCCAGGACTGCTAAAAACTACGATTAGCAATCACTTGATGAGTCCTGACAGCCTTTTTAATACATATCTAGAGGCTAAGGCAGAGAAATACTAGTAGCTACTAACAAATCTTTTTGTGTAAATTGTTTTTCTTTCTTTGCTTTCAATAAATAAGAGGAGATACTGAGTCTTCAACTTACAGGATCATTAAAAAAATAGTAAGCCCAATGAGATTTATTTGGCATACAACCCAGGAGTTAAAAATAGGAAGATACTGTAATAATAGAATCCATACAATTTCCAAACATTTATTTACATAAACAAAATATTATGAAACTGGCATAGTGTGCTCCCAGATCAGGGCTTGTAGATCTATTTCCCCAAACAGAACACATTCTGCTTTCTCTGTCTTACCACTATGCTATTTGTTTTTCTACCTTTTATCTCTGATTCTGCCAATAAAATCATGTTTAGATACACATAGCCAGAATTGGTTCTTTACTGTTCAAAGGGCTCTGACAGATAAGATGATTATTGGAAGATGAGATAATATTCCCTAAATTCATTCAGCTATAGTGTTTTATGCACTTACATTAAATAACTAATGTAACATTTAAATTGGTGAATTTTAGTTTGACATTTAAAGAGGCTGCTTTAAAATAAATCATGTCTGGTTTAGACATCTCTATAGGAAGCTACTTTTAGCTCAGGGTCTAATTCCATTGCAGACTTTATTGATTCTGTTTTTATTGCACACTCTTTTGTGATCCTATTGGATATCACCATGTTACAAGTAGTTTTTCTATAAGATTTCTTCTCAATGCAAACTGATTGCTCAGAAATGTATTGAAAATCCTCAAGGAAACTCCTATTTATTTATGATCTCTTTGTTACAGCTTGATGATATTCAGCATTTGACTGAAGTTTATCTTTATGAGTAGTCTTAATGGTTTTTTCCCCCTTTATCTTTCTCTGTCCTTTTCAGAAGCTCATCCATGGTAGTGCAGTTACTGGCTTTCTATGTACTATGAAGTAAGAGTCTCATTAATTTGCTAAGGAACCAATATTGATCTTTGTTTCCTGAAAGTAGGTGATACTTCAGAAGTTATTATCTTTAATTTCCGGGGTTGGGTGGGTGAGGGTAGAGATGGAGGAGGAGGAGGTCTGAATCTGATCAAAATTCATTGTATGAAATTTGCATATCAATAAAATTTTTATCAAACTGAAAAAAGAAAGCACTGGAATTGTTATCAATAAATATTTATCATCAATAGATACATGAGCTCTTTATAAAAAAGTACCAAGCACACTACTATATTTGACAACTCCTATCCCCATCATAACTAATAATAATGATAGTAGTAATGATAAGTCAATGTAGAATAGACTTTATCTTTCATCATATTTAGCCAAAGTTAATATGAAAATTAATTTATATTTTTTATCAGAATAGAATTATAGGATGAAATAAAAATAAATAAAAATTAAAAAAACAAAAAAACCCCAAATATACAAAATATAAAAGTAGATATGTGATTTTTAGAAATACATATTAACTCTGACACTACAAATATTTGAGGTAATATTTAACATACACTGAATGTGGAGATGAATTAGTCTGTGCTTATGTTAGAAATTATTTGTCAGTCATTTGTTTTTGAAATCTTTTTTTTTGGTTTTTGAAATCTGCTACATTATATAAATAAAATCCAGAATAAATAAGTAAACAATAAATGCTTGCAAGATAGTTGTCTCTACAAAAAAAAAGAATTATAGGATGACCATTAAAAGATTTTCAAGCACATAAATAAATTACCATACAATTTTGTGGACTGTGAAGAATAATGTAAGTTCAAAAAGGAAAAGTAAAAAATTTTTCAGATGTTAAATAATTTGTTCTCATGATTCTGAAACGAATGACTCCAACAATCAAAACATATGCTAATTAAGTCAAATGAATTCATTTAATTTATAACAAAGTTTCATTTAAAATCAGTATTTCTCATGTTCAAGAAATTACATCATCGTAGAATTTAAATGCATGATCCCAACCTAAAAAATATGCAATAATCTATAATTTTCCAAACTTCTCTTGCTGTGTACATAATAGTTTTAAGGCTAGTGACTTAGAGTTTAAGAATCTCACACTTTGGGGGCTCCAAATGCTTTGCAGAATGTTTGACCAATAATTAGAGTCATTTTTGTCTCAGGGAATATCAACACATCATGGTATGGTGAGGGGTTTTCTGATGTCAGAGCCCTGGACACACACTCCATCTCTGTCACTTACAGAGCTGTATGATGACAGACAAGTCTGCTCACTACTTGTTCTGCCCCACAAAGACACCATGACTGGGAGAGCGGTCCACTTGATGACAAACGTGAAGAGTCCAGAACACAAGTATCACTTGAATAGCATGGCAATTAGAAAGAAAATTGGATGTTAAAATTTTCTCTAATACATAATTTTGATTTTTATAGTGTCAACTGATTTTAAGAGTTTTAATTTCTGCATTTCTTAGAGTTCAGTATAAACCTTTTCAATTTTTATAGTCATCTCCAAAACAAAACATGCTGAAAAATGGAAATTATGTTTGTTGTTAGCACTGAGAACATCACATAAGTAAAAGGGAAAAACAGAACAATATCGTAAGAACCCCTATTACAGCCCAAAATAGAAATACTTTTAATTACTTAGAAATTATTTAACTTCAATTTAGAAATTATTGACCTTGCCAGTAACAAATGCACAGTTTATGCAATTAGATACTCATTGAAAATAAAACAGCCCAGCAGTAACTCAGATAACTTAAAGAATGGAGACGGCCAGCCTGGTCTACAGAGTGAGTTCCAGGACATCCAGAGCTACAGGGAGACTCTGTCTCAAAAAAAAAAAAAAAAAAAGAATGGAGACACTCAAAGAGCAAGGGGTAGGCGCTCCACTTCTTGAGGTCAGGGGACTCCACACTCTCACACTCTCTGGGACAGTGAAGCGAGGCAGATGGATGGAGATGTTTGGTTAATGTGGTAAAGAGCACTCACCCACCACCCAGGGACTGTGGACAAAACAGGCAGCCCATTAGTAATAGGGATGTACTTTCTTGAAAACAAACACTACACGTCATTGTGTAACTTGCTTCCCCTCTTCCTCAGCTTGGTGGAAAGGATAGTGGGAGTAGATTTCTCACGGTCAGGCAGTGAGCTTTATTTGTCCTTATGTTTCCAGATGCACTCCCTGAATGTTTATTGATGTAAGCTTGTTCTCCTAGAGGGAAGAAAAGAAGCTCAAATTAACCATGTTGCTGGGAGAAAAGGGAGGGTCCGAGAACATGACGTCTGAGTGGAGAATTCTTATCTCTTCCAGTTCTCCTTCCCCAGGCTTTTCATTTTCTCTAAAGATTTATTATTTATTTATTACTATTGCGCATGTGCACGTGTGTCGTGGTGAGCGAGTGGAAGTCAGATAATGATTTTCAGGAATTGGTTTCTTCCCTGCACTGTGGATACCATAGGTTTCTAGGACCCAACTCTGGTCATCAGGCTAGCAAAGCAAGTGTTGCACCTGCTGTGTCATCTCACACCGAAAGGACTATTAAGGAAAGATTATTAACAAGCAGTCAGTACATCTTAGTCTGAATGCATTGTTATTGATGCAACTACAATTCCTTATCCTTATCCTTAGATTCTGTTTCAGTCCTCTAAGGGCCAAGTGAAAAGATCTTTGAAGCTCCAACACTCAACTGTTGTGTGATTTGAGGCGGAGGCGAGTTGCTTTTTTTTTTTTTTGTTTTCTCTGACGCTGGTTTCCTGTCTTATAAATTGAGAATGATAATAATTATCGTGAAAGTTGTGGGTAGGATTTAGGTAATGTCTAATGCATAGAAACCACTTACTGGCGGGACTGGAGAGATAGCCCAGCGGTTAAGAGCTCCGACGCTCTTGCAGAGGACCCGGGTTCGATCCCCAGCACCCACATGGCGGCTAAGAACCGTCTGTAACTCCAATTCCAGGAGATCTCCAGTTCCAGGGGAATCTGAGACCCTCTTCTGACCTCCGCGGCATTGCACGACACGCGTGCACAGACCTGCATGCAGACAGTACATTCATACACATACAAAGATAAATAAAAAAAAAAAAAAAAAGAAACCACTTACTGGCCTGTAGCCACGTATTAAACATTTAATTTGTGATGTCACGTGTAGGGTGCCTAAGGGGGAAAATACTTTGACGCCACTCATGAATGCTTTGAGTGAATGTTAATTATATTGATTTTTGTATACTAAATGGGCTGTGAGAGCATCAAAATTTCAAGCTATGTGTTCAATTTATTGCAATGATTCAGAAGATTGGTTCATTTAAGTACAGCCAGCTAAAACATGCTGACAAAAAATCAGTATGATCCATTTTAATGACATCAATTTTTGATCTATTACTATTTATTCCAGTGTCCCACTTATGAAAGAATATCAGTTTAAAAAAACCTATAAAGACAAAGAAAAATGTTTGAAGATTAGAAAAAAGATCATTTCTTTCTGACTAAAATAAAATCAGAAATTGGACATGCTGTTGCAACTTGTATGTAATTCCAGGAAGATTGCTCTAAGTTTGAGGTCAGTATAGGCTATATATAGCTTATTTTGTATATACATAATACAAAACCAGGCTAGGATACACACCAAAACCTCATCTCAATAAGAATAAATAAGAATAAAATCAGAAAAATCAAGAGGAGTTGTAAAAGATAGCACAAGCCCTGAGTTTGTTCCTGGCTTGGCATGAACCCATGAGGGAATTAGCATTTAACCATAGGAAGCATGAAAGTAGCACTTAAAGCAGGGGAAGCACTGAATGTATGTAAAGTGATGGCACATATAGCTGCCCACTCATAAAATCTTGATTTACTTATTTGTTTATTGAAATTTGGGGGGTATGAGTGTTTTGTCTGCATGTTTATAAGTGTGACCTACCTGAGGAGGTCAAAAGATGTGATTGGATCCCTTATAACTGGTTATTAGCCACCATATGGATGCCAGAAAGTGAACCTGAGTCTTCTGCAAGAACGGCCAACACTCTTAACCACGGACCCATCTCTTGAGCCTAAATTCTTTTTTAAAAGGAATAATGTAATGGTTTCTAAAGCAGTTAAAGCTGTTTATAAACTGACCATTTTCTTTGGAGGACACTCGCTATTCCTGTTAGTCCTAAATCAGCACCACACCACATATTTAGAATTCTCACTTTTCAGAGCCCTGTTCTATCTCCCGCCAAAGGAAGGATACTTATTTCACGTTTCTTCGCATGTTCTCAATTATTTTTATTATTATCTAAATTAAAACCATGAAAATTAATTTACCTAAGTAGTAAGACAATGGCTAAAATTCAAGCAAATTTTCTTATTTGTTAAGAATGAATATTTGGGGGCTGGAGAGATGGCACAGCAGTTAAGAATGCCAACTGCTCTTGCAGAGGACCTGGGTTGGATTCCCAGCACCTACATGGCAGCTGAGAACCATCTTTAACTCCAGTTCCAAGGGAATCCGACGGGCTCTTCTGACCTCCACGCCATTGCACAACATGGGCGCACCAACCAACATGCAGACAGTACACTCCTGTTCCTAGGGTGGTTTGTTTGTACTTACGGTGTGGTTTGCTTGCAATGGTAGGTGCAAGCGTGGAGAGCTGGAGGCACTAGGGACAGCCTCTCTGAGCACGCCCAGTAATTCATGGAAAATACCTACCTTTTGACTGTTGAGGCTCAGACAGGAATGAATGAAATGCAACCCACAGAGGAAACCGGAGTCTTTTCTTTCCATTCTACTGCATATGGATAGAGTTGTCAACCAAGTGTGGATCCAAGTTTACATACACATCGCATGCTCAGTTTCTCTAAGCTAGTTGATTCACAACATGCAGAAGCTTCTGTTTTGTTGTGCTCTTAGAGTAGGGTTTAATCTTCAGGAAAGAGTGAAAAAACATTAAGCCAGGCATGGTGGCACACACCTTTAATCCCAGCACTTGGGAGGCAGAAGCAGGAGATCTTTGAGTTCAAGGCCAGCCTGGTCTACATATGGAGTTCCAGGCCAGCTGGGGCTACAAGGAGATACTGTCTCAAAAAGACAAAAAGAAGTTTTGGGACTCTTTTTTTTTTTTTTAATAAACTTGGTTTTATTTATTTGTATTTCATGTATATGTGTATTTTGCCTGTATATATGTAAGTGAACTAACTGTGTGCAATGCCCACAGAAGCCAGAAGATGGCAATGAATCCCCTGGAACTGAAGGTACAGATGGTTGTTAGCTGTCATGTGGGTCCTCTGCAAGAACAGCCAGTGCTCTTAGCCACTGAGCCATCACTCCCGCCCCAAGAGATGAACTTTGACACGTGGCTCCTATTGTAGGGGCAAACCCTTTTTTAATTTCACTACTGATAGATTTCTGAGCAATAAGACTGCCTTATACATAATGGCCACAATGACTATAACATTGTTTCTTTTTCCATTTATTGTTCATTTTAAAGTGGATGTCTTAGGTCCTTGGTAAAGAACAGTTATTAGCAGCCATTGGAAATACACTTTATACCTTCTGCCAGAAAGTCCTTTATTTCTACCTTTGTTTCAATGCCTTAAACCCTTTAATGTCACCTATGGTTTGAATGTGTTCTCATAAAAGTTCATGTGTTAGAAACTTAATCTCCAAATTTACATGGTGACAATATTTGGAAGGTGACACTCTGGAAGGCAATGAAGGTTAAATGAAATCATGAAGATCAGGCCCTTGATGATAGAATTAGTGTCTTTATAAGAAGAGGAGATGCTGGGCATGGTGCACATGCCTTTAATCCTAGCACTTGGGAGGCAGAGGCAGGTGGATCTTTGTGAGTTCAAGGCCAGCCTGGTTTACAGAATGAGGAGTGAGTTCAGGACAGCTGGGGCTACAGGGAGACCCTGTCTAGAAAAGACCAAAAAAAAAAAAAAACTGTGTGAACTGAACTCAGACTCTATTCGATGCTCTTCATGATTCTATATATCTCGCCACAGAATTCTCAGACCTCTAATATCCTGGTGGATGCAACTCAGACCTTCCTTGGGACATAAGACTTCTTACCCCAGTGAATGCAATGGTTCTGGGGGCCAGTGCTTAGCAGGCAGTCTCATGAGGATATGCTGAGCAGATTCAAGCTCCCAGTAGGAGAAGGACAGGGACATGAAGGCCCAGCATTCTCCCCCCTGACTGGGACAGTCTTGTGTGCTCTTCTGTCTTTCACCTCTCCTCATGCTAAGAAGGAGCTCCACTGCAGAGGGGCTATATCACAGCTCATCTCCTCTCTTGACAATGACCTGCTTCTTTCCTCTTTCCTTCTTTCCACCTGTGTTCTCTTCAAGTACATCCCTTCCCAAACCTCATACACCCTGTATTTTGAGTCCAGCTACCAGGAACACATGTGCATACTGAACATGACTGTGCATGGCCTTTTAATGTGTCTCCCCTGATCATGTTCACAAGGACATGCATATAGAGGAGTGGAACTGGATTTCTATAGGGAATCATCTCCAGGATGGCCTTAGGTATTATACCAAATTATTATGGCCTTTTTTATTTTTTAGGAAAGAAACACAACATATGGTTGACAGAAGAAACTAAATAGCTTCTCTTTTTCCTGGGGCTAATTTATCTTATTTTTACCAAAAAAACCCATCACTTTATATTTACTTGCCAATATGGAATGCCTGAATTGATATCTGTTTTCCGATTTACAGAAGGCATAAATGTCAAGAAGTCTGATATCATTTCTTAGTGCTTTGAAAAGCCAATTAAAGAAAATCCCCCAAATTATAAACTACATATGAAAAAGTAGAGATATAAAGTCCTACTAAGGAAAAGAAACTAAGTTAATTGAAAGAAACTCATTTTACATTTTTTCTGATATGAAAATCATGGCCCCATTTGAGTGAAATGTGCTGAAGATTCTACATGAAGCCACATCATCAAGAAATAACATTCTTGACAAACAGAAATTCCAAATGGTGTTACCAAGTTAGTTCAGAAAATGCAATCATTGTGTACATTTGGTTTTTATGATATTGAATTCATGTCAGGCATTGTGATATTTTGGGAGTCCTTTAAATTCTTTAGGAAAAATGTGGCCAACTGAAGTTGCATTTTAAATTCATTACAAGGCTACACCAGGGATTAATAAAACAGGAAAATGGCTTTGAGATAAAAATATTATAACTGGAAAATAAATAGAACATACTTTCATGGCACTATTTCTTGTAAGAAACTTTTATGATAATCAAAAAATAGAAGCAATTCATAAAATCAGCTTCAATATTTTTCCATGATAAGAGCTACATCAAATCCATATGTAGGAAAAGGTACAAAGATTACATTTTAAAAGAACTATGTTATTTTTAAATAAGGTAAACATTTTAAATGGCATTTTAATGAACATAGGCAATGTATCAGACATGTCCCATATATAATTTGATTTAAATTTTAGGCTTATTGTAATACCTTCGATGTCCCCCCCTGCATCTCATGTGTCAGAAGCTTGACCTTCAAAGTCATGTAAATGGTATTTGAGAGGTCAGACCTTTCTTGCATAAATGGATTGACAGGCTTGGAGGATATCTAGGGAGTGACTTTGTTATGAAAGCAAGCTCCCCCTGGCTTTCTGTGAAGCCCACCATCGTGTTATGACCCTGCACTCGAGGCCCTCCCCAGGTGCCAGCGCCATACTCACATATTCCAAAACTGTGAGTGAAACAAACATCAGTTCTTCCTGAATTACTCAGTCTTCAGGATTCATCAGTAGCAGCAGAAAATAGCCTAAGGCATATCTATCTTTTAAAACTATGAAAACATGTTCAGAGAGAAAGGCATGTAGCTTGTGTAAGAGAGGTTTCCAAGAACAATCAAGAAACTTAAACACCAGATGCTAGCTTAATTACAACAATCTCCTCTTTTACTTTCAAAATTGTTTCAGTTTTTGATTAAGTAGTTATTTAGTTCTTAATAAATGGTTTGTTGGTTATTTTTGTTGTTCCTTTGAGAATTCCATTATATAGGTATATACACACATGAATATATATGTATATATATATATGTGTGTGTGTGTGCGTGTGTGCGTGTTTGTTTGTTTGTGACAGAGGCTCCCTGTAACCCCAGCTACACTGAATCTCACTAGATAGACCAGACTAGGCTCTATCTCAGAGATTCACCTTCCTCTCCCTCCTAAGTGTTGGGATTAAAGGCATGTGCCATTATGCCTGGATTCATACAATATATTTTGATCATATTCGCATCAACTACCCCTAAGTCCTCCAAGGTCGAATCTCCCTCTCCCAGTATCTATCAGTTTTCAGTAGTTCTTCAGCTATGAATGAAACATCATGCCTACCTCCCCTCTCCCTGTTGGAATGTTGTCTGGCTTGAGCCTGAGCAGGTCTTGAGTTGTCACAACCTTGATGAGTTCATATGAGCACCTGCTCTGTTGCATCTAGAAAACAGTTCCCTGGTAGGCATCCACTGCCTCTGGCTCTTAAAATATTTCTATTCCCTCTTCCACAATGACCACTAAGCTTTTGGAGGAAGGGATGTTATCCAGTTTTCCCGTTTAGAGCTGTATTAGTCAGGGTTCTCTAAAGAAAGAGAAGTAACAGCATGAATATATAGCTATACACAATTTATTGATTTGCTCACGTGACAGAGTTCGAGGAGCCCAACAGTAGATGCGCCGCACTGGAGAGGTTGAGAATCCAGGGAACTGCACAGTACTGGATGTCTCAGTAGTCCCAATCTGGTGCTGAAGGCCCAATGGATTCCAGGAGATCTGCCAGACTCAGTACACACTGGGATCCAAAGGGTTGATCACAGCAGCAAGACAAACTCACCAGATGAGAGAGACAAGCAGCAAAAAAAAGGGACCAGCTCCCTCTGCCATGGCCTTTTATACTGCCTGCCGGCAGAAAGTAATGCCCACATTTGGGGTGGGCCATCCGGGTTGAGGTGGTAAAATCCAAACATCCTTTTTCTCTTATTTGTTCCTTAGTCCAGTCAAGTTGACACCCAGGATTAACCATCACAAGAGCTGAGCATTGCATAGTTGTTTATGCTCTACATGTTGACTGGTTGTGAGTCTCTATGTTAACCGCTTTATACTGCCAAAAGAATCTTTTCTGATGAGTTTGAGAGATGCACTAATCTACAGATGTAACAATAAGTCATCAGGAGTCAGTTTCTTACTATGTCAGTTTAGCAGAATAATAGCAGTAGATTCTTCCCTATAGCCTACAATCTGTCTACCTTGTTATTGGTCCGAGTGAGTATGTCAGGTATGAGTTTCATGTTGTAGAGCTGGTCTTAGATCCACTCAGAAAATAGTTGATTCCTCTCATGACATTTGTGCCACTATTATGCCAGTGAGTATGTCTTGCCAGGGCACTGATTTGGGTAGCTCGATGGATTCACAGCTGGGTAAGACTGAAGACTACTTTTCTCCTCTGGTAGTGTGCACAATACCTTTCATTTGTGCAAATGCTAGCCAGTAGGAGTGAAGCTTCTAGGTCAGTTAGATTTTCCCATGTTTTATAACTTAACTATGTGTTGTCTTCAAGAATGAGGTTGTGGGGCTAAGGAGACAGCTCAGCAGTTAAGAGCACTGAGTGTTCTTGAAGACGACTTGGGTTTGATTCCCAGCACCCATATGGCAGCTAACAGCTATCTACAACTCCAGTTCTAGGGGATCCCTCTTCTGACAACCTCAGGTATTACACAACATGGGTGCACCTACCGACATGTAGGCAATACACTCATACACATAAAGTAATAACAAAATATTTTTAAAGAAGAAGATTGTATATTGTGAATACACAGAAAAGAACTCAGAGATAAGTAACTAAAAGAGGGATTCGAACCTGTGTTCTTATAACAAGACAAAGAGGGAATATTCTAGAGATAGTTTTGAGGGTGGCCAACTGAGGAGAGACAAACCACTTGGTCCCCAGGAACCAATGGCACTGGGACACCATGTAGTTATTTGTGTTGATTTTTAGGTGCTGTTCCCAGACTGCCGAGGCTCTACAGTTGCCTTCTTGGATAAATATCTATCATCTTGGTAAAGAGGAGAGCTGCCTTTACCAATTTATGCCCTGCTTTTAAGCACATAGAGGGAGAGCAGAAAGCTTCTCTTTTGACTTGAAAAGTTTCTCAATTGACTTTGCCTCACAAATCTTTACCTCAACATGTCATGTGTGGAGTGACAAAAGCTGCTACCTTTAGAGTTATTTCCTCTGACAAGAATGAATTTGGGTCCCTGAGGTATCTAATTAAAAGATGCCTTCTGTGATGGCAGAAAAGTTTTCTCTTATTTATCTGTGGTATTTTTGACCATTACTTCTTGCTTTGTTGGTTACTATAGACCATTGCAAAACTTAAGAGCCTTTTCCTGGAGTCACTACTCTACCTCTGCATTGCATTGCTCCTCTCATTAGCTTCCCTTCAGGGATGAGATCCTTATATCCATTTTTTAAATCCCTTTTCAAATAATATTCAGAACAACCCATAAAACCCATTGAACTCATTTATTGATTTCCTGCTTGATAGCTGCTTAGTGACATTTCATTTACCACAACAAATTTTATTCTTAAATCAACCTAAGAGGAAGATGTTTGTCTTGGTTCAGTTTTGGAAGCTCCAATCCACTCCCAATGTCCACTTTTCTTCAACCCATGGCTGAGGAGTGCACCACCTCAAGAGTGTACTGTATAGTTGCCATATGGATCAAGGCAGCCAAGTGGCAAAAGAGAAAGAGGAAAGGTCTGGGCTCCCATAGTCCCTTTCAAAGGGGTTTTCCCAATCACCTAAAAATTTTCACTAGTCTCTACCTCTTAAACTCTCAATCACCTCCTACTACTGTTTTGTTGGGGACAGAGCCTTTAACATTTGGGCCCTTGAGAGATAATTTATATGCAAACTATAGTCATGATCTCAGTCTTCTATCTTTGAAGATCAGGGCAAAGTTCTGAATGGTATATAAATTCACTCATGTTCTTTCCCATCAACCATTTTAGGGTCATTTATTTCATTATATAAATTTTATTTATTTATTTCCTTCCTTTCCTTCCTTCCTTCCTTCTTCCTTCTTTCTTCTTTTCTTCCTTTCTTTCTTCTCATTTCTTCTGAAACAGAGTCTTATGCATCTCAGGCTGGTCTTGAACTCCTATGGAGGATGACCTTGAACCTTTTATCCTCCTGCCCCTGTTTTCCAAGTGCTAGTATTATGGGATGTGCCCCTATACCAGGTATATGCAGTTTTGGAGGTCAAAGCCAGATCATTCTGTATGCTAGACAAATACTCTGCTAAATAAATGGCGTCCTCAGGTCTCTTGATCTTTATGGTCCAACATTTCCACCTCAGCATCAGTTGCTCTCATACACTGCTTGCTCTACTTGAAATGACCTCCATAATCTTTTCCCCTCAATTTATTCATTACTAGATAACCCCAGTTAGTTCAATGCTCACCTAATCTAGGAAGTGTTCCTTAATCCAGTCTTCCCTGGCTAAATTAAAGACTCTCTTCTGAGATCACATAACCCTCTTCAACATTCCCAAAATTGTTTGACTAATGAACCATTTCACTATAATTTATGTTCCTTCTTAGAAAATTTGGGATGTATAACAAGTAAAAGTTTTTGGGTTAGAGTGTCTTTTAAATTATTTTGAATCTGGCCAGGCATGGTGGTACACGCTTTTAATCCTAGCATTTGGGAGGCAGAGGCAGGCGGATCCTTGTGAGTTCAAGGCCAGCCTGGTCTACAGAGTGAGTTCCAGGCCAGATGGGGCTACAGGGGGAAGCTGTCTTGAAAAAGGACCAAAATAAAATAAAATAAATTATTTTGAATCCTATGTCAAAGATTTCATTACAAAGTTCACTAAATTAAATCTTTATATTTCTTAAAAAGAAATGTTGACTTTTTCCTCTTGCCAAATTATCAACTATTTTAATTTATTTCAAGTTGATGTATAAAAAGTATGGTTAGTCATCTAGTCTAAAGTTCTTTATGTTTAGTTTGAGAACAAAATCTATATTCTAGTGTGGACTTACATTTGTAACAGCATCCTGTCTTCATGATTGGGCATTGTAGTGTTAATCTAAAAATAATCTTTGTAATTTGTTACTAAATGACAATTTAAGAGAGACATTGTCTGGATGGTCTTTGCAAACACTTTTCTTCTGATATGATACCAGAGGTGTGAATGATCTTTGCATAACACAAAACATCAGGTTGGCACAGTTCTGGACTTCTCTCTAAAACTTATTAAAATTTCTTGATGTGCTATAGAAAAAAATGGGGCGCCAGGGCAGAGGGTCGAGCCAGTGCTCTGCACCTTTGCGCAGGCTGCCAGGAAGCCACTTGGGCAAGCAGCTTTGCAGGTTGGTGAGAATCCAAGTGGACCTTTTTTTTTTTAGAACCTTCAGAACAAGAAGAGAAGAGTGGTTTACAAAATTGAAAAGTAGACAAGTCAATACTCCATAAACAAGGAGGAGGAAAGGTGGGGGGAAGCATCTGAAGGAGGAAAGCAAAACCATCCCCTAACAGTGAAAAGGTATTTGTTATCTGAACCACAAAAGGGAAGCCCACATGCCAGAGATACGACGAAGGGACAACATGGGAAAGGCGCAGGAAAATCCTGCACCAAGCGCTACCAAACCTGTAGGAGATAGCTACAATGGGAACCCCATGGAGGAGACCCAAGGAACAGACATTAGAGGAATAATTGCAGACCTATGCAGAGAAATTAAAGAACAAAAAGAGGAATTCAGAGAACTAAAGAGAGAGAATGAAAAACTCAAAAAGGACCTAGAGGGATACAATGACAAACATCAGAAAGAACTAAAGGAACAGATTGACAAACTCCAGAAAGAACTAGAGGGAGAAAAAAATAAAGAATACAGAGAACTAAAGAGAGAGAACGAAAAACTCAAAAAGGACCTAGAGGGATACAATGACAAACTTCGGAAAGAACTAAAGGAACAGAATGACAAACTCCAGAAAGAACTAGAGGGAGAAAAAAACAAACTCCGAATGGAAGTAGAAACACTGAAAAAGGAAGCCAACCAAAGAAGAAAGGAGCACCAAGAAGAGATTGAGAAGCACAAAGAAGAGATTGAGAAGCTCAAAAAGGAAATGGAGGTACTAAAGAAAACACAGGAGGAAACAAAAAAGGAATTAGAACACTCAGTCAATCAAGAAGAAAGAAAAGGAAAAAGCCTCAGAAGTAGAATGGAGGAAGCAGAACAAAGAATATCAGACCTGGAAGATAACACAGAGCAATTAAAAAGCTCAAATAAAGATTATGAAAAATTTAAAAATACACAAAAGTGGAACAACCAGGAAATATGGGACACTATGAAAAGACCAAACCTCCGCATCATAGGAATAGAGGAAGGAGAAGAATCTCAAGAGAATAGTATTGATCAGATCTTCAACAGAATAATAGATGAAAATTTCCCCAAACTAAAAATAGACAAGCCCATACAAATACAAGAAGCACATAGGACCCCAAATAGACAAGATCAGAAAAGAAACACCCCACGCCATATCATAGTTAAAATGCTAGATGCCCAAAACAAAGACAAAATTCTGAGGGCCACAAAAGAAAAACAAGTCACATACAAAGGGAAACCCATCAGAATTACAACTGACTTCTCGCCTCAAACCATGAAAGCAAGAAGAACATGGAGCAAAGCATTCCCTGTGTTAAGGGACTATGGATGCCAACCCAGAATACTTTACCCAGCAAAAATGTCGACTATACTTGAAGGAGAGAGAAAAATCTTCCATGACATAAACAAGATGATGGAATACATGTCTGGAAAACCAACTCTTCATAAAATACTTGAAGCAATTCAAAGGGCAGAAGAGAGGAGCAACAATCCTCAAACACCTAGGAAAAGAAACTAACAAAAACATAACCATAGGAGCAAAATCAAAGGCTAGAAGTCCAAATGGATAATAAAGTGAAAGGAAGCAACATCCATCTTTCAATTGTAACCTTAAATATTAATGGGCTAAACTCCCCAATCAAAAGGCATAGACTGGGAGAATGGATTAGGAAACAAAACCCATCTATATGCTGTCTACAAGAAACCCATCTCAATTTCAAGGATAGGCACCAACTTAAGGTGAAGGGTTGGAAGAAAGTATTCCAAGCAAATGGTACCAAAAAGAAAGCGGGTGTGGCTATTCTAATATCAGACAAAATAGACTTCAAAGCAAAAGAAATCAAAAGAGACAAAGAGGGCCATTACATCCTTATTAAAGGAACAATTGACGATGAAGATTTCACAATCATAAATATATATGCACCAAACATCAGTGCACCAAACTTTATAAAGACAATTCTTCAGGATCTCAAGGCACAGATTAACCCCAGCACACTAATACTAGGGGACTTCAATACCCCATTAAGTCCTCTAGACAGATCAACAGGACAAAGGATAAACAGAGAGACATCTGAACTAAATGACACAATACACCAAATGGACCTCACAGACATCTACCGAATATTTCACCCAAACACCAGAGAATACACTTTCTACTCAGCACCTCATGGAACATTCTCCAAAATAGACCATATACTGGGACACAGGGAAAAACTCAACAAATATAAAAAGGTTGAAATAATCTCATGCATTCTATCAGACCACAGTGCAATAAAACTCAATATCAACACCAGAATAAACCCTACAACCTACAGGAACACATGGAGACTAAACAACACTCTCCTGAATAATGAGTGGGTCAAGGAAGAAATAAAAAAAGAAATAAAAACATTCCTGGAACTGAATGACAATGATAAAACAACACAGCAAAATCTATGGGACACTCTTAAAGCAATCCTAAGAGGGAAGTTTATAGCTCTAAGTGCCCACATTAAAAAAACAGAAAGAGCACAAGTGAACGATCTAACACTGCAGCTAAAAATACTTGAGAGACAACAACAAATGAACCCTAAACGGAGCAGACAAGAAGAAATAACAAAAATCAGAGCAGAGATCAATGAAATAGAAACAAAGAAAACCATACAAAAAATCAATGAATCCAAAAGTTGGTTCTTTGAGAGAATAAACAAGATAGACAGACCTCTAGCCCAGTTAACCAAAAGAAAGAGGGAACAACTCCAAATCAATAGAATCTGTGATGAAAGGGGAAATATCACAACAGACAATGAAAAGATCCAGACAATCATACGGGACTACTTCAAAAACTTATATTCTACTAAGTTTGAAAACCTAGAAGAAATGGATGAATATCTGAAATCCTGGGAATCACCAAAGCTCAACCAAGAAGAGATCGACAGCCTAAACAGACCAATAGTACAGGAAGAAATCGAAGATGTAATAAGTAGCCTCCCAACCAAAAAATGCCCAGGCCCGGATGGATTCACGGCAGAATTCTATAAAATATTTCGTAAAGACTTACAACCATTACTACTTAAATTGTTTAGAAGGATACAAATGGAGGGACTTCTCCCAAATTCCTTCTATGAAGCCAGCATTACGCTACTACCAAAACCAGGGAAAGATACAACCAAAAAGGAGAACTATAGACCCATCTCCCTAATGAACACAGATGCCAAAATTCTAAACAGGATTCTGGCAAATCGCATACAGACTCACATCAAGAAAATCATCCACCATGACCAAGTTGGATTCATACCAGACATGCAGGGATGGTTCAACATACGAAAATCAATAAACATCATCAAACATATCAATGGACTGAAGGACAAAAACCACGCCATCATCTCAATTGATGCGGAGAAAGCCTTTGACAAAATCCAGCACCCTTTCATGTTTAAAGTCCTGGAGGGAATTGGTCTGGAGGGATCATTCCTCAATGTAATCAAAGCCATATACAGAAAACCCACAGCCAATATCATCCTAAATGGGGAAATGACAGAAGCATTCCCCTTAAAGGTAGGAACTCGGCAAGGCTGCCCCCTGTCACCACTCCTCTTCAATATAGTGCTAGAAACCCTAGCTAGGGCAATAAGGCAAGAAAAGGAAATTAAAGGAGTTCTAATTGGAAAAGAGGAAGTCAAGCTATCCCTTTTTGCTGATGATATGATTGTCTACCTAAGGGATGCTAAGAACTCCACCAGAAAACTCCTAGAAACGATTAAGAGCTTTGGTAAAGTGGCAGGATACAAAATAAACCTAGAAAAATCAGTAGCCTTTCTGTACACCAACAACAAGCAATTGAAGAAGGACTACAAGGAGACCTTCCCACTCACAATAGCCTCAAAAACAATAAAATACCTAGGAACAAACCTAACCAAAGACACCAAGGATCTCTACAACAAAAATTTTAAACCCCTGAAAAAGGAAATTGAGGAAGACATCAGAAGATGGACAAACCTCCCATGCTCATGGATTGGGAAAATAAATATAGTAAAAATGTCCATCCTACCCAAACTAGTGTACAGATTTAATGCGATCCCAATCAGAATCCCCAAGAGTTTCTTCACAGGCCTGGAAAAAAAAATCCTCAATTTCATTTGGAAAAACAAAAGACCCCGAATAGCCAAAGCAACCCTGAGTGAAAAGAGCAATACAGGGGGGATCGCTATACCAGACATCAAACTATACTATAGGGCTATAGTCATAAAGACAGCCTGGTACTGGCACAAAAACAGACCAGTTGACCAATGGAATAAAACTGAAGATCCAAACCTGAGCTCATACAATTTCAGCCACCTCATATTTGACAAGGGGGCCAAGAAGACACAATGGAAGAAAGACAGCATCTTCAGCAAGTGGTGCTGGCAAAACTGGATCACCACTTGTAGAAGAATGAAATTAAACCCCTACCTCTCACCTTGTACAAAGGTCAACTCCAGATGGACCAAAGACCTCAACGTGAAACCCCAAACTCTGGAGGTGATAGAAGAGAAGCTTGGCAGCAGACTACAAGACATAGGTGTAGGAAAAGACTTCCTAAATCAGACAGCAGCTGCACAAGAAATAAGATCGACAATTGACAAATGGGACCTCATTAAACTCAAAAGCTTCTGTACATCAAAGGAAGCAATAAAGGAAGTGAGGAGAAGACCCACAGAGTGGGAGGAAACCTTCACAGCAGATACATCTGACAAAGCATTAATTTCCAGAGTATACAAGCTACTCAAAAAACAAAGAAGAAAGAAAACAAATGAATCATTCAAAAGATGGAGCAAAGATCTGAATAGAGACTTCACAGAGGAGGAGTTAGAGATGGCCGAGAAACATCTTAAGAAGTGTTCAACATCTCTGATAATTAAGGAAATGCAAATTAAAACCACTCTGAGATATCACCTTACTCCAATAAGACTGGCTAGGATCAGGAACATGAATGATACCAAGTGCTGGAGAGGTTGTGGGGAAAGGGGAACACTCATCCATTGCTGGTGGGAATGTAAACTTGTACAGCCACTATGGAAAGCAGTGTGGAGAACCCTTAGAAGACTCAAAATGAGCCTTCCATTTGACCCAGTCATACCACTCCTGGGTATATACCCACAAGACACAACTTACTGCAAAGATACATGCACAGCTATGTTTATTGCAGCTCTGTTCACAATAGCAAAAAGCTGGAACCAGCCCAGGTGCCCTTCAACTGACGAGTGGATAGAGAAAATGTGGTACATGTATACAATGGAATACTATGCAGCAGTAAAGAGGGACAACATCATGAAATTTGCAGGTAAATGGATGGAGCTGGAAGACATTATGTTAAGTGAAGTAACACAGTCCCAGAAAAACAAACGACAAATGGTGTCCCTCATATGTGGATGCTAGTACCAACAACCCAGATATAAATATTTCTCATGGAGAGGGAGGCATAGTAAAAGAACAACAGAAAGACTGCATCAGAAAATGGACTGAAATGGTGAATTGGAAAGGGGGGATGGGTGGGAGAGGGACACGGGTGTATATTCGATTAAGGCATATTTAATTGACGTGAGCTCAGCAAGTACCCAGTTTCGCCTAGACACTGTCTACAGGACACATGGTGTTTTAGGACTTAGTAAAAGTAAAAGTAAACATGTGTATATTAAACAACATTGGTTTACAGAATCTGATAAAAATGGTAATGCATCTGAATTAAATGGAGATATAATTCGCTGTTGCCCACATTTGCTTTACATAAAATCTGTAGAGCAAGAACTTTGGGATTGACACATACAAATGTTCTCTATAATTTCTCTGTTGTACAGTATCACCTTGTAGCATTCTCTTTAAGATGATTTAACGTAAAAATTAAGTTTGCTTCCCAAGTTAATCATATATAGTCACCCAAAACAACATGGGTGAATTTGATGAAATCTGTGCCTTGACTCCACCCTATAGTCATGTATAATACAACTGTCTTCTGGAGACTCATACGCTAAAAAAAAGGGGGGGGGATACAGAAAGACATGAAACCTTTTCATCAAACCCTTGCAATTCAAATCTTAAAACTAACTATGGGAAAAGATTTGTTTGTTCCAACAGGACAAAACGTCACCAACTTAACGGCTGAGAAAGAAAAGATACAGGTTTGCATTGAGTAGGATGTACCAAAAAGTGGCAACGGAAAGGCTGACCCGTCTGAACATTCAAAGGAAGAAAAGCCTCAGATTGCCATAAACATCGAACCCCTCTGTGGATCCTACATGTAACAACTAGTTATAATGAGTCCTAATGAAACTTACCTTCTAGGTGCCACAAAGGTTCTGATATGAGAGACTTCCTTGCCTTCCCACCCATAGAACAAGGAGAAATATGACAATGATGAGGTCGCTCCCCAACTGTAAATTGGAGACAACTATTGTAGAGGTAATCTCTTATAAAACCGGTAAAACTGCTTTCTTTAATTGACTACTAGACATGGGAACTGTGGAAGGGATTACTCTCTGTTCAGAACCAAATATAATACTAAAGTCCTAGGGCTATGCACTCAGGCAAAATATATTAATACAGGAGCTCTGACATCAGCAATGGATTGTTCTACCAGGTGGATGTTGGCCAGGGGATCCAAGGCCCCACAAAAGGTAAGGGCTCCTTGCCTCTAAGTTGGGATACCTACAGGAGGAGAGGCAATAAGACCCTGCTGCCGAAGACCTGACGTTAACATGGGAGGGATGTATTGAGACCACACATGCAAGTGTACAGATGGCCTCTGGAATGCCAGAGAGTGTTACCAAAGGCCACTAAACCAATAAAGCAAATATGGGTCTCCCTGAGTCAAGCAAGACTCCACCGTCAGCACCAGCTACACCTCACCTGCCTGGAAATACTGTGCAGCAGAGGCAGCCATGTGCCTGTATATCCCAAATCTAATTGGCTATTGGCTCTCCCCTTGGAGAAATAACCCATGGCTGATGCCACAAGCTTACATCCTCTACAGGTTAGGAGATGTTATAAGCCACAGTAAGACCCTGTCATATTTAACAGGGGGGAAAATTGTAATTCATGGATTAACATATCCAAACATGTGTCTATGCTAAAGTAACCTACCATAACTATTAGTGCTGCTTAAATACCTATATATCTAATTGCTTGTTCTTCATTAGTAGGATCGAAAGGTTATTCCTGGACAAACTGTCAGCCCATGAAAGGAAACAGCCAGAATTGACCAGAGTCCAAGTCAACAGCTCCAGAGAGAGTGGACTGTTTTGCCTCTCATCCACCTGTGCCCCTTTTCTAAGCCTAGGGAACAATCTGCAGAAGAGGGGGCGTGGTAGAATGTAAGGGCTGCGATCGGGGTGAATGGTGAAACTACAGCAATGTAGTCTGGACACTCATTTGATCAACTTGATTGAACATACCACCCCTCACCCCCCGCTGGAAGGTGGGGCTGTGGGGGTTTGGGCACAACAGCCTGCAAATTGGTTTTACATGACGGACGTTTGTACTCATGGATTATCACTTATAGCTAAAAAGTGGAAAAAAAACTGAGAGAAAGATGCAGGACAGATATGGCAGAGTACATGATCTGGGATGGGGGGGGGGAAGGGAAAGGGAAATACGCCTGAACTGAATCGGAAAATGATGTATGAAATGCACAAAGCATCAATAAGAAAAAAAATGTTTTAAAAAAAAAGAAAAAAAATGGTAGTTGGAGACTTAAAAATACGATGAAGATCATCTCAAATTGCCTTTACAAACTTTCTTCTGTCCTTTCTTCTCTTGTTAACATAGCTTATGTTAATATGAATATGTGATAGAAGGCATTTGAAAGAAAAGAACATACTTAAATATCTAGAGATCCTTGAATTTCTGAACTCTAAATGTCTGGTTACCTCAACTTTAGGTTAGAAGTGGTAAGAAGTTTTATTTGTGGGTTCACTGATGTACAAATTTCAGAAGCAGATTCTCCTTGGAACATGCACCCCTGATAAACCTACATTAGTATTTCTCAACTCTGAGGGACAGTTGGCACTCACTATGCCTGTAGACTCTACACCCATTGAATCAACCAGCTGTAGATTAAAAAATTAAAAGATAAAATTGTGCTGAATATGTACAGATCTTTCCCTTGACATTATTTCTCAAGTACCACACTATAATGATGATTTCATAGCATTTGCATTTTAATAGATAAGGTCTTATATGAACATAGAAATGAACTAACATGTATGCAGATGTGTGCATTATTTATGTAAAGCTACTACATCATTTTCTTTTTAACTCATATGTATGCTTATATGTGCACACATGTATGTGGGTGCACATGCATGTACATGTGCAAGTGGAGGCCAGCAGTCAACTTGGAGTGTTTTTGCTCACCACTCTCCACCTTACCTTTTGAGACAGAGTCTCTCATTGAACCTAAAACACACCAAGTACTTTACTGACTGAGCCATATTCCCTTTCCCTTATACTGTTTTATATAAGAGATTTGAACAACCACTGAACTTGATATTTTTTGTAGTCCTGGACCTGACCCCTATGTATATTAAAGGATAACTGTATTTATGTTGTTTTAAGCCACTAAGTTTACAGTAATCTGTTGCAGAATGGATAGGAAACTATTGCATAAATAAATAAGATTTATATTTACTTTATAAAGTGTCAAAAAAAATGGCCACGAAAGATTTTAGCTAAAATGTGAAATATTTTTCAATATAGGATTGCTGGCACAGAAGCATGTTTAGTGATTAGGCCCTCAGAGAAATAAATGAAGGGCTAACCACTTTAGGCTCAGATGCTTATATCAAAAAGAAGGAACACAAACCTCTAACACTCCAGAAATGGGCTTTTCAGAATTTGCCATCTTGGAACTTCATGGAAAAACCCACAGTATTTGATCACTGCCATCAACTCCCCAGTCACCACTACCATATCATCTAAGAATGTCCCTTCTCTTTTGTCAAAAATGAGTTTCCAAAACTTCATGGATTCCTCCCTGCCTTTTATATAGCAGGGTATGTGAAGACTTGAGAAATAGTAGAGTCATCAAGAAAAATCCTTTGAAAGAAAAGAAATCCCTTAGTTCTTGGTTCTTAGACTAAAAATATTTTTGGAGAAAAAAATATGTATTAAAAAAGAAATTATCCCACATTTTAAGATGTTAAAGTTTTTTTTTTTTTTCTTTTTTTGGTCTTTTTGAGACAGGGTCTCCCTATAGCCCCAGCTGTCCTGGAACTCACTCTGTAGACCAGGCTGACCTCGAACTCACAAAGATCTGCCTGCCTCCGCCTCCCAAGTGCTAGGATTAAAGGCATGTGCCGCCACCACTCCTGACAAAGATGTTAAAGTTTAAACATATGGGCCTCAACAGTGTATCTCATATTCGACTAGCCCTCCTACTCCAGCCCTCCTACTCCAAGTAACTATAAAACTACAAATGTTTCAATCAATTCATGATTCCAGTGCAGCAAAAGAAAGCCCATGGAGATTTTAGTGGCCCCACCAAGCTGAACTGCAGAGACCATAACGCACATGGCTGAGAGTGAATGTGCACATAAAGGAACAGAATGTTCATATGGGGGGAACCCTGGAACAAAATAGGTTTCCAAGACTCCTTGACCATTGCTGGGCTCGGCATGAGTGCAGTGAGACTTCATAAATCATTTCAGAATAATTTAGCTGAAAGGTTGAGAGCCAGCCAGATCCATGTGCAGCTAAGTAGCATGGCGCCCACTAGAGAGCTGTGTGAAGACCATGTTAACACAGAACAGAGAGTGAAAATTCCACAAAGACTTTGTCTTGAAAGCTAGGTGTTTTGACAGAAACTTATCTACTAGGAGGCTGAGGCAGGAGGATCACACATTCAAGGCCTTTCTGGATAGTTCATTGTGACTCTGTCTTAAAATAAAAAGTGAAAATGACTGGGGTTGTGGTTTAATAGTGTCAGTCCACTTGCCTAAGTCCAATCTCTAATGACTGGGGTTGTGGTTTAGTAGTGTCAGTCCACTTGCTTAAGTCCAATCTCTAATGACTGGGGTTGTCGATTAGTAGTGTCAGTCCACTTGCCTAAATCCAATCTCTAATGACTGGGGTTGTCGATTAGTAGTGTCAGTCCACTTGCCTAAGTCCAATCTCTAATGACTGGGGTTGGTTTAGTAGTATCAGTCCACTTGCTTAAGTTCAATGTCTAATGCCACAGGACAGTTATCACAATGACTAATTGGTACTGGGTATTGAGTCAGTAAGAGTTGACTGGTCAGAAAACAGATCTCATCCCATCCCCATCCAGAAGAAATGTCCAAGACCAGAAACACAAGAAGCATAAAAAAAAAGCAATATTATGTTTTCAAAAGGTCATAGCTCTCCAAATACAAATTTAAAGATGCTGAAATAGATAAAATGTCAAGTAAGGATTTCAAGTTTTCTGATAAAAATGAACAATAATCAAAATGACACAAAAAAGCACATGGATTTGATCTAGAACCTAGAGAGAAAAGTCACAAACACAGAAGAAAAAAAATCAGCAAAATTAATCAGAAGATAATCAATAGGAATAGGAAATCAGGAAGGAGGGGCTGGAGAGATGGCTCGGCAGTTAAGAGCACCAACTGCTCTTGCAGAGATCCCAGGTTCGATTCCTAGCACCCACATGGTGGCTAAGAACCGTCTTTAACCCCAGTTCCAGGGGAATCTGACACCCTCTTCTGACCTCCTCAGCATTGCACGACATGGGTGCACCGACCTGCATGCAGACAGTACATTCATACACATAAAAAATAATAAATAAAAATTAAAAAAAAGAAAATCAGGAAGGATACCATTTTTTTAAGAAATAGATATGCTGGAAATAAGAAATTTAATGAGTCTAACAAAACAGTAGAGAGCATCACCAATTAGACTCAAACAAGCAGAAGAAAGAGTCAGATGTATTGGAAAAGGTTATAAATATTACTTTCAAATATAAATCAGGAAAAAGGAAACAAGTGGGATTAAAATATCCAAGAACTCTGAGATATGATCAAAAACTAAACCTGAAGGAGTTTAAATAAACTAAAGGCATTGGGAATCTATTAAGTGGAATTATCATGGGAAACTTCCTAAATCTAGAAAAAGAAGTAGACATTGAAAAGGAAAATATTTACCACCCCTACTAGGCATGACCAGAGAAGAAAACCTCTGCAAGGTTTTGTAGGCAAGATGTCAAATATAAAGCAAAGAAGTAATACTGAAACCTAGTAGGAAAAAAATGTCGACTTTCTCCAAAAGCAGAAACATCAGATTAAAATCATATTTTTTATCAGCACCCCTCAAATCCAGGAAATCATGGGCTACATAGTTCAAGCCATTAAAGTAAATAAGTTCCAACTAAGACTGATATATTCAACAAATCTAATTTTATTTATTTATTTTGAATTATATAGTTTTCATTTTTATTTTCTCACAATTGTATTT
Organism: Rhizomys pruinosus; assembly: GCA_009823505.1. Classification (NCBI taxonomy): domain Eukaryota; kingdom Metazoa; phylum Chordata; class Mammalia; order Rodentia; family Spalacidae; genus Rhizomys; species Rhizomys pruinosus. Next base: position 307,950 of record VZQC01007782.1, on the reverse strand, counting down.
CTTTTTTAAAAATTTATTAATTTTTTGAGATTTGCATGTATTTCAAGATGAGAACATACTGAGTTAAAAAACCAGCATTTCAGAAAATATGTAAAGGACTACTATATGAAATTATAGAAAATAGAAAATATCTCTCAATAACTGTAGATATAAACAGCCTTAACTCACCAGTAAGAAGATGAAGAGGGCTTGACCATATTTTAAAAAACTAGGTTCAGTGGTTAACAGCACTATCTACTCTTGCAGAGGACCCAGGTTTGATTCCACATGGTAGCTAACAACTGTCCATAGCTCCAATTTGGGGGAATTGGACACTTTCTTCTGACTCCACGTGGGCATTGCACAACATGGGTGCACTTCTAAACATGCAGGCAATACACTTACCACTTAAAATAAAAATAATAAAATATTTAAAAAACTAAATTTGACTATCTGTTATCTTCATGAAACATATCTAAAGAGTAAAGAGACCTATTAAAGGATAGAAACCAATTTATGAAACAAAGAGAAGGCAAAAATAAGTCAGTATCCATTCCAGAAATAAAACGCCACATATTCTCTCGCACAAGCAGACACCAGCTGCAAAATTTTAGAGAAATGTGTAAATGTAAAATTTGAGAGAAATGTTGAAGTTTTGAGTGCCATAAAAGGCCAGAAGAATAGAAAGACATCGATAGAGAGAGAAGGAGAGGCCATAGGGAAGAAAGAATAGTGACTATGAAAGCAGAAAGGGGAATATCAGGATTGGCACTGGGCTGACATGTCAGAACTTGCTAACAGGCAGCTATGGATGTAGCCGGGCTTCATATGATTCTACCACTCATGCTGGTCAAAGGTCTCTTGGCAAATGGATTCTGGGAGGAAGGGTGGAATTATACCAGGTTTTATGCCCACTGGTGAGCCACCAAGCTCCAATGAACAAATCCATAACACAGAAGGCCAATGTTAAATTCTACTGGACACACACACACACACACACACACACACACACACACACAAAACACAAAACACAAAAAGTCATGACTATGGAAAAGAAACATGAGAAAGAGTCATGACGTGAGAGTAACCAGAGTGCAGTGTGCGTGTGTGTGTGCGTGTGTGTGTGTGTGTGTGTGTGTGTGTGTATGTAAAATTGTCCAGAAAAAATTACTAGTAAATAGTTTAAAATTTTAATATGTTTTTACCTAGTTTTGCCTTCCCAGCAGGACTTTGAATATGCATCTTCTGTTTTTATATTTTTTTGAATAATTCAAGAAATATTGGTTGCAGTTCTTTGAAGGTCTGGTAGAATTATGATGTGAATCCATCTGGCCCTGAGCCTTTTTAGTTCAAAGATTTTATATGACTGTTTTAATCTCCTTAGTTGTCATGTGTCTGTATAAAGGGTTGATGTTTTCTTGGTTTAACTTTGACGGTTCAGGTGAATCTAGTAATTCTTCCATGTCTTTTGGGTTTTCTAACTTAATGGAGCAAAGGTTTTAAATGTATTCCCTTATATCTCTGAATATCTTTAGTGTCTGCTGTCATGGTTCCCTGTTCATCTCTGATTCTTTTAACTCTTTTGGTTAATTGGGCTAAGGATCCGTCAATTTTCTTTATCTTTTCAAAGAACCAGCTCTTTCCTTCACTGATTCTTTGTATTGTTTTCTTTGTTTCTGCTTTATTAATGCGAGCCCTGATTTGTATTTCTTCTCATCTGTATTTGAGCTTGGTTTGTTCCTGTTTTACCAAATTCTTGAGTTATATCATTAAGCTATTTATTTATGCTCTTTCTGATTTTTACAACATTTTATTGAATTTTGTGTGTTTCATACATAATTTTTCAGTCAGTCTTAATTGCTTTTATCATGTAGGTGCTAAGAGTTATCAGTTTGCTTCTTAGCACTCCTTTTAATGTGTTCCAGAGGTTTTGGTGTGTTGTGTTTTCATTTCCATTTAATTCCAGAATCTTTTATTTATTCTTTGATTTTTTTCTTTGATTCATTTATCATTCAATAGTATGTTTTTAATCTCCATAACTTTATTAAATTACTAGAAATTATCTTGCTGTTCATTTTAAGCTTTATTGTATTGTGGTCAGATATGATACACAGAGTTAAGTCATCTCTCTGTATTTATTGAGATTTTTTTTTGTCCCCAGTATGTGGTATATTTTGAAGAATTTATGTGGGCCAGTGAAATATCCCTAATAGTGCAGAGAGGTACTTTTATCTTGGTGGTAACAAACAGCTGTCTTACCAAACTTAAGGCCCACTCAATAAAAGGGAATTCTTGTCTGATATAGTAAACCTATCCAAACACTCATGTCAGGAAAGATCACAAACCCTACAGGAGAATCTACTATGGTCATTTTCTTAAAACAATATAATTTCTAACTATAATCTAAATAGTTTTCTTTCTATTGACAGAAAAGTGCAATCTTCACAACTCATCAATAAGCTTCTCTTTGCAACAGATATAAAATACTGTAGAGATTTGTAACTGATGAAAATGCAGAGAATAATTAGTGATGGGGTGCCCAGCCCCACTTGACACAGCTATAATGCAACCCCTCCACCAAAAGCTTAGCGAGCATCACAGAAGAGGGGCAGAATGACTGTGGGAGCCAGAGAGCCAGGACACCTGGAGCTAGACAGTGTCTGTTAGACACAGCAGGAAAGCTGCACCATGAAACCTCAGCACTGTCATTGTCTAAACAAGAGTTGCATAATGACATAAGTTGGCATGCCAGTGTGGATGGAGGCAATTTGACTATATCACACCTCTAGGTGAAGAGGCGATCAGTGGTTACTAAGAGGGAGAATCAGGGAGATGAGCTCCCTGATAGGTTATCCAATCCCAAGTGACCAGCCACGTACATAGGTGATCACTAAATGGACTCAGTAGATTGTGTACATACACAGACACAAATCTATGGATATATTTATATGCAACAATAGTAGTTAAAGAAGAAGGCACAAAATTGAAAGGAAGTTGAAAGGGGCCACAGGATTAGTTGGATTTTGTAGCAGGAGTGATAGAATTAATATAAATATAGTCCTAATGCATGAAATTCTCAAAATACTAAAAATATTAAAATCTCAAACACCCAAAATAATCCAAACCATTCAATAATAAATGGTCTTAAAGAGTAGATGATTCTCAAAAGAAATATAAATGGACAATAAACAGATTTTAAAATGTTCTACATTCTTAGCACTCTTAACAGTAGTTTAAGATTATCTGCCCCTAGCAACAATAAAGGTTAGACACTATTCCCAATATATATTCCCAATACATCCTAATATCGTGGTTTGGGCAAAGTGGCAATCCAGCCTGAACCATTTTTGGATGCATGTTTTTCAGTAAGACAAAATTATGTCCTCAATTATACTCTTTACTTAACATCTTATAACTATGTATAATTGGGCATACATATGATTAAACTTGAATGTATTATAAGAAGGGGCATCTGCAGTATAAAATGATTATTTCACCTAATCTATAGTCAGAATAGAGAATTGCCCATGTTATGCCCCTTAGTAACCAAACTTTTCTTTCTCTTGAACCTCCTAAATGAAGCTGAAAGCAACAATAAGGACCCTGATGGCTCTCTCTCATGTGGCTCCCTGTCAAACTTGACAGGGTATCCATATCTAATCCATTGTTTCACTTTGAACCAAGTTATCTTGCTATTTTAACATGTCTGTGAGAACCTTTTTTCTATTCTTTGGATAGATAAGAGGACAAGAACTTGGAACATCAGACCAAGACTCTGATCACCAGTAATGAGTTTAGCCAGTCAGATATCTCCAGGTTCAGTGAGAGAATCTCTTTAGAAAAGTAAGGTGAAAGGCAATAGGAAACACCCAACATCAACTTTGGACTCCTCATGCATGAGTACATACAAGTGCCAGCACCCACACACATGCATTTACACGCATAGAGTATGTAAAGAATGTAAAATACTGAAAATAAGAAACCCAGATTCTGTCCAACCTGGCTTTCCATTTTCTGAAGTCTTAAAGACTACCGACCCCATGTTTCCTTTCATACTGAAGAAAGGATGCTGTCAATCACATCTGGGTAGATTCCTGTTGTCTTGCAGCACAAATGTTGTAAAAGTAAACCAATGAAATCCTTGCCTGGGTGAGAATTATCATCAGACTCCCATGAGAACAAAGAATGTCTTAGTTTTCAACTGGCACTTAAAACTCAAATTGTATACGCAATGATTGAGAACTGTTAATTACAATCAAGCACGATAGGTACTCAGGATATACACACCAATAAAATATTAGTCCTATGGGGCTGGAGAGATGGCTTAGCGGTTAAAAGCACCGACTGCTCTTACAGAGGACCTGGGTTCGATCCCCAGCACCCACGTGGCGGCTGAGAACTGTCTGTAACTCCAGATCCGGGAGAACTCCAGTTCCAGGGGAATCCGAGACCATCTTCTGACCTCCACGGCATTGCATGACATGGGTGCACAAACCTACATGCAGACAATACATTCATACAAATAAATAAATAAATAAATAAATAATAAAATATTTTAAAAAATAAAGGATTTATACAGGAAAGGCTTGGAGAGATGGGAGATGGCTCAGCAGTTAAGAGCCCTGGCTGTTCTTGAAGAGAACTAGGATTTGGTTCCCAGCACCAACATGGATAATAACTGTCTGTAACTCCAGTTCCAGGGGATCTGACACCCTCTTCAGGCCTCTGTGGGCACTATATGACATGGGTCCACTTACAAACATGCAGGCAAAACATTCATACACATAAAATTTTAAAAACAAGTTTCAAAGGGAAACAAACAAACAAACAATACACCCTTATACATAGATTTGTGAGTGAAAGTGAAGGAAGTGGAGGATGAAATCATGATCCAGGGATGTAGGAAAGCGTTCTAGGTGGGAAGAAAGGATGATTAATGCTGTGATCCATTTGTGTCTCCTCACAAGACTTGTGTGCTAAAAATTCCAAGAATCCTTTTGGAAGGGATTAGGTCATTATGACTTTGCATTTGTGAGTGGAATTGGTTGTCTTATAAAAGAGAGGCAAGGCAGGAAGTTTCAAGGGGGGATTAGTGGTTGGTGCTTCTTGTACTTCTAAATTTGGTGGGCAGAGGCAGGACAACGGCAGTAAGTTCCAGGCCAGACCTTTCTTCAAAAAGTCAAGCACACCAAAAAAGAGTGAGTGAGAGGGGTACTAGTTTATCCCTTTTCACCATATGAGGGGACAAGAGATGTGTTTCAAAAGGAATAGGCCTTTACAAGGCACCAAATCTGGTAGTGCCTCAGACTTCCTATGGAGAATAAAATTCTCTTATCTAGAAATCATCCATATCCTAGCTCTAAAGCTTCTTTGGGTCATGGATCTGTATGTTCCTCCAGATTTGACACCTCAGCTACAACTACCACCTCCGCTCTGGGGTCAATATGGGTCTCTGGGATCCTTTTCTGCCCCAGACTTGTGGTCCTGTGTGCTCGTTCCCAGCACTAGGCCTTCTTAGGTCTTGGGCTTCCTTGAGTTACAAGGATCCCTTCCCAATCTGGATCTAGGCAGCCTTCCTTCATTTCAGCTCTCAGCCCAGCTTGGGTCTCAGTATCTTTCTTCACCCAGACTTGCAGTTTTAACTCAGTTCCCGAGACCTCCCATCATCCTGTCATCTAAGGGTTTTTTGCCCCAGGCCTGAAAGCTCCCACCCTCACTTACCAGCCAACCTGCTCACGTCGCAACTCCAGCCCAATCTGCTGATGCTTGTGCAGTCTATCCTGAAACTGCATCTCAAAGGTTGCACCTCTCTTTAGTTGAGCTTAGACAATCATTTCACCAGAACTGTACACAAACATAAAGTGACACTAAAACTGAACACCAAGGGCCACAAGCTGATGAGTTTGGGGAAATATCAAGACATAAACAAACATTCAACTAAAATGCAATCATTTACCCATACCAAGACACACCATCAGAAAAGTCCAGATGCCCAGGCTTCAGTGAAAGATACAAACAACATCAAGGTAATATCACTAATACAGAAATTAACAACTCCATAGCGATGCTTCCTGAGAATGACAACCAAGCAGGTGCATAAGACAATGGTTTCAGAACCACAATTACAAATATGTTCATGCCGGGCGTGGTGGCGCACGCCTTTAAACCTAGCATTTGGGAGGCAGAGGCAGGCGGATCTTTGTGAGTTCAAGGCCAGCCTGGTCTACAGAGCGAGTTCCAGGACAGCTGGGGCTACAGGAAGACCCTGTCTCGAAAAGACCAAAAAAAAAAAAAATATGTTCAAAGAATTTGTAGATGATATGAATAAAAGGCTAAATTAAGACCATGAAAACATAAGTTGTTGAATGAAATTGCTAAAACATGAAAAAAGAATTCAGCAAAAGGAATGTCTGAAGAAAAGCCAATTTGAAATAAAACTTGAAATTAAAAAAAATTCAGAAACTCAAACAAAAAGCTTAGAGAAAAGAAGCAAAAATGATGTGAAGGAAATGGAACAGTGAATATCAGATCTTGAATAGAAGCCTGGGGAAGTAGGTTGCTCAAATTAAAAAAAAATCAAATCTAAAATGAGGCAGGAATGGAATATGCAAGACCTCTGGGACACTGTAAAGAGACCAAACCTAAAATATAGGAATAGAAAAAAGAGAAGCAGGTCAAAGGCATAGAAAATGTTTCTTTTTTAAATCATAGAAGAGGAGGCTGGAGAGATGGTTCAGCAGGTAAGAGCACCAACTGCTCTTGCAGAAGACCTGGGTTCAATTCCCAGCACCGACATGGCAGCTAAGAACTATTTTTAAGCTGTGTGTGGTGGGGCACACCTTAATCCCAGCACTTAGGAGGCAGAGGCAGGCGGATCTCTGTGAGTTCAAGGCCAGCCTGGTCTATAGGGCTAGTTCCAAGCCAGCTGGGGCTACAGGAAGATGCTATCTCAACCGCCCCCCAAAAAAAAAATCATAGAAGAAAATGTCCCATCAAAGTACAAAAGGCATAGAGAACACCAAGCAAACTGGACCAGAAAAGAAACTCCCCATGTCATACAACAGTCAAAACACTAAATGTACAGAAGAAAGAAAAGATATGGAAAGCTGTGAGAGAGAAAGATCAAAGCACATATAAAGAAAAGCCCATCTGAATAACAGCTGACTTTGAAATGCAGCCTATGAAAGCCAGAAGGGTTGGACCAATATCATACAAGCCATGAAGTATAGAGATTCTAGCATAACCACTATACTAGTATGACTATAAGCTGTAACTGAAGGAGAAAGAAACACTTTCTGTGATAAAAAAAAAAACAGATTTAAGGAATTTATGACCACAAACCATCTCTAAAGTAAATATTTGATGGAATGCATTGGCCAGGAAAGAAGAGGAATCCTCCTCAATGAGACAAAGAATAAGTAAGTTATTTCAGAACAGCCAACATAGAGGTCTAATAATATAGCACAAAACACCACCAACATAATGGGAATTAACACACACTGATCAATAATGACCCTTTAAAAAGACACAGACTACCTGATTGCATTAGAAATTAGGATCCATCAACTGCAGAGATATGTGCACAACCATATTTATTGCAGCTCTTTTCACAATAGTGAAAAGCTGGGAGAAACCCAAGTGTCTCTCAACTGATGAGTGGATAATGAAAATGTGGTTCATTTACATAATGGAGATCTATGCAGCAGCAAAGAAAGAAGATATCATGAAATTTGCAGGTAAATGGATGGAACTAGAAGGTGTTAGGCTAAGTGAAATAACACAGGAAAGTCTTTTGACAAAATCCAACATGATAAAAATGATGGGGAATCTAGAGGTACAGGGAATATATATCAACATAGTAAGGTAAGTGTACCTCGAGCTCACAGCCAACATCACTGAAAACCTTCCAATTGAAATCAGGAACAAGACAAGGATGTCCACTCTCTGAAATTCCTCTTCAATATAGTACTTGAAGTCTTAGGTAAAGCAATAAGACAAATGAAGGAAAATGTATACACAATGGAAAGGAAGAAGTCAAAGTATCCTTATTTGCTGAAGATATTCTATACATAAAAGGTCCTAAATACACCACCAGAGGGGCTAGAGAGATGGCTCAGGGGTTAAGAGCACTGCACCGACTGCTCTTGCAGAGGACCTGGATTTGATTTCCAGCACCCACATAGCGGCTAAGAACCGTCTTTAACTCCAGTTCCAGGGGAGTCCAACACCCTCTTCTGACCCCCTCAGCATTGCACAACATGGCTGCACCTACCTACATGCAGGCAGTACATTCATACACATAAAATAAAAATAAAAATACACAACCAGAAAAATTCTAGAGCTGTCTGATTTAGAATGTCTTTTCCTATATCTATATCTTGTAGGTTACTGTCAATGTTTTCTTCTAATATTTTCAAAGTTTCAGGTTTCACATTGAGGTCTTTGATCCATTTGGTGTTGATTTTTTTGTACAGGGTAAAAGGTAGGAGTTTAGTTTTATTCTTCTATAAGTAGTGATCCATTTTTGCCAGCACCATTTGCTGAAGATATTGTCTTTCCTCCATTAAGTCTCCTTGGCACCTTTGTCAAATATCAGGTAGCTGAAACTGCATGTACTCAAGTTTGGATATTCAATTTTGTTCCATTGATCTACGGGTCTGTTTTTGTGCCAGTACCATGCTGTTTTTATGACTATAGCCCTCTGATATAGTTTTAAGTCTCATATAGTAATCTCTCCCTCCTTACTCTTTTTGCTCAGGGTTGCTTTGGCTATCTGGAGTCTTTTGTTTTTCCATGTGAATTTTAGGATTTTTTTTCTAATTCTGTGAAGAAAGTCATGGGAATTTTGATTGGAATTGCATTGAATCTATATATTAATTTGAGTAGGATGGTCATTTTTTCTATATTAATTCTTCCAATCCATGAGCATGGGAGGTCCTTTCATCTTCTGTTATCTTCTTGGTTCTCCTTCAAGGATTTAAATTTTTCATTGCAGAGATATTTGATATCTTTGGTCAGATTTTTTCTGAGATTTTTTTTTGAGGGTATTGTGAATGGGTGGCTTCATCTATAGAAACTCTCAAGTCTCCCAACTTTCAGCAGACATTTTTTTTTTAATTTTTGAGGGAAGATTAGTGATTATTTGAGTATCAGTATTAGAAGCTCTAAGTAATAGGACAACTTGAATGCAGGCTATTTTAAATCTAAATGAAAAGGCAACCTGAGAGAAGGTTTTGAATCTTTCTGACAATTTTGACTGAAATATGGAGGAGGAATTTCACTTTGATACCAACTTTAGCTATTGCTCATTCTTTTAAACTTTGAAAAACACAAGCCTTCCACTTAGAAGAGAAAATGTCTAGCCAATCTTCAGTCTAGTTTGCTTCTTTTATATTCTCTGTCTCATCCAAAGGAGAGAGGAATTCATATTTCTTGGATGATTTCATGCTTATTGTATCTCAGACTGCAATACAAAGCAATAAATTAATAGAAATTATACTTAATTTAGTCAAAATTAAAATCGTTTCTGTTACAAAGAACAATGAGTAAGAAAAAATTTTCCTAAAGGATTTTGCATTTTGTACTTATCTCTTCTAAATCCAGTAAATTTATTCAACAGAATTTTTCTGGTGGTGTATTTTTATTTTTATTTTATGTGTATGAATGTACTGCCTGCATGTAGGAAGGTGCAGCCATGTTGTGCAAGTGAAGATTCTTAATATTTAGCAACATTTTGCTTATTCTGAGTGCCTCTATGGCGCTAGTAACTTGTTTAAATCTACATGACATATTGACCATATTCACTATATATTGTACTAATAGTACTTCAAGTTATGTATAAGTATATATTTTGCTACACTTATGTTTATGACAATGTTTAATATTCATTTCACTTTTGTTGTGTTACTCTTTAAATTCATTATTGCTTAACAGTCTCCAGTGAACTGTTATAATGCCATCCTGGGTGTGTGTATGTGAAAGACAAGGTGTTACCCAAACAGCATATGACAGCATGAAGAACAGGTGTACTTCTTAAATATATTCTTACCAATTCTTTCAGAATTTCTTGCAATGTATTTTGATCATATTTGCTCCCTACTTCTTCCCCTGACTTCTCCCAGATCCACTCTCAGCTCTTCATCTCCTCCCAATGCTATGTCCTCTTTTATAATACTTCACTGAGTCTGGTTCGTGCTGACCATATACTTCTGATTGTGGGGCCATTGACTGAAGTGTGGATGACCTACCAGGGACCACAGTTAAAGGAAACTTTCTGTTCTTCCCCCAGAAGCCATAAACTGTCAATAGATGCTCTGTTTGGAGCCGGGGGTGGTGGTGGTCATGAGACCCCTCCCCCTCCCACCATGCTTGAATGTTGACTAGGTTGATCTTGTACCTGCCTTGTGCAAATAATCACAGCTGCTGTCAGTTTATGAGTACCAAAGTCCTGTCATGTCTAGAACCCACTGTTTGACTTTTGTCTTCTCCTATCTCCTCTCTCATAATCTTTCTGCCACCTTAAACCCTTTCTCTCCTTTTTCTGTGACTATTCCTAAGCTTTGTTGAAGGGAGAGGGAAAGGCTAATGTAGATGTCCCATTTCTGGCTATGCATTTCACCAACACTTATTCTCTGTACTTATGTTAGTTGTGAGCTTCTGCATTAACTAGCGTCCTCTGCATAAAGAACCTTCTCTAATGAGATCTGAGAGTTGCACTAATCTGTGTGTAGAAATATATGATTTAGAGGGGAATTTACAGCATGCCCATTTATCAGAATATTGTTAGTAGGTTCACCACTGAGGTCCGTGAGCTCCTCCAACATGGGTTCTTGACCAGATTTATGGTACTGGGCATGTATTACTCCTGTGGAGTGGGCCATAAATCCAATCAAATAATGGTTGGTTACCCCCATAACATTCATACCACTATTGTACTCATGGGGATATTTTATCATGCTGGTTATTATTGTACTTCACAGAGTTCACAGCTGGTTAAGACAGTTGATGACATTTTTTTTCTCCAGTAATCTGCATAGCACCTTCTGGTACTGTGAAAGCTAGCCATCAGGAAGAAAGCTCCCTGCCCAGAACCAACTGGTTTCCTCTATATTTTGTGGTAAGTTCTCCATAAAGTGTGTGGTAAGTTCAACAGAGTCTTTCCAACAAGTTGTGGTGGGCAACCAAGAGCAATGGTAAGAGCCTGTATTGTTTTGAGAGTCTCCAGGTCACCTCTGATCATCAACTCCAAGGGAGGAATCCTATACCTGGCAGTGGGATTTTTATTTGGCAACCTACAGCTTCTGGATAAGAACAATCCCTTGTGTAGGATATCTCAAATCAAACTCTGTTACATGAATGTATATGTACATGTATATATGTATATGTATATGATGTATACGTATATATATGCGTGTGTATGACACTGATAAAATAGTACATTTCTATATGGCTTTTCAAATATTCTTATTGTTAGTTATCTTATCTTTCCCCCACCTTGTCTTCTGTCCTCCTTTCCCATCCCTCTCTAACCTTAAACCTTCGTCTCTATCACGCCCCCTTTCTTTATTCATATCACCTGTATGCCACTTTCCCTTAAGGTTTTTGTTCCCCCTCTCCACCTATAGTACCTTTCTAGTTTCCTCATTTTATTGGTTCTTCAGATTAGACACACAAATCTAATATTTGATGCTAAGATCCACATATGAGTAAGAACAAATCATATCAAGCTAGGCATGGTGGCACATTCCTTTAATCTCAGCACTTGGGAGGCAGAGGCAGGCATATCTCTGTGAGATCAAGTTTAGCTTGGGCTATGGGTACCCCCTATCTCAAAAAAGTTAAACTGAAATAAAGCCACATCAATAAGGTAAGTACAGGCAGTCAGATAAGATTACACATGACATTAAATTTGCCATGTATTGCTATTGTTTAAAATCCAGGATAGTTCTTCCTAAGACAATATAATATAGTGATTTATGATCCACCCACAGCTATGAATCATTTGATTACCTGATCATGAATCCTTTGACATGGTTAATAACCCACATAGAATCTCTGGCTGTTTACTGAAGGACTTCACAATTTGGGATGACAGCCGAATGAATTCCATATGGCCATTAATCACTCTTGTTCAGAAGAGGTGTCCCAAGCCCAGAGAGACAATAGGAGATGCACCTAAGGATGTCCATCCAGCTCATGTACAAATAATAGACCCAGGCCACTAATGCTCTCTACAACATCACAGATGTTCTTTAATTGTTTTTGATTTGTCTGTGTACCAAATTCTTGGCTTTGCAAGGAGCTTGTTATAGTATGAAGTCTCCCAAGGAATTGCCTGCAAATGGAGGCAGAGACGGGCAAAGAATCTGAGATAAAAAGCAATACATTAAAACATAGAAATCCTTCAACAACAAGTAATTACAAGAGTTTCTCCTTACATGATTTTAGAATCACTTGTACAATACTTTTCAGTTAACTGCAGACACAAGTGTCACAAAGGAAATGCATACCAATGACTGAATGACACACTACAAGGGCCTTTCCCTTTTAATCAGCCATAGCCTTTGGAATCGTCTTTTGGGATTACTGATACAGAGAGTTATTATAAATTCTCTTCTGTGAGACTTCTTGTTTTCCCAGCAGTTAGAGGATTTTCCCCAATGCACACAGGACAGAAAAGTCTATTTCTCACAGAGACTTCAGGTTATACTTGACTTAACTAGCTTGTTCTGGATGGCAAAGTCTCAAATTATAAAACATTGTGGGGCATCCAGCAATTGGAAAATGTTTAGACGAACATCTCCTGGCCAAGAGCATTTCATTGGTACTGTCAAAAAGAATTAGCCACTGATGAGTTTCATTCTAGGGTCTGTATTTTCATTCATCCTCTACTGCTGAGCCAGTGAGTGTTAATAGCAATAGATTTCCACCTGTCTGATTAAGATGTCAAGTCTTATTTTATGGTTTGGCCAGGGACTATGGACTGGATCGACTGTGGTATGTCTGTGGCCCTCCTGCCTGTGCTTTTCTGGTTTCTTTATGGAATCTTACCAAGAATGAAGCAATGCATCAGAATATGACTTCATTTCTACAGCTAACTTTAATAGAACTTTTATCCTTGTAGCTCATCTCTGGAATTGTGAGTAGTGAGTTAGAGAATACAGTAATACCGTACCATTCTTTATTAATACACAACAGAGACATAATGTCCTCTAACTGAAAAATATCATTAGACCAGAAGGTTGAATAATGGTAATTGCAGTCAAAATGTGGGTTTCAATAATGATAGAGAATCATTAACAATGGCATTTGCTTTAAAACTGTTTTTCTGAAATGTTTCCCTCTAGGTGACTCATTTTGCTCCAGGCTGAAATTTGTAGAAAAGACCCTATTAGTTTAATGGTTCTGAAATTTTCCTGTTTACAGCTAAGTGTACAACTACCTTATTTGAGAACATAGGAAAATTGCTCTTCTATGATTCAATGAGTGTAGGGTTCTCTAAACATTAAGTCAGGTTTGATGTGTTCATGTGCTTTCATGTTTTCTTCTGTATAAACATGAATCATTTTTGTGGATAGCAGTTCATGGTTCTTGGCAGAAATTTCTTGCTTTAGGTCAGTTTAGACCCCAATGGCATTAACCAGACCACATAGAATGGCCACTTTAAAGTGGAATTCAGATCAGAACAGAGTCACTAGAAATTATTTTCATCTATAAATAAACCATTAAAACTACAATTTAGAATGATTTCAACAAGTAACAGAAAGGTCCCATTAAGTTACTTTGAAACTAACACATGTATCAATTCAGCACAAGCTCTGGAGCCAGATTAGTTCATCCTGGTTGGAGCAGACTCCCAAGGCCCCCAGACCTCTCACACTGGCATCTTCTTCTTTTCATGGGCCAACATGGTAAAATTCATAGACAAAAGATCTAGCCTGTTCTCTCACAAGGCTCATTAGTAACAAAAGGAAGTTCCTGAAAGCCTCTTAATAGACTTGAGCTCACATCTCAGAAGCCGTCAAGTGGTCCACACGGGAACCCACAATGGGATGAGAAAAGGTCCACATGATGGCTTCAACCAACCACAAGTCCTTATCTGAAATTCTCCTCCCGGGAAAGGTGTGGCCTGAGCAATAGAGCAGATACATTAATAAAAACTGAGTGCTAGACATATGTAGGTAACAGAGATAGCAATATATTTGAACATATCTGTAAAGATAGCAATATATTTGAACATATCTGTAAAGATAGCAATATATTTGAATAATGTTTGAAAATATGAGCTTATTCAAATGAGTCGACATGATTATGGTTTCCATTTGTCCTCATTATTCTTTAAATAATGTTTCAAATTTTTAAATCCTCTCAAATCTATCACCTCATTAAATTATCTTGTAACTGCTACTGATTTCATAAATCACAATCTTGGTATGCTGAAATATAAATTGTTTTTTATAACTTATTTTTTACCACATTATTTTAACTAATAGTGAATGTTTCTGCTTTAATTTCCTTGACCGTAAAATGGGACTTTTGGCAAAAGTCATGTGGTTGCAGTGTGGAGAGCAGATAGCTACCACTCATGGACTGTCTGAAATGAAATAAGTAGCTCACCCAAGCAGGGTAAATGAAGGCATGCAGTAGAAGTCTGGTAGAGATTCATTGTTGTTGTTGTTGTTGTTGTTGTTGTTGTTTTGTTGTTAGAAGTCAGCTGGGGAAACTAATAAACACCAGAGTTCAAAAACAAAAACATTACTGAGTTGATGTTTCAGTGGATCAAAGCACTTGGTGTGTAAGCGTGAGAATCTGAGCTCAACCCCCCCCCCCAGTACTCACATAAAAAGCATGGTCACATGTGCCTCTAACCCCATGCTGTAGGAGGTAGACACAGGAAGATCACTGGATCTGCTGACTCCCAGCTTAGTTCTAGGTTCAGTGAGAGACTGTCTCAAAGGAATAAGGCAGGGCGCTAGATCCTCTCTGTGCGCACTCATGGGCGACTACGACAGCAGGGAGCAGCTCTAGGAGACCACAACTAAGTATAACATGTAGCTCTGCCATGCGCTCAGTTCTGCTTGGTCTGGCAGGAGGGGGCCTTAAGAAATAGGTTCCTAGCCAGCGTGGTGGTGCATGCCTTTAATCCCAGGACTCAGGAGGCAGAGGCAGGCGGATCTCTGTGAGTTCAAGGCGAGCATGGTCTACAGAGCAAGCTCCAGGCCAGCTGGGACTAAAGGGAGACAGACCCTCAAAAAGAAAAAAAAAAAAAAAAAGTAAAGAAAAGAAATAGGTTCCTGAGTGTCTCTCTACATTATGCCATCTCCAGAAGGTTCCTTATGATACCCAAACCTGAAATCTAAGGTCAAGAGTGCCCATCTAGAGCACTTTCTAGAAGGTGGGCTCCAAAAGCATCAGGTCCAGCTCCTAAGTCTGGAGGGACCAACACTGGCAAACACAGGTGCAGAAGTGCTGATTCTGGGACCCAGTATGGAGTTGGCACTTCTCAAATGACAGTATATGCAATTTTCTCTCTCTCTCTCTCTCTCTCTCTCTCTCTCTCTCTCTCTCTCTCTCATTATGTTTCTCTATGTCCTCCTCTCCTTTCCTCTTTCAAAGCTAAATATATTCATAATCTTAAGGATAGATCATCCAGATAAAATTGCTCATAATGTATGACTAAATTTTATTTTATAATCTTCTATTGTGTTGTTAGTCTTTGATTTTTGTATCAAAAATATTTTTCATGAAGTACAAGTTGTTAGCCTTTTAACTAGACTTGTATAGAATATACTTTTTTCCTAAAGTATATAGAATATACTTTTTTGTACAATAAATGAAGCTTGTGTTCAAGCTATCCAATTACTAATGATGATTTCTTTACTCAGAGCTGGAAGAAAATGTCTTTATTATATTATTTGACTATGTTGATTTTTCTCTATCAAAAAATCAAAGTGAAATAGAAAAAATATATTTTAATATTAGGAAAGCAAATGAAATTATACTTCCAATATTCAAGCTGAAAGACTTGGGACACCTTGACTTTCTGTCCATCTGATGTCAGCCAGGTTGTGGATACCTAGACACCAATATGTTTGTTTTAAGGTAAGGTTGCTTCAAAGGCATATGATCTTGAGAAGGCATGTAAGTCTTCTGGCTAAATTATACATTTGCAGAAAGGAAATATAAACTCTTTTTCCTCCTGACTAGGCTTGAGAATCTGGTGTAATTTTGATGACAAATACACTGATTAATTAAGTCAGTTAAATGACTCAAGTGACAAAGTGAAAACTTCTAGAAGAGTAGATAACAAAACAATAGAAAACCATTTGCAGATGGTAAGTACAGCACTGGCAGGGAAGTATTCTTTCTCAAATCAGAACTGGAAGGAGTGCAGGGGTAGAGGGTTCTTGTGTGACACTATTCATGTGCTGACATGAACAGATGTCTACTCATCACAGATAGGGAAATGAAAACAGACTGAAGTAACAGAACCCCAAAGGCCATCTTGTGACTGTGATTTTATTGGGCTTCCATACAAGGGTATGAGTAAGTGTCTAGAGACTTACAGGACCATGGATCAATCAAAGGCAGCTACAGCACCTAAAGCCTCAGCATGGGTGATGGCTCACAAAAGCTAGAATCCTGGAGCCTTCTGCAAGACTGTCAGGTAGCTCAACTCTCAGGTCAGAGTCATCCTTCCCTCCATGTTCTTTGCTGCTCATATAATCTTGGGAGGCAGGAGCCTTGTGAATTTGGTAAGTTTCAAGGACTCCTGAAGATGTGAGCTGCTTACTTCCTGAATCTTAAAGAGCCTTCTTTTAGAACTCCCTGAATCTTGATGAGCTTCCCTAAGTGATGGAATGCTTCCCTTGAGATTAAGTTACTACGCAATAGTGTGGACCAGTGGAGAATGTGAATTCCAGAATCCAAGGTTTAATTAAAGTGGGAAATAGATCGAAGCAGCTGAATAAATAGGGACACGTGGTCATATCTGTGTAGAAGTAGGTTGTATCTGTCAATAGCTGTATTAAGACCTATATCTATCTATATCTATATCTATATCTATATATATATATATATATCACAGAGCTTGAAGGTATAAAAATAGCAATCAAATTTAGGAAAGAATCAGTGTCCTCAGAGACAATGAGATGATTACACCTGCTTCACCTCAATAAAAAATGCAAATGCTGAGGGTAACATCTGCAAGGCCGAACAAGTCAGTCTCTTTATTTTTAATGTTTATTCAAGGATGACAAGTAGAAATGGCTTTGTGCAAATTTTCTAGGTGAATTTCTAATGATGTTCTAAATATTGCTACATTTATAGGGATTTATTTGGGTCTAGTTAAGCCTGGTTAAGTAAAGTGACAGCTATTGTTATCATTTCTATCACAGGAATGAGTAATCAAGTAATCAGTACTTTGAACAATGATTTTGGCAGATGGTAGGTGTAGGAAGCTTCTCTTTTTATGCCGAGCAGGGACCATGCGGCCCTGCTAAGGGGGATGGGGACACACTTCTCGCTCTTGGGACACACTTCCCGCTCTTCGGACACTGTGGGGCGTTGGCCCCTCGGTGCAGAGGCCGGCCAGCTACTTCCCACAGCCCAACCTAAGTGGTAATTCCAACTTAGGCTCTCAGCCTGGACCCACGAGACACGTGTTCCACTCTTGGCCGTGACTTCCCACCTGCCCAGAGCCGGGACAGGAATTTCACTCACAACACCAGCTATCCAGATTGGTGGTCCGCAGAGGGAACCTCTTTTCAACCACACTGGCCACTTGAATGAAACTCAGGCCTACCTTAGCCTGTACTCACGCAATAATTAATAAAAATATCAGCCGGTAACTCCATGATGATGTTAATATGGAATCCGATTTACTGGTTGCCACAGCTTGCTTTTAGAAACCAAATGACGTCAGTTCCCAGGACCAATCATAAACCCCCAACTCCACGCTACTGCACACCTTGCTCCACATAGCACCACGTACCTAGGCCATGCCATGCTGCTTGCTCCTCCCTGGGGCGGAGCCACACTCTTGGCCATGCGGTGCTAGTTGGAAATCCAGCCCACAATTCAAGCTGGATTTCCCAAAGGTAGGAACGAGGCAATGATGCTCCATTAACAAAGATGTCCTCTTCTTCATTTAGAGAGAAAACAAGACTGATGTCCAGTAAGAAAACTGTATGTTGATTCATTATGCCTGCATCATAGACAGAAACATTAACCCTATAGACTATCACCCAAACTGGAGGTGTGAAGAGGAAATGACGACTGATACTGACACAGTTGATTCTCCTATCTTGGCCTCTTGTATTGACTTCCCTCAAAAATGGAGGGGGCAGATAGTGAAGGACGAACCAATGTAATTGTGATGCACAAGTAACAATTCACAGGAAAGTAGATTCTCTAAGATTGCCGGCAGTGGGATGCCAAGTGAGAGAGGTTGTTAGTGTTAAAAGCTCTCAGGCCTTAGTAGGGTTAGCATCCTAGCTATGAGGTTCCACGTGTTATAGCCTGTGCTCTTGGCAGGTGTCAGGGTGCCAGGTGAAGGAAGGTTAGCCAGTATTACTATTAAAGAGCTCTCTGGGGGTTCAGGGTACCATCATAAGCAGTCCCTAGCAGCGTAATTATACAGAGAATGGGTCACTGACAAGAGCAGCGAGAGAGGGGGGTCTTGGTCTCTGACAGGTCTTGAAGGCTGGAGGAGTCCCCTTGCCTGCATCTGCAACCACAGGTTTGCAACATGAAACAGGAACAGAGGATTGCAAAGTAGAAGCAGCATCTGTCAGAGAAGGATCAGCAGGAGGCAGAGCAAAGTCCCTTGCCTCTATTGGGTCACCATAGTCCTCAGGAGCAGCCTTCCTTTCCAATTAGTGTCTGGGAGTCAGACACCTGGGACTCAGATGGAAACTGGCCTCTAACATTTTTGTCCTCTAGAGCTGAACACAGCTGGGACTGCTAGCATGTTGAAAGCCAGACTCTACCTAGGCACTCAGACTTGGAAAACTGTTTTGTACCCTGTTATATAAACTTTGGTGGGCCCTGATTGGCTGTGTGTGTGTGTGTGTGTGTGTGTGTGTGTGTGTGTGTGTGTGTGTGAACAAGTGAGGTACAAAATGGGACCAATCAGGAAAGAGCTATCAGCCACATGAGAGGAAGGAGAAAATCTGCCAAAACCCAAGGATGTCCTCAATTAGGATGGCTGCTCTGTCACTGTCCCCCGTGCCCCCTCCTCCACAATGTTGCAGCAGAAGAGGGGACAGTGAAAGAAGAAAAACAGGAAAAAGTGCCATATTTTTTTCCCCATTGGTTCCCTGCTTTGATTACCACCAGGGAATATCAGGCTGTTTTGGACACAAGTGTGATCATATTTTCAGCTGCTGCACCCTTCAGACCTGCAGAGGTCCTGAGGAAAGCCCTGAGGGCTGTCTGGGCTGCTCATCTGCCACCGTGGGCCATCCAAGGCAGCCTGCTGCAAGTCTTTGCTGTGGAGGTCTGACTGTCTTCACATCCATGGTTCTCAAGCCCTGTCAGCTACGGAGCTCAGATTGCTATTGAGGGTTCTCCACTGCTGCCACTAGCTAGGATTGCCCTTGGGAACCCCTCTTATCCTTATGAACATTCTTACACTATCATGGCTGTGGTGGTTTGAATGAGCATTTCCCCCATAGGCTTCAAGTATTCAGACATTTTGTTCCCAGTTGGTGGCACTATTTTGGGAGGTCTTAGAAGGTGTAGCCATGCTGGAGGAAGTATGTCACTGTGGGGTGGGCTTAGTGAGTTCAACAAGTCTTGTAGTCTCCAGTCTCTCTCTCTCTCTCTCTCTCTCTTGACTTCCTGTACTCATTTCGAGATGTGAGCCTCAGCTTTCTGCTCCAGCCCCAGCCACCATGCCTCCCACCACAATGGACTCTAATTACCTGGAACCATCAATCATAAGCTCAAATAAACTCTTCCTTTTATAAGTTCCCTTGGTCATGGTGGTTTTTTCACAGCAACAGAAAAGTGACTAACACAATGGCTTTCTGATGAATCCATTTTTCTAACCCTAAAAGTCACCTTCTTTGCACAACTCTCTACTTGTGCCAGGAGATTGTTTGATGAAAATGTTGGCTCCTCTATTAATCTATTTAATTGAGGTTGAAATTATAATATAAATAGTAATTTCATTATAAACAAGGTTGAGTTTTTGTTCGTTTGTTTTATTTTCTGCTGGTCTTGTTGAGATAGGGTCTCGTGTAGCTCAGGCCTACCTGAGCAATGTAGTCAATACTCCTCATCCTCTCGCCTCGGCCTCCTGAATGCTAATGTTATAGACATATGTCATCATTCTGGCTTTGCCTCTTTATTTAAAATAATGTTCTCAAAAGTGAAGAGAGGATTAATAAAGTCCACATTAAAATATACTTGGTAAGAAAGCTTTTTAGTGTCTTTACCATTAGCACACACTAAGGAATGATTGGCAATGTGAAGATGCATTAGCAAACAGGAACACATGTCCACCTCTGTTTTAATCAGGGCAGACCAGAGATGATAGCTTAATTTTTTTTAAATAATAAGTCAACTTGTCTTTAAAGCATAGCCATTAAGAATGCATTCTAGCCTGGTTAGTTTTTCTCCTGGCTGATTTTCATTGTGCTCACATTCCAGCAGTGACCCTCAACACCAAAGCAATTTGTCACACAAGGGAGTTTTATTGCCTCTCACCTGAGCAGAGTCAGAATTCCTAGCCAAATGTCAGAGCTGTAAATACTAATGGATCGTGTGGATGTGCTATTGGAATTCATAATTGAAGTGTACACTATGTTTGTAAAGAAATAGAATGCAAAGCTCCAACTCCTCTGTTTTTTCAAGAATGAATTAGGAAGACTGGGTGTAGTGAGAGCACTGTCTACATTGATAGCATTGTCTGTAGTGGGAGGACTAACTACATTGAGAGAGCTCTCTATAGTGGAAGGATTATCTACAGTAGGAGGACTGTCTACAGTGGGAGGACTGTTTACAGTGGATTATCTGCAGTGAGTTATGATAATTAGGTGGTGATGGCCCAACCAGGATGAACTTTTGTCCTCATTTCACCAGTGTATATTTATTTGATGAGCAAATACTTTTTATACCACTCCCCTCAGTTCATCTCTTTCTCCCTTCCTTGCTTTGGTCCATTGGCTCATGAAATTCCACCGAGTGCAATTATGCTACCCACTGAATTAAATTATTGTTTCCACAGTGCTTGGGTAAAAGGTGTACAACTTAGGTGGGATAGGGAACAGATTCATAGAAATTAATCCTCAGACTAAACTGTGGTGGAGCAGCAGCAGTTCATACTGAAGGTCACAGAGTGAAAATGTCCACCCTTGGTGGTGCTGGGCACTGCAGGACTAAGCAGAGCACCATGGTATTTGATCTGTGATGATGAATCTCTGTTGTGTCTATCTGCAAAAGTTTCCAAGACCAGGGGCATGCCCTGTATCCTTCACAAAAGGATCCAGACACCTGCCCAGAACCCACAGCCAATCCCTCACCTGAGGCTTCTTCACTCACACCTGAGCTGAGGCCCTCAACTGGAAGCCTCCCAGCATCGCTTGCTCTTGTCAACATGTCCAACTCCCAGTTCCCTTTCCCCTATGGATCTCATGATTGAAATTTTAAAACTGACAATGCTTTTTCTCTACTTAAGAGTCAAGAATTGTGCTGGGCTGGAAAGATGGCTCTTCTAGAGAACCCAGGTTAATTCCCAGCACCCACATGACAGCTAACTACTGTTTATAACTCCAGATCCAGGGGAATTTGACAACCTCTTCCGACCTCTGCAGGCATTGTATGACACTGGTGCACTCACATACATGCAGGCAATACACCAATATAGCATGTTCTAGTATCCTTTTGGGAATCCTTTAACTCCCATTCCCATTTCTAGAAATTGTATGGAATCTTCTGAATGCTGAGTTTGTCTGAGATTATCACCCTGTCAACCACCTCTCTAGACACCATATTCTATTCCGGCCTTAACCCTAGAATGTTTACATTAGTATAACTCCTATTTCCCTTGAGGGTTCCCTGAACAGTTTGTTAATTACATCCTTCCTTTCCATGCATTTTGTTTAAACTTTGTCAAATTGAAGGAAATTTAGACCATGCCTAGATGTCCATTGGTTATGCCTAAGTACAAGGAGAAATTGGTATACTTGAGAAATGTTATAAGTCCGTAAACTACTAACTGCTAAGTATTTTCTTCTCTCCCAGAAGAATATAACAGCTGGCCCAGAAGAGGACAGAATCTTTGAAACATTTCAAAAGAGCAAGTCCTTGGAGGAATAGCTCTACAGGAGGAAGGGAAGAGATGATGACTGATGAAGAGTTTTAAATGAAATGTTCTGCATAAAGTAAACTTCTGCCTCTCACTCCATCCTCCACGGTCTCTGAAAATCTTTCATAATATATAGCATTCAGTCCATTTATATGTTTATGATATTTATTGATTTACATATGTTGAACCATCCCTGCATCTCTGGTATGAATCCAACTTGGTCATGATGGATGATCTTTTCTTTTTGATGTGTGTCTGTAGGAGATTTGCAAGTGTTTTGTTGAGAATTTTTGCATCTATGTTCATTAACGAGATGGGTTTATAGCTTTCTTTTTTTGGTTGCATCTTTGCCTGGTTTTGGTATTAGGGTGATTTTGGCTTCATAGAAAGAATTTGGGATAATTCCCACTGTTTGTATCCTTCTGAACAGATTGAGTAGTAATGGTTATAGGAACTCTTTAAATGCTTTATAGGATTCTGCTGTGAATCCATCTGGGCCTAGGCTTTGTTTAGTTAGGATTTTTACTACATCCTCAATTTCCTCAAATATTGTGGGTCTGTTTAAACTGTCAGTCTTGGGCTGGAGAGATGGCCTAGCAGTTAAGAGCACCGACTGCTCTTGCAGAGGACCAGGTTCGATCCCCAGCACCCACATGGTGGCTGAGAACCTTTTTAACTCCAGTTCCAGAAGAATATGACACCCTCTTTTGACCTCCACGGCATTGCACGACACAGGTGCACAAACCTACATGCAGACAGTACATTCATACACATACAAAATAAATAAATAAATAAATAAATAAATAAATAAATAATAAACTGTCAATCTCTTTTTGGTTAAGCTTTGTTGGTTCACGGGATTTCAAATATTCATCCATTTCTTTTAGGTTTTCAAATTTAGTGGAGTATAGGTTTTTAAAGTATTCCCATATGATTGTCTGGATCTTTACTTTGTCTGTTGTGATGTTTCCTCTTTTATCACGAATACTACTGATTTGGAGTTGCTCTTTCTTTCTTTCTTCTTTTTTTGGTTAACTGAGCTAGAGGTCTGTCTATTTTATTTATCTTTTCAAAGAACCAGCTTGTGGATTCGTTGATTCTATGTATATTTTTCTTTGTTTCTATTTCATTGATTTCTGCTCTGATTTTTGTGATTTCTTCCTGTCTTTTGGGTTTAGGGTTCATTTGTTGTTGTCTCTCAGGTGTTTTAGCTGCAGTGTTAAATTGTTTATTTGGTCCCTTTCCATTTTTTTATGTGGGCACTTAGGGCTATAAATTTCCCTCTCAAGACTGCTTTTAAAGTATCCCACTAGTTTTGTTGTATTGTATTGTCTTTTTCAAAATATCATAAAACACATAAATGGACTGAAAGACAAAAACCACATGGTCAGCTCAACTGATGCAGAAAAAGCCTTTGACAAGACCCAGCATCCCTTCATGTTTCAAGTCCTAGAGGGAATCAGACTGAATGGAACATTCCTCAATATGATCAAAGCTATATATAGCAAAACCACTGCCAACATCATCCTGAATGGCAAAAAATTGGAAATTTTTCCCTTAAAGGTGGGAACTCAGCAAGGGTGCCCCTTATTGCCACTCCTCTTTAACATAGCACTTGAAATGCTTGCTAGGGCAATAAGACAAGAGAAGGGAATTAAAGGAGCACTAATCAGAAAAGAATAAGTTAAGCTATCCCTTTTTGCAGATGATATGATAGTTTACCTAAAGGATGCTAAAAAGTCCATCAGAAAACTTCTAGAAATGATTAAGAATTTCAGTAAAGTGGTCAGATACAAAATTAACCTGGAAAAATCAGTAGCCTTTCTATACACCAACGATAAACAAGTGGAGAAGGAATATAAGAAGACCTTCCCAATAACAATAGCCTCAAAAATAATAAAATACCTGGGAACAAACCTAACCAAAGATTCCAAAGATCTCTACAATAAAAATTTTAAACCCCTTAAGAAGGAGATTGGAAATGACATCAAAAGATTGAAAGATCTCCCATGCTCATGGATTGGAAAAATTAATATAATAAAAATGTCCATTTACCCAAATTGATATACAGATTCAACACAATCCCAATAAAAATCCCCTTCTTAACAGACTTGGAAAAAAATCCTTAAATTCATATGGAAAAACGGAAGACCCTGAATAGCTAAAGAAACCCTGAGTGAAAAATGCAATACAGGGGGTATTGCTCTTCAGACTTCAAACTATATTACAGGCCCATAGTTATAAAGACAGTCTGGTACTGGCACAAAAATTGACCTATTGACCAATGGAACAAAATTAAAGATCCAAACTTGAGCTCATACAATTTCAGCCACCTCATATTTGACAAAGGGGGAAAAAATCCTTCAATGCAGGAAGGATAGCATCTTCAGCAAATGGTGCTGGAAAACTGGATCACCATTTGTAAAAGAACAAAATTAAACCCCTACTTTTCACCCTGTACAAAAATCAACTCCAAGTGGATCAAAGATCTCAGCGTGAAACCTGAAACCCTGAAGGTGATAGAAGAAAATTTTGATAATAACCTACAAGACATGGGTGTAGGAAAAGACTTTCTAAATTAGACAGCAGCTGCACAGGAAATAAGGTCAACAGTAAACAAATGGGACCTCATCAAACTCAAAAACTTCTGTACAGCAAAAGAAACAATCAAGGACATGAAGACCCACAGAGTGGGAGGAAATATTCACCAGTGATTCATCTGACAGAGCATTACATCAAGAATATTAGCCAGGTGTGGTGGCACATGCCTTTAATCCTAGCACTCAGGAGGCAGAGGCAGGCAGATCTTTGTGAGTTCAAGGGCAGCCTGGTCTACAGAGTGAGTTCCAGGAGAGCTGGAGCTACAGTGAAACCATGTCTCAAAAAGACCTAAAAAAAAAAAACAAGAATATATAGACTACTCAATAAACAGAAAACAAATCACCTACTCAAAAAATGGAGTATAGAGCTGAACAGAGACTTTGGCAGTGAGTAAATATGGCTGAGAAACATCTCAAAAAGTGTTCAACATCATTAATAATTAAGGAAATGCAAATTAAAACCACTCTCAGATATCTCACTCTGATAAGACTGGCTAAGATCTAGAACACAAAAGACACCAAATGCTGGAGAGGTTGTGGGGAAAGGGGAACACTGCTGATGGGAGTGTAAACTTGCACCACCATTGTTGAAAGCAGTGTAAAGAACCCTTAAAAGACTCAAAATGAGCTTACCACCTGAGCCAGCCATACCACTCCAGGGTATGTACCCAGAAGGCTTATCCTACTGCAAAGATACATGCACATCCATGTTTATTGCACTGTCTTCACAATAGGGAAGAGCTGGAACAAATCCAAATGCTCCTCAACTGACAAATGGATGACAAAAATGTGGTACATCTATACAATGGAGTATAGTCAGCAGTAAAGAAAGATGACATCATGAACTTTGCGGGTGAATGGATGGAACTTGAAGCCATTCTGCTAAGGGAAGTAACACAGTCCCAGAAAATCAAGTGGTGAATGGTCTCCCTCATTTGTGGATGCTAAAACCAAGTCCCCAGATGAAAGGCAAGCTGAACAACAAGTTATATTTCTGTTAATCTGGAAGCAACTATGTTGTTATAATGTAATCTCTTAATAGGCTCTAGAATTGATCCACCATTTACTTTCAGCCTCTGTAATTACTGTATATGACTGGAAAGTATGTATTCATATTTTAGAGTAATATAAAATTAGAGGAGGAAAATGTGAATTCCGAAACATAAAAAAATACTGAGAGAAAGATGCAGGACAGTTATGGCAGAATGCATGATCTGGGGTGGGTGGGGGGAAGGGAAAGGGGAATATGTCTAAACGGAACTGAGAAATGATGTCTGAAATACACAAAACATCAATAAAAGCATTATAAAAATATAGCATTCAACAGTATACTGAGGAAGTGGATGTGTTTGTTCCAAACAGGAAGCTTTCTCCTCTGAGCTGTTGTATGGTCAAAGCAAGTATGGCCTCTGAGGACCCACCATATGAGTTACTACTTTATTTCCAAAGCCAAATGGAAAAACACTTTTTTACAAAAGTGTTTTTAATTCTCTGTGCTTTTGAACAGAAGAGTAATTTTAACCAGAGAACTTTGAACTTTCTGGAAATGAAGGCTTCAAGCAAAAACAGCTTAAAAATGGAAAAAACAGTTAACCATCCACTGTTTTTCTGCCTGCTGTTGTTTATTTATTTGTTCAGTATCAAGCAGGCTATCTCAAATCACTTCACATATCTGTCCATAGATATGTCCACGTGGTGACATCAGCCAAACTCCTGCAAATCCAGACACTAGCCTCCTGGTTGTGTATCTTCTCACTCATATCTTAAGAACATTTTGAAAGCAAGAGTTCTGGTAAGAGATATGAGCTGCAATGGAATTTGGAAGGAAAGCATTTGATGGCATTTCAAGTTTTTAGGTTTTTTGTGTCTTTCTTGAAGTAAACGTAAAGTGCTAAAGAAACCAGAAATTATAAAAAGTTTGGAGAAATTGGGATAGTGCATCTTCTAACACTGAACTTTAAATATTTTTTAAATTTTTATTTATTTATTTGTTTATTTATTTATATATTATTTATTTCTGTATGTGTATGAGTGTACTGTCTGCATGCAGGTCTGTGCACCCATGTCATGCAATGCCACAGAGGTCAGAAGAGGGTGTTGGATTCCCCTGGAACTGGAGTTCTCCTGGAATTGGAGTTACAGGCAGTTCTCAGCCACCATGTGGGTGCTTGGGTTGGAACCTGGGTCCTCTGCAAGAGCAGTGGGTGCTCTTAACTGCTAGGCCATCTCTCCAGCCCCAACACTGAACTTTAAATTGATTTCATGATCATAAGAGTTGGCAAAAATGGAAAAAAATCTGAGCTTTTATTTTTCAGTAGGTATTAGAGTGAAGCGTAAGCTCTTGCATGGCCATATCTACTCTTCCTTCTGCCTTCTTTCTGGTCCCAGCTTCATTCACTAGTTCGCTACTTTGACCTGTGGGCTCCAACTGCAAAACAGTCCTTAACATATTGTATGCATTTAGAACCTGCCTTCTTCCAGACCTTTGAACATGGTCCTCCCTCCTTCATTTCCACTAGATTTCTGCTCAGATAGCCTGGAAGGTCTTCCCTCCACTCAGTAATCTGGAGGGCTCTAGAGTTTTCTTCCTCCTACTCTGCCTAGTCTATCTTTTTTTCTTCTTTTTTTCAAAGCCATTTTTATTGAAGTTTTGTACATTTCATACAAAATTTCCAATCAAATCTAGACCAGTGCCCCTTTCCCTGCCCCCCCACCCCACTAGAGCTCATGCATCCTGCCAAACATGTTTTTCATCTTTTTCTAGGTATCTTTTAAAATTTTCAATGCAGAAGTTTACCCAGTCTTTTTGTTGTTATTCCTTCCTATTTGCATCACTCCAAAATATGCATATTCATGCCACATATATCATAGGTTTTAGCATCTTCAGCTTATGATTTTTTTCTTTATTAGGCTGAAAGATGTAGTGTTTGAAGGCTCCTCTTTGGCAAGCTCAAACAACAATCAGTTCTGCCCTTGTGCTCCACACTGTGGTTTTTCCTTCCCATGGTCACCAAATGAGGCTCAATAAGCACCACATCCTGTCTTGACCTTCTTATACTGGTCTCTGTGATATAGCCTGGGTAGTCCAACAATGGCAGTCTATACTCTGAAGAGGCTGAAGCCCCAATAGTAGCTCAGTCCACAAGCTGGATGTCTCAGCAGTTCCCATCTGGCACTGAAGGTTTGGAGGATTCTTGGAGAGACATGAGCCTTCAGTCCATATTGGAAAGTTGAAAAGCTGTGTCTCATGTCTTTGAAGGATGACAAAAGCAGTGGCAGCCACAGGGTAGCTGCACTTGCCAGTAATATAGGCAAAACAACTGTGCTCTTTGTTTTTTACTTTTTGTCTTTTTACTAAGATCTCAAGTTTTATACCTGAAGTACAATTTCTCAGGCCTTACTAATTATTTATTTCTGGTTATACTTTCCTTTTGGATGTTTAAGGCCACACAGTTAGCCCAGATTATCCAAGGTTTTTGTTTTCTCAATGTCAATTGAGGATCTGGTCCTAGGAGGTCACTCAGGTTTTGGGGCGGGGAGGGAGCCCCTGGCTCCTTTTGGATTTAATTTACCAGTTCCATCCACTCACGGACAAAGTCAGGTCTTGTTAGACCAGGCTTCCCTTTTTGTGAAGCATGAGCAAATTTACCTCTTTATAGACTGGACACTCGCTGAAGTCCCATTAGTTGATCTCCAAGACCTCCCTGCACAGGAAGACTGGTGACTCACATTTGCAGAACATTTCAAGAGATTCCCCAATGCATAGTCCCCTGGGACTTAGTTGACCTCTGAGGGCAAGGAACAAAGTTATCCCTTAAGACCCTTGG
The DNA here is from genome assembly GCA_009823505.1 of Rhizomys pruinosus. Lineage (NCBI taxonomy): Eukaryota > Metazoa > Chordata > Mammalia > Rodentia > Spalacidae > Rhizomys > Rhizomys pruinosus. The sequence continues at coordinate 279,232 of VZQC01007782.1, read as the reverse complement.
CCAAATTGATATGGGGATTAAGTATGGTCATTAAGCATCCAGAAAGGCTAAGTTACACAGCCTGATACTTTTAACTACTGTATAATATTTTACGGGAGTCTCTGTAGCGCAATCGGTTAGCGCATTCGGCTGTTAACTACTGTATAATATTTTAGTAAAAGTTTGGACAAAGGCTCAAGCAGCCTCAAATAAGAAATACTAAGAAGCACTACCATAAAATCAATACTGTGCTTAGACATAATGTCATGACAAACTAGTTTTTCCTCATTCTTTTGATCTTATATTACTCTAAAATATGCATACATACCCTCCATCCATATACCAAAAATTCCTAAGTCTGAAAAAGACGGTAGATTAGTTCTAGAACCTGTTAAGGGATTTGCAATATAAAAGCACGGTTGTTTTCAGATCACAAGGAGTATAACATTAATGTTACTCTGTTTGCCTTACAACTGGATACTTGGTGCTAGCATCCACAGATGAGGGATACCATTCATCATCTGTTTTTCTTTGTACATATTTGGTCCTCACAGAAAGATCATGAAAGGGGCCTGGGTGATGAGAGGGAAGAATGCAAGCATTTTCAATCTAGGCAGACTTCCTAGAGGCTAGAGAGAAGGAAAATGAATGTTTCCTCAGATTGTTGGGACTTCTTGGCCCAGAGGACCAAGTAAGAGGTCCATGAGGAACAGTAAGAATTAGTTAGGACCAAAGGAGAACTATCATCCCCAAAGCACCAAGAGGGTAAGAAGTGGCTGAAAGAGGCAGTATGCATGGAACAGCTGACTAATAGGAACTGTTGGCTCAGAACTAGCAACTGGTAAGGCAAGATGAGTTAGGACTGCCAGAAAAACTCTACAATAAGCTTTCTTTCTGCATTAAACTTCATGAATCAGTCTCAAATTTTTAGTTCATAGTAGCACGTCAATTGTCATCATAAAGCACAAAGTTAATTATGTCAAAGTCAAAAATAAAATGGCAGTTACAGAAGCTGAGGAAGGCACGAGGAAGCTGGGGAAAGGTTAGTCAATGTGTACTGTTTGATATGAGCATCTTCTGGTGTTCCAGTAACGATACAGCAACTACAGTAATAGTAATGTAATATGCCTCTCAGAAAGTCAAAAGAAAGGATTTAAAAAATGTCAACCATAACAAAAAATAAGTGTTTGGGGAGATAATGCATATATTTAACCCAATTTCAACATTATTCAACATAAACATGTATCAGAGCACCACATGGAACCCTATTAATGAATATGACTTTCTGTTTTCTGAAGTTAATAGTAAAGCTAACCGAAAAAGATTTACTGATGTATTTAGAAGTGCAATATAAGGATTTATCTTTTGATAATTGTTTGATCATTCAGACACAATAAAACTTTCTCAATTTTAAAAATCCTTTGGAATTAAATTCACTTGAATTAAATTCATTTAATTCACTTGGAATTAAATTCATCAAAAGCCTATCAAAGACCAAAATTTCTATCAAAGATATTCATTCTGGACTAGAGTCCCAGAGGAAATTTCACAGGAAATTTGGGCTATTGATATTGCTGCTGGGTGGAGCACAGGGAATTTTTGAGAGGCATAGCTGGTGGAGGACATTTTTTTCAGAACATTTTCTCTGCTGTCTGGGGGGGGGGTGTTAGACATGGGGCATAAATACCAGGTAGGGCATAGAAATTTTGAAAGAAGGTTTTATAGGAACTTGGGTAACCAGAGTGCTGCGTGGTAGAGCAGAAGACTGAGGAAACTAAACACAGAACAAGAAGAGCACTGATCTCTGTAACAGAATCAAAGTTATGCCTGAAGGGAGACTAAGGGCCAATTAGCAAATGTAAAGGAGTTTCCCACCAGGCTGACAGTGCAGAACACCTTTGGAGGCTAATTAGACAAAACATTTCTCTGCAGCAGAAGCCGGCCTAATTGAGCCAGCTTGGGTTTCATTCTGTAATCTCTGGGAGTTACTGGAGTAGGAAGTACTGGTGGAACTGGATGCCCATCTGTCAGGAGAGCCTGCACATTTTATTTATCTTACTGTGTGTAGGTTCTCTCTGCACACCTTTCATGAGGTCCACATTGTTCCTTATCTTGCCTACACATTGATGGATCATCCTCAACTTGATGCTATGGGTCCTGGAAAGCAAATGTCTGCTGCCTAGGGGGTCTCTGAGTTAGTACCAGCAAAACTGCTCCTCTGTTCATTCTCAAAAGGGGGTGATGCTTGCTAGTGCATTCAGGATAGCATCTGGGCTTTGTGCTTGTTACAATGAGGGTTATAAGCAGTCATTAATGGCGTCTCAGAATTTGTGGGGTTCTCTGGCAGAGATCAGGAAGAGAATTCTCATAGCGTCTGGACTAGGACCAGACACCTCTGCCAGCACCTGGCCACTGCTGTCTCTCCAAAACACACACCAAGGGTCCCCACTTTGATGTCTCTTCTTGAGAATTATCTCCCATATAGGACAGCAGTTGTATGTCCCTCTTCCTTCCCCTCCATTTCACTCAGGCACAGCAGCCTCCTCCTCCAGTGACATCCCAAGACCACATCACATAGGTTAATCACCAACCCCTCTCCTTTTCCAGGATTTTCTTTTTTAGGAGAACTTTTTATATGTATGCATGTAAATCAAGTGTGTGTGTNGCTGGCCTTGAACTCATAGAGATCTGCCTGCCTCTGCCTCTGGAGTGCTGGGATTAAAGGCATATGCCCAGCAGTAAAGATGGTTCTTAGCCTTCACGTGGGTGCTGAGAATTGAACCCAGGTCCTCCGCAGGAGCAGTCAGTGCTCTTAACTGCTGAACCATCTCTCCAGTCCAAAATTTCTTTCCTTATTTTTTTTTTTTTGTCTTTTTGAGACAGGGTCTCCCTGTAGTACCAGGTGTCCTGGAACTCACTCTGTAGACCAGGCTGGCCTTGAACTCACAAAGATCCACCTGCCTCTGCCTCCCAAGTGCTAAGATTAGAGGCATGTGCCACCATGCGCGGCAAGAGCACTCTTAGCTACACTGTGCCATCTCTTAGTTATGCTCTCAGCCCCTTTTCCTAGACTTTTCTCTCTGAAGTTGGAAAATCAGATATTATTTAAATAGTTGGAATGTGTTCCCAGCAGCTAGAAAAACTGGCTACAAAATCTATTCTCTTGCTAAACAGAGCCACAAGGAGACCACTTGTTTCCCTCCCGGTGCCAACGACTGTGATAGGTGGTTTCTCAGATGTCTTGTTAAATGAATTTATACCATGAACAGAAGAGAACTCCAGACCTAGGTGAAAATGGGTGAGAGGAATCCTAGGTGGGGAGCATTAAGTGACAAGGGGAATTTGTGTGGCATTTTCTTTTCATCATCTCTCCAAGGACTGGCAAACAATAGTGCTGCTCAGTATTCAGGCCAGGGCACAGCTCTGAGGCTCTCCCACCTGATTTGCCCAGTAAAGACATCCCCCACTCCTCAGTGTAGAGCAGGCAACAGGGCAATAGGGCCAACCAAATCTTCAACCCTGCTCTAAGAAGCCCAGGCCATTTCCTGTGGGGATAAGAGCCTACCGCTGCAGCACACTCTGCCTTGCCCCCGTGAACTCTTGCCCAGAGGACAGACAGAGTCAGTTATCACAAACCAGCACCTGCAGTAGCACGTGGATCAAGGTGTGGGGTGCTGTGGTGTTTCTTGTTATAAGGCCACCCAGAAGACACTGCAAACACAGAGCATAGCACTGCTGAGATAGAGGCCTCACAGGGGGCAGGTCTTTGAGGTTCTGATAGTTACCTGGCTGAAGTTTCTTGAGGGAAGCAGTAGCAGACATGAAAGGGTAAGATCCAGGTTTCAATGGCATGCCTACCATACCATGAGCCTAACTTTTGACCACATGTCTGTCTTCCCTGTCTCTCCAGTAACAGCCCAGCCTCTGCCTGGGAACTGCAAAAGGATGTGACATCTTGTGTACTGGGGAAAGGAGCTAAGAGTAAGGACTTAATCTCAGATACCAGTACAGACTTTCCAGGTATGAAAAAGCAAGAATAAACCTAAATCAAGGAAGGGATACTTGAATCAGATCTGTTCATCTAGAAAGGTCTGGAGAAAGGAAGGGTCAGTTCTTAAGCCAGTGCTTCCCAGCCCTGTGAAGTTATCCAAGATATTTTTTATTGTAACAGACAAGCTTCTGACAATTCCATCCACAGAACTGTCCAAAATATTCACATGCGCCCAGGATGGACTGTGACATTTCGTCTGGCCTGCCACATGGTTGAGGAGGGATACCATACCGTAAGGAGCTTTCTATGTATGTACTGTTTCCAGAATTCATCTTAGCATGTGAACCATCTGATACTGGAGGCAAACAGGTCAATAGCAAAGAGTTCACTAAAATCCAAAGAAAAAGAAACAGGTCTCCAAAGCAAAATAATTTAAATCATTTTTGGATTGGCTTATTTCCTTCATGGTAATGAGGTATCCTAATAGGAAGTCTATGTGATTCGCAAGTGGAGAGAGACCAAGGTTTGGAGATGTGTGAAAGGGGCCCAAGGGGATCTAAGAAGAATTGATTGCTCTGGTTGGAAAGAATGGGAGGAAATTGCTAAGGGTGACTAATCTTGATATGTAAAATTATTTAATGAAAAAATATTAATTATTAATGTAAATTATTATATGAAAAATTATTAATAAAATTATCAATGTAAAATTATTTAATGAAAAGGCAGTCATTTTCCTTCCAAATATGGAGTCAGTTATAAAAGGGAAAAACAAATCTTATAAAAGTACAGTGTGAATAGTCCCTGGTAATGGCACAATCAATAAACTATCAATTGATTTTCCTGAACTTGAAAATATTTTGATCTTATGCCCACAAAATGTGTATTCTGGCTGAATGAGGAGAATGACTTCTTGGTAATTAAATTTTTGTTAATGCATTCAGTCTTGCTTTTTGGAATAGATACATGCTATGTGCCATGATAATACATGGTTCGAATGTGCTTTGCCTATAACAGTGAGTCCCCCTCTTCTCCATCCTTTATCCTCCAGTGCCCAGGTTTCAATGCAGTGCTACTTTACACATTTCTAAGTGCATAGATTTTTTAAGTGGCAGAATCATGGGCTGAATCAAGTCTTGCAACAAAGATACCCTAAGGTAAGCAACAAAACTGGAAGTTATTATTTGAAAGTAGACTGCTTGAAATTAAATTTTGTTATTATTTAAGGCTATTCTCAAACATGTGTTGCAGTAAATCTTTTATTTTTATTATTTTTATTGAACTCCCTACTATCCCTAAAAATTATACTTTAGTGCTAAGGAAACAGATTAAAAAAATGTTGTATAGCTTGCTTCTATTCATGCATTTAGGTAAATATGAAACATTAGTTTAAAGCAAAACTAAAACTACTAGAAAACACTTCTCAAAAGCACATTTATGGGAAGTGCATATTTCTTAAATAGTAGAGTCATTATTATTTTAAAATATATTGATTTTAAAACCCATCTGTAAATTTGCTGACAACGCTGCCCACTAAGGAATGGAAAGCCTTTTTTCTCCCTTTAACTTGAATCCCTGTGACTTTATGAACACGATATGATGCAAAAACATTGTGTGGTTTCCCAGGTTGCGTGAGCAAAGCCACATGGCTTCTGCCAGTTTCTCCGGGAATGCCCCTACCTCAATCAATAACCCTGTGAGTATGAGAATGTTAGCAATGATAGCTGATTGGCTGTTGCTCTTTCATCCACAGTCCTACATAGCAGGACAATGAATAACTGAGGAAAATGTAATCTTCAGAAAAAGAATGGGGTCTTGAATAAAATGGAATTTATTTCCCCTAGATTTTATTTTATCCACATGGATCCTTACTAGAGACACAATAACAATAATTTCATATGATTTTTAAGTTAATTTGCTCAGATTTCTGTTGTTTGCTCCTAAAACCATTGCCTTCTGGTTCTTTGTCTCTGTGCTTATGTCTGAGGTTGATCCCTTTGGCAATGATTGATGTCCTGCCATGTCTCCTGCTTTGGAATTGCATGGCTGCTCTGCGTTCCTTTAAAACTGTTGCCAGAGGCTGCAGCTAACACTGTCCAGAAAGCCATGTTGCACCAACAGTCATTTATTTCCTAGGAAAAGCTTGAGTTGGTGAGGGCTATGTGGCTGACAAGAAGGAGCAATTGCTGAGAAACAGTCAGTGGTATAAGCCGAGAACCTTCATGTTTATACAGTTTAAACAAATAGCAGTCTTATTCTGACCTCTGACATTTCCTTATCCACTCCTTGTTGACTTATTTCTTTGCTTAGTCTGGTTACCATCTTGGCTCAGGTGGGAGCCCCTGGACTGTGGAACTGCATCTTATTTTCTTTATGCCCTCATATGATGTTATTATTGATTGAATGTGGTAGATTATATGGGGGGGGGAGGTCTATGCCTTGCTTCTGCTCTTTTCTGCACACCCTGTCACTCTCATCTACTGTCTTCCCATGCACATCACAGCAACAAAAATCTGCAACTCCAGTGTCTTCCAGTATTTCACTGAAAAAATTCTCAAGGCTGCACATACCTGATTCATTTCTTCAGGGGAAGATGAAGAAGTCTGCCCCATGATTTCTGGAAATACCAGAAAGTCTTATACCAATGGAGGCAGGAAGGCCCTTTGTTGAGGGAAGGTCATGCTCACCTTAGAGACAGACTCTAACTGGAAAAGATAAGAATAAATGGACCTGGCAATGCTGCATACAAAAATTTGGCTTGTTCAAAAGGACCCAGAGGCTCTCCCCCCAAATCTGAGTGGCCCCCAAGGACCCAGAGCCTCACTGACCTTGACAAAACAAAGCTTGGTTAATCTGGGCTAACTCTATGGACTTAAACCCCCAAAAGGAAAGTATAACCAAAAAGGTAAGTATTCATTATATTTTCCTTTAAAGTCTGAGAGTTTGTGCTTCCAAACAATAGAGTCATATGGGATCTATTGGCAAATAATAAAATTTCCTCTTTCTATTTATCAACTAAGAGGAAACTCACACTGTGACTATCAGAATGCCTGGAAAGCAGATCCTGGGTCCAGACACCATGGCCAAATGAACAAAAGGAGAAGCCCAATAATGGATGTTTCAAAATCCCTCATGGAGAAATTCTAATGGACTTTTAAGTTGGACATTTAATTACCCTGTTCATTTCCTGGTTCCCTGCCTAGAAAATGTACCTAGCTACTCTCGCCCTCACTTCTCCTTCACAGGCACCAGTCAAGGACTTTGTTCTCTCCATAGTTATACTTTTGGGGGTCTTTTAGATAGACCCACTGAGCAGGGGTTAACCTGGTTGCCACCCTTATGCCCCTTTTCAGCACATAAGAAGTCAGAGCGGTTGGTGCCTGAATTCCCTCTTGGCAATTGGGGTAACCTCCTCAGAGGGTAATGTGACAAAAATAGGAGCTAAAAATTGGCTAGGCAGTTTAGGGTCGAGACACTCCCCAAAGACCCAATTTCTTTCTCAGCTGGGTGCTGAAGACTTCCTGGATCTGCCAATAAACTTATCCTTCTGGTTGCTCTGACTTGTGGCCCATGAATCCTTAACTCGTCAGATTTATTAACCAGTGAGTAAATTCCATTAAAATCATTGTGCTAAGGACCCCTCCCTAGCAGAGATCATTCCATCTTTGAAACAGCAGCTGTGGTCAACTCTTATGAACTTCATTCAAGGATTTGAAGACTTCACAATAAGAGGGGAGAATGAGATAGAGGATTATTGAGATTGACGATTACAAAAACTCAGGGATAGTATTCTCAGATACCATTAAGCCATTTTTCCTTAGTCATTCTAGGAATGACTGGTTTGCTTGCTTCGTGAATTTCCCCTTCATTGGTAACTTTAACTATGGTGTTAAACTCTGATTAGCTGGTGTACTTGATTGGTAAATTTAATTGTGATGCTAAACTCTGATTGGCTGCTGTACTTATAAATTACCTTGTAACCCACACCTCCTGGACACACTCCTCCTGAATCGAGTGTCTGCCCGGCATCATAATTAAATTAAACCTTCCTTTGAAACTCCAAAACAAAACAAACAAACAAACAAAAAATTTTGGCTTGTCACCCTGTACAGTTCTGCCCTCTGCACAAGGAGTATAAGGTTAAGTTAGGTCTTAGCACCAGACTAGTCATAATTCATGTTTGACAAATGGCTATCAAGAAGTTGACTTTTCCTTCCTCCCTCTCTGCGCTTCACATTGGTAGGGTACACTGGACGTTACACAAGGAAGAGGGAAGCAATTTGGAGGAGTTTTCCTTAAGCACCTATGTCTAATATCAACCTTCTCATCCTGGTCTGATCTACCCAGATCAACATTCTTCTGTATAAAAATGATTGTCGGGGCTGGAGAGATGGCCTAGCGGTTAAGAGCGTGGACCGCTCTTACAGAGAACCCGGGTTCGATCCCCAGCATCCACATGGCAGCCAAGAACCGTCTGAAGCTCCAATTCCAGGAGAACTCCAGTTCCAGGGGAATCCGACACCCTCTTCTGACCTCCGCGGCATTGCACGACACAGGTGCACAGACCTGCATGCAGACAGTACATTCATACACATACAGAAATAAAAAAAATTAAAATAAATAAATAAATAAATAAATAAATAAATAAATAAATAAAATGATTGTCAAAAGCTTACTGTTAGGATTAAGTGAATGCTGTAAGAAGTGAGTGGATTCCGAGAGTAGACTTCAATAAACAATCAAAGAAGATTCACTGGATGGTGTCATTTCAAAGAAATAAAATTTCCCATAATTAAGGCAGTTTTGTGGCTTCCTTTACTGCAACACATTTCTAAGCTTTGAATGCTTCAGTGTTGAAGTCGATGGATGCCAGAGAGGGGATATCATTATTCCCTGCTGATTACTAAGTTTTTATTTTCAAAGTTACTTCTAGTTTCCACAGGATTATGGCAGAGTACATGATCTGGGCAGGGGGGTGGGGGAGGATATCTCTAAACTGAACTGAAAAATAATGTGTGAAATACACAAAACATCAATAAAAGCATTATAAAAATTTGTTAGTATTATTATTTTAATGTTAAATGATCCCACAGGCTCTTGCCTTAAGGCATAGGTCCTTAGGTAGTGGAACAATTTTAGTGGTTCTGATAGCTTTAGGACGTGGAGACTATCTGGTAGAATTAGGTTACTGGGTGAGAGTCTTTGGGTGTTGTCTTTTCTCCAGCCCCACTTTCTGGCTCTCTCTCCCTCTGCTCCCACCTGACATGAGGTAAAGAAAGCTTTCCGCCACACCCACTCCAACCAGCAGGATGCTCTGTCCACTCACAGGGTCTAGGAAATTATGGACCCAGGCCATTGAAATAGCCCAAATAAATCTTCCCTCTAAGTGATTTCTGTCAGGTATAGTCTTATAGTCTTTTTTTTTTTTTTGTCTTTTCGAGACAGGGTCTTCCTGTAGTGTCAGGTATAGTCTTACAAAAATGAAAGAAGTAACTTATGTTGAAAGTACTTCTGAAGTTTGTGATTATGATCCTTGTGCAGATTTATATAGACAATATTCAGCCACGTTTTGCAAGCTCTTCTTTCTCAGAGGATCTGGCTCCACCACTTTGGCACTGGGGTAATCTGCTAATGTCTGTGCTCCTTTCCTGCTGGTCCTCACAGTGAAGCCCTGCTTTCTAAAGTTGGGCAGGTGGCAAGTGTCTTAATCAATACCCTGTCTAAGCTCCATTTACTATGCAGTCAAGACACTGTGCACATATCTGTTTTACTTTGCTGTACTAGTACCCAATTTGTTACCTAGAAATCAGAAATCATTCAAGAGATCTGGGCCTCATACAGACCTGAGATGAATCTGCATAAATGTATTACACAACCCCAAATGCCTGTTGGTTAACTCCTGCCTCAGCTGGGCATCCAGAAGTGTGTGTGCGTGTGTGTGGGGGGGTGCTTCTTCCTGTTTGAAACAGCTCCTCTTGATAAACAGATTTCTTTATACTCTGATGATCACCAAATACTGGATTCCATGAAACTGACTCATATCTCACACTCTAAGTGCCACCTACTCTCACTGGAATAATTCCACCAAGCATCCTCATTATGGGTCTTATTTATATGTGCTCTGACAATATTGCTGATTCCTTTTTTAATGAGTTTAAATAGACATCTCCAGATGAAGGATTTGCTTTAGCAATGCATATGTCGATGCACCTCCTACACACCTTAGAATACATGTTGCTTCCATATGTGGGCATCTGAGATTAAATGCTGTGTGTTCTTTTCTTGAAAGCATCTTCATTATCTTAAAATCTCTGTGGTCCCTTCACCCATTGAACATGTATTAAAGCAACGACTTGAGCATAGAATGTGACTGACATATGTTTGCCTGTTGAGATATTTCTAGATGACCTAACTGTTCTTTCCCCCTTTAGCTGTACCCAACCAGGTCTCCCTCCATCCTCTGATCCTGTGCAAAACCTCGCTCTTTTCATTCCCATATCTTTCCTGGGCCTGCTCTTCCCTGACTTCTCCCTTTACAACTATTCAACTAACAGAGTCTGCAAGCAGAGGCATTTTATTATCAGAAAGTAAATGTGTTTTCTAGACACCATGAAATTCAAAAAGAAAAAGAAAACAAAGAGAAGGAAGAAGGAAGAAGGAAGGGAGGGAGGAAGAAAGAAAGGAAGGAAGAAAGAAAGAAAGAAGGAAAGGAGGGAGGGATGAAAGAACGAACAAATGAACAAAGGGAAGCACTGGTAATAAAGCTCAGATCAAAGCACTTGCTGCTCTTGCAGAGGACCTGGATTTGGTTCCCAGAACCCACCGGGAATATACAAACATCTCTAACTCCAGTTCCAGGGGATATGATACCTTATTCTGGCCTGCGTGGACCTCAGTCATATGCAGTTGTGCATATACAGGTGCATATACATACATTCAAGGACTCATACACACTAAAATGTAAAAGTACAATAAATTTCCAAAACTCAACCCTGTAATAAGTGGCACTGGGGAAGAAGAGTAAAACTTCCTCCCAGTCAGAGATGAGTGGACACTGCCAAGGCACTGGGAGGGGTATTCCCCAGGCCTTGTGGGAGGTAACCCAGGTAGCAAGAATGTCATCCCTCCTGCCATGTTGGAGACCTTTCAGCAAGAGACCACTCTGATGCTCAGCTTTGCTTCATTACACAGCCCACATCTTCAGAGCTTGGTTTCTGAAGTTCTAATTATGAACCAATTTATTTTATTTTGATTAAAGATAGATGACAAAACACTCCTTTCTTCAGCTGGCTTTTGAGTTTTTCTCCTCTTCAATATCTTTGTTCAAGATTGACTTCCAAATTCTCATCATTGTATCCCTTGGGAAAGTGGACTTTATTATCCCCAACTTAAAGTGATAAGATCTTACATATTTGCAATTCTTACTTCACTAATCTCCAAAAAACTTGGAAAGATTCTCAACTTTGGAATCCAAGAAATTTAAATGCATGCAAAAAGCAGCCACTATGGTTAAAAATTCTAAAGTTTGCATTGAGACCTTCCTAACACAGGCAATAAGAGGCACCAGTAGTAGATCACATGTCCCAGCAACCAACGAGGCACGTATTGAGAAAATCTGCAATTTATCCCCATATAGGTCAACCTTTAGAATGGAAATACCTCATTAACAGCATTCAAATATTCAGGTTAATGACTTAAAAGTGATTCAAGTGTTACCTATGTATCTTCTCTACATTTGGTGTCCAGGGACTCCTTAATTTGAACAAAAAGAATGAATGAATGAATGAATGAATGAATGAATGAATGAAGAGTGAGTGAGTGGAATAACTTATCCTCTAATAATAATCACAACTTCAAAAGCATTCTTAACACTCGAAAATGATGTGTAAATTCAAATATGCAAAGACAAATAGGAATCCTAAATTGAAGTTCTGGGGAGGCCTGGCCCTCTTCATTTAGGAGAAGGAGGCTCCAAGCTATAGGTTCGAAGACAGATCTGACAGACCTTGAGCAAGATCTCCTTCCCTACCCCGAATGCTGCAGAGGGAGGGCTCTTCTCCTTACTGTTCCCCTCAGAAAAGGAGATGTCACTGGAAGCCTCTTCCACTATCCTCAGATACTATTCTCTAAACACTTAGTCAAAAAAAATATTTCCATTTCACTATTAGAGATTTGCTTAAAATTTTGATCCTTGATTTCCTCATAGGAAAAAGGTGATATGATGCCCTCTACCAGGGCTCTGGGAAGATAAGGGTGGAGGGTTCTGAAGCACCCACCATAGTTCCTGGCTCGCAGCCAACCCACAGTGCATATGCATCCCCAAATGTCATCTGCTCCAAAGGCAAGTACTTCCTGTCAATTGTAGACTGTCTTCCCAAGAGATAAAATAATTCCTTTAGTAAACTATGGATAAATTTATAAATGTAGGCCTTGAACTACTACTAAAAATTATGTAGAATATTAGGGCATCTTGGGAAATGCTCTTAATTATGCTTTACTTCCCTTTTGATTAACATATTGGCCCTGGTTGGATTTTAAGTTTACTTGATTTCCAGGAATAAGACAGCTTGGCGTGAACTCCATTTTTATGATGTGAAAGATCCTCCCTGGCACATAGCTACAGGCTCTGAATTTTTAGGATCCATTCCAGCAACGTTTCATCCATTAAAGCATAAAACTTGAAGCTCTGCATCCTATTATCTTACTTTCAAATGCATAGGCTGCTAGATCTGAGCTGGGTACAGATGGGATTCTCACATTGCCTGGGTCCAATCTCCATGGCTCCTGTTGACTTTGTTACTGGAAGTTCCATTATTACAGATGCTAGTGCTGCTTTTATTGTGCATACCAACAGATAAGCCGACATGGAAAAGCTAAGGGACTTCAATCATTTCAAGAATACTCTGACTCTAGGCCGTGCTTTGAGTTTTTAGGCTGTCACAGTAGCTAGTGGTTTTTAAGTCAAAACAAAAATTTAATTACTAGGAATTTCTAGGGCAGTGGCTTTGTATCAACATGAGATCATTGGGCTAACCCCAAGGACAGAAAGATTTTCCTGAAGGTGTGGGCCTGTGTTGCCTACTCTCTGGGCTCCAGTGATTTGTGGGCATATATCTAGTCAGCAAAGGAATCTTATCTCATATTCTACTAGCAGGAAAATAACATTAAGGAGCTGAGGCACTGAGACTCTGGAACATTCGACGGCTTTCCGAGGTCTCAGAGAGAGGAGAGGCTAACTTAGGCCCCAACTCCTTTGCCCCAGGAACTAGACATGACTCCAATCATGACTTTCCAGTGTTCTTCACAGTTCTTCCTTTCTGAGCATTCCTCGGACTTAATTTCCCAGCTCATTTGTCACCCTGCAAACTCTCTGGCTGATGTTTTCTGTTCCCCTCTCTTTAAATATCTCCTCATTATAAATGGTTTTGAAGCACTTGTGTTTTCATCCCTGAACCTGACAAAGGACTTTGGAGCTGGACACGTCACAGCCTACACACTCTACCTCTCACGTGTTTATCCCTGACACTGGGCAATGCGAGCAGCTTTGCTCTGCCTGGGATAATTTGAATTTTTGTTGCATAGTCTTCTTTTTTATTTTAAAATATTTTTATTCATTTTTTGAGACTTTCATACAATGTAGTTTGATCACATTCTTCTCTTCCAACCCTTCCCAGAACCTCTTCCATCTATCTACCCACCCAACTTCATGGGGAGTTTGTTTTGTTTTGTTTTGTTTTGTTTTACTTGCTTGCATTTACCTCCCATCTAGTCTAATTTCTGTTGTCCAGCTATTTTCTCAAGTATGGAACCAGCCCTGAGCATGCTCAAACTACCAGGTACCACAACCTTAAAGAAAACTGATTTATTATTATTATTATTATTTTTTTTTTTTGGTCTTTTCAAGACAGGGTCTCCCTGCAACCCCAGCTGTCCTGGAACTCACTCTGTAGACCAGGCTGGCCTTGAACTCACAAAGATCTTCCTGTCTCTGCCTCCCAAGTGCTAGGATCAAAGGCATGCACCACCACGCCTCCGGCTTTTTTTTTCTTAGAAGGTATCTGTATTAGTCAGGGTTCTCTAAAGAAACAGAAGTAACAGGATGAATATATAGCTATATACAATTTATTGATTTGCTCACATGACAGAGTTCAAGGAGTCCAACAGTAGCTGCACCACACTGGAAAGGCAGAGAGAATCCAGGGAACTGCTCAGTCCGCAAGGCTGGATGTCTCAGTAGTCCCAATCTAGTGCTGAAGGCCCAAATGGACTCCAGGAGATCTGCCGGTCTCAGTTCATGCTGGGATCCGAAAGGTTCACAGCAGCAAGACAAACTCACCAGATGAGAGAGGCAAGCTGCAGGAGAAAAGGGACCAGCTCCTTCTGCCGTGGCATTTCATACAGCCTGCTGGCAGAAGGTAACGCCCACATTTGGGGTGGGCCATCCGGTTGAGGTGGTCCAATCCAAACATCCCTTTTCTCTTATTTGTTCCTTAGTCCAGTCAAGTTGACACACTGGATTAACCATCACAGTATCAAATGTCAATCACTGTTTAAAATGGGCTAGGATTTCAAGTTCACTTCCTCCCTCCATGCTGGAGATGTCTGACTTTAATTTGAATAGGTCTTGTGCATGCTGTCACAATTGCTTGAGTTCATTTGCACAATTTACTCTGCTTTCTGGAAAACAGTCTCCTATGGTCAACGACCACCTCCGCCTTTTATGATCTTTCCTCCTCCCCTTCTACCGAAAGATCTCTCAGCCATGAGGGGAGACATATTACGTACATATTCCATTTGGAGCTGAGCACTCTGCAGTCTTATTCTCTGCATGTGACTAGTTGTGAGCTTCTATGATAATTGCCTTTTACTCCAAGAAGCTTCTCTGATGATGGTTCAAAGATGTGCTAATCTATGGCTAATGGCAATGAAGTCATTAGGAATCATTTTAATATATGACCATTTAGTAAATTGTTAATAAGTAGCAGACACTTCCCTAGGGTTCATGACCTATCTAGCTGCAGATTCCTGGTCTTTCAAACAGTGTCAGAGGGTTTCTGGTGACTCCCATTCTTTTTTTTTCCTCTTTTATTTATTTATTTATTTATTATTTATTTAATATATATTTTGTACAAGATTATCGAATCTAGACCCATGTCCTCCCCCATCCTCCCACCCCACCAGAGCTCATGTATTCTGCCAAACGTGCTTCTCATCTCTTTCTCAGTCTTTCTCAATATTCTTCATGTGGAAGTTGACTATTTTGAGCAGAAGTTCACTGTTTCAGTCAGTTCTTCGATGCAGTCTTTTCTGTTGTTGCTGTTGCTGTTGTTGTTGTTGTCGTTGTTTCCAATATGCATCACTTCCAACTGCTTAGACAAAAGCTCAAGGGGCCCTGCACAAGAAATAATTACAAGTTGGTAATTGGCACTAGCATTCACAGATGAGGGATACCATTCATCCTTTGTTTTTCTGGGACTGTGTTACTTCACTCAGCATGATGTCTTCTAGCTCCAGCCATTTTCTGCAAAGCTCATGATGTCACCTTTCTTTACTGCTGCATAGAACTCCATTGTGTAGATGCACCACATTTTCTCTATCCACTCATCAGTTGAGGGGCACTTGGGATGGTTCCAGCTTATTGCTATGTGAAGAGAGCTGCAATAAATGTGGCTGTGCATGTATCTGTGCAGTAAGATGAGTCTTGTGGGTACATGCCCAGGAGTGGTATGCCTGGGTCAGATGGCAAATTCATTCCGAGTCTTCCAAGGGTTCTCCACACTGCTTTCCATAGTAGCTGTACCAGTTTACATTCCCACCAGCAGTGGATGAGTGTTCCCCTTTCCCCACAACCTCTCAAGCACTTGGTATCATTTGTTTTCTTGATACTAGCCAGTCTTATTGGAGTAAGACAACATTTTAAAGTAGTTTTGATTTGCATTTCCTTAATGATTAGTGATGTTGAACACTTCTTAAGGTGTTTCTCAGCCATCTCTATTTCCTCACTTGTGAAGTCTCTGTTCAGCTCTTTGCTCCATCTATTGAGTGGGTCATTTGTTTTCTTCTTTGTTTTTTGAGTAGTTTATATATTCTGGAAATCAATGCTTTGTCAGATGTTTCTGCAGTGAAGGTTTCCTCTCACTCTGTGCGATTTCTCTTCACTTCCTTGATTGTTTCTTTTGATGTACAGAAGCTTTTGAGTTTAATGAGGTCCCATTTGTCAATTGTCAACCTTAATTCTTGTGCAGCTGCTGTCTGATTTAGGAAGTCTTTTCCTGCACCTATGTCTTGTAGTCTGCTGCCAACTTTTCTTCTATCACCTTCAGAGTTTTGGGGTTTCATGTTGAGGTCCTTAATCCATCTGGAGTTGACTTTTGTACAGGGTAGGAGATTAATTTCATTCTTCTACAAGTGGTGATCCAGTTTTGCCAACACCACTTGCTGAAGATGCTGTCTTTTCTCCATCGTGTCTTCTTGGCCCCCTTGTCAAATATGAGATGGCTGAAATTGTATGTTTTCAAGTTTGGATCTTCGGTTTTCTTCCATTGTTCAACAGGTCTGTTTTTGTACCAGTACCAGGCTCTTTTTATGACTATAGCCCTGTAATATAGTTTGAAGTCTGGTATAGAGATCTCCCCCGTGTTGCTCTTTTCACTCAGGATTGTTTTGGCTATCTGGGTTCTTTTGTTTTTCCAAATGAATTTAAGGACTTTTTTTTCCAAGCCTGTGAAGGAAATCAGGGATTTTAATTGGGATTGCATTAAATCTATACAAGAGTTCGGGTATAATGGACATTTTTACAATGTTAATTTTCCCAATCCATGAGCATGGGAGGTTTTTCCATCTTCTGATGTCTTCTTCAGTTTCTTTCTTTAAGGGTTTAAAATTTTTGTTGTAGGAAATTTTTTTTGTACAAAAATTTTTTTTGTTCAGCAAGTGGTGTTGGCAAAACTGGATCACCACTTGTAGAAGAATGAAATTAATCTCCTACCCTGTACAAAAAAAATTTTTGGTGTCTTTGGTTAGGTTGTTCCTAGGTATTTTATTGTTTTTGAGGCTATTGTGAGTGGGAAGGTCTCCTTGAATTCTTTCCTCAGTTGCTTATTGTTGGTGTAAAGAAAGTCCACTGATTTTTTTTAGGTTAATTTTGTATCCTGCCACTTTGCTGAAGCTGTTAATCATTTCTAGGAGATTTCTGGTGGAGGTTTTTAGCATCCCTTAAGTGAACAATCATATCATCAGCAAATAGGGATAGCTTGACTTCCTCTTTTCCAATTAGTACTCTTTTAATTTCCTTTTCTTGCCTTATTGCCCTAGCAAGTGTTTTTGAAGAGGAGTGATGATGGGGGGGTAGCCTTGCCAAGTTCCTACCTTTAAAGAGAATGTTTCTGTTATTTCCCCATTTAGGATGATATTGGCTGTGGGTTTCCTGTATATGGCTTTGATTACATTGAGGAATGATCCCTCCAATCCAATTCCCTCTAGGACTTTAAGCATGAAGGGATGCTGGATTTTGTCAAAGGCTTTTTCAGCATCAATTGAGATGATGGTGTGGTTTTTGTCTTTCATTCCATTTATGTGTTTGATGATGTTTATTGATTTTCGTATGTTGAACCATCCCTGCATCTCTGGTATGAATCCAACTTGGTCATGATGGATGATCTTCTTGATGTGGGTCTGTATGCGATTTGCCAGTATCCTGTTTAGAATTTTGGCATCTGTGTTCATTAGGGAGATGGGTCTATAATTCTCCTTTTTGGTTGTATCTTTCCCTGGTTTTGGTAGTAGCGTAATGCTGGCTTCATAGAAGGAATTTGGGAGAAGTCCCTCCATTTGTATCCTTCTAAACAATTTAAGTAGTAATGGTTGTAAGTCTTTACGAAATATTTTATAGAATTCTGCCGTGAATCCATCCGGGCCTGGGCATTTTTTGGTTGGGAGGCTACTTATTACATCTTCGATTTCTTCCTGTACTATTGGTCTGTTTAGGCTGTCGATCTCTTCTTGGTTGAGCTTTGGTGATTCCCAGGATTTCAGATATTCATCCATTTCTTCTAGGTTTTCAAACTTAGTAGAATATAAGTTTTTGAAGTAGTCCCGTATGATTGTCTGGATCTTTTCATTGTCTGTTGTGATATTTCCCCTTTCATCACAGATTCTATTGATTTGGAGTTGTTCCCTCTTTCTTTTGGTTAACTGGGCTAGAGGTCTGTCTATCTTGTTTATTCTCTCAAAGAACCAACTTTTGGATTCATTGATTTTTTGTATGGTTTTCTTTGTTTCTATTTCATTGATCTCTGCTCTGATTTTTGTTATTTCTTCTTGTCTGCTCCGTTTAGGGTTCATTTGTTGTTGTCTCTCAAGTATTTTTAGCTGCAGTGTTAGATCATTCACTTGTGCTCTTTCTGTTTTTTTAATGTGGGCACTTAGAGCTATAAACTTCCCTCTTAGGATTGCTTTTAGAGTGTCCCATAGATTTTGCTGTGTTGTTTTATCATTGTCATTCAGTTCCAGGAATGTTTTTATTTCTTTTTTTATTTCTTCCTTGACCCACTCATTATTCAGGAGAGTGTTGTTTAGTCTCCATGTGTTCCTGTAGGTTGTAGGGTTTATTCTGGTGTTGATATTGAGTTTTATTGCACTGTGGTCTGATAGAATGCATGAGATTATTTCAATCTTTTTATATTTGTTGAGTTTTTCCCTGTGTCCCAGTATATGGTCTATTTTGGAGAATGTTCCATGAGGTGCTGAGTAGAAAGTGTATTCTCTGGTGTTTGGGTGAAATATTCGATAGATGTCTGTGAGGTCCATTTGGTGTATTGTGTCATTTAGTTCAGATGTCTCTCTGTTTATCCTTTGTCCTGTTGATCTGTCTAGAGGACTTAATGGGGTATTGAAGTCCCCTAGTATTAGTGTGCTGGGGTTAATCTGTGCCTTGAGATCCTGAAGAATTGTCTTTATAAAGTTTGGTGCACTGATGTTTGGTGCATATATATTTATGATTGTGAAATCTTCATCGTCAATTGTTCCTTTAATAAGGATGTAATGGCCCTCTTTGTCTCTTTTGATTTCTTTTGCTTTGAAGTCTATTTTGTCTGATATTAGAATAGCCACACCCGCTTTCTTTTTGGTACCATTTGCTTGGAATACTTTCTTCCATCCCTTCACCTTAAGTTGGTGCCTATCCTTGAAATTGAGATGGGTTTCTTGTAGACAGCATATAGATGGGTTTTGTTTCCTAATCCATTCTCCCAGTCTATGCCTTTTGATTGGGGAGTTTAGCCCATTAATATTTAAGGTTACAATTGAAAGATGGATGTTGCTTCCTTTCACTTTATTATCCATTTGGACTTCTAGCCTTTGATTTTGCTCCTATGGTTATGTTTTTGTTAGTTTCTTTTCCTAGGTGTTTGAGGATTGTTGCTCCTCTCTTCTGCCCTTTGAATTGCTTCAAGTATTTTATGAAGAGTTGGTTTTCCAGACATGTATTCCATCATCTTGTTTATGTCATGGAAGATTTTTCTCTCTCCTTCAAGTATAGTCGACATTTTTGCTGGGTAAAGTATTCTGGGTTGGCATCCATAGTCCCTTAACACAGGGAATGCTTTGCTCCATGTTCTTCTTGCTTTCATGGTTTGAGGCGAGAAGTCAGTTGTAATTCTGATGGGTTTCCCTTTGTATGTGACTTGTTTTTCTTTTGTGGCCCTCAGAATTTTGTCTTTGTTTTGGGCATCTAGCATTTTAACTATGATATGGCGTGGGGTGTTTCTTTTCTGATCTTGTCTATTTGGGGTCCTATGTGCTTCTTGTATTTGTATGGGCTTGTCTATTTTTAGTTTGGGGAAATTTTCATCTATTATTCTGTTGAAGATCTGATCAATACTATTCTCTTGAGATTCTTCTCCTTCCTCTATTCCTATGATGCGGAGGTTTGGTCTTTTCATAGTGTCCCATATTTCCTGGTTGTTCCACTTTTGTGTATTTTTAAATTTTTCATAATCTTTACTTGAGGTTTTTAGTTGTTCTGTGTTATCTTCCAGGTCTGATATTCTTTGTTCTGCTTCCTCCATTCTGCTTCTGAGGCTTTTTCCACTCCTTTCCTCTTGATTGGATGAGTGTTTGATTACATTTTTCATTTCCTCTTCTGATTTCTTTAGTATTTCCACTTCCTTTTGGAGCTTCTCAATCCCTTCCTGTAGCTCTTTGCTTCGCTGGTTGGTTTCCTTATCTTTTTCAACATGGGATCTTTTCAGTGTTTCCACTTCTTGAGTTCTTCATTATCTTTTCTTTTTTAAATTTTTTATTTATTTCTGTATGTGTATGTATGTACTGTCTGCATGCAAGTTTGTGCACCCATGTCGTGCAATGCTGCGGAAGTCAGAAGAGGGTGTTGGATTCCCCTGAAACTGGAGTTCTCCTGGAATTGGAGTTTCAGACGGTTCTCGGCCTCCATGTGGGTGCTGGGGATCGAACGTGGGTCCTCTGTAAGAGTGGTAGGCACTCTTAACTGCTAGGCCATCTCTCCAGCCCCATTCTCTTTTCTTAATTCTTTAATTCGCTCTTTATAATCTTTCACTTCTTTAAGTATGTTCACGATTGTGCTTCTGATATCTGTGTCCTGGGCCATCCCCAAGGGGATCCCACTCTAGGAATCTTCCACAAGTTTGGTAGAGCTTGGTGTGGGATTATCCAGCACCTTTCCCATATTGTCTCTTCTTCGTGTTCCTGGCATCTGGGCTTCTCCTTGCCTGTATTCCAATGTGAGTCCCAAATGCCTCTTCACTGTGTTGAAGGCTTGCTTTTCTTGCCTCCCTCAGATGCCTTCGTAATCCCAGTTGGCAGGGGTGGGGGTGCTCTTTAGCCTGCGCCCCAATACCTGTGCTTCAGGTGGTCTTGGGAGATCTCCTGACTCCCATTCTTTTTTTTTTTTTTTAATTCCGACTCCCATTCTTAACCAGACTTCTGACCAAATAAAATCTTTTATTTCCAGAAAGATTTCTCATATGTTCCTACTTCCCATAATCCTTAGCCATATTGCTGTTATAGCTGTTTTCTATTAAATGCAGAGTTTGTGAATGCAGATGGATCAAGCTTTCTCATCAGCTTGGCATCAAGCAAAAATACAAGCAAATAATTGGAAGGTATTCGTGTAGAATCACAAAATTATTTCTTTATCCGAATCTGCTGGCACATATGTGTAATCTAGACAGCTTTTTTTGAGAAAGTGTCTCACTATGTAGCCCAGGTTAACCCTAATCTCATTCTCCTCACACAGGCTCCCAAGGGATAGGATTACTTGAGTACATTATCACATATAACCTAAGGTAATTATTTCCTAAATTACATAAAACTTGTAAGAAAATGAAGTTACTGTGGGGTGGGGGGCTAGGGAGTGGGACAGGGGTCTAGATTTGGTAAAAAAAAAAAAAAAAAAAAAAAAAAATATTTATATATATATATATATATATATCTTTTTTTTTTTTAAGAAAATGAAGTTACTCACAGAAATCTATGGATACTTAATCTTTTTGTGAAATAGTCTTCTGCCATGGATTATTTATTGAAAAAAATAAAAGTTATTTTGTCTTTAATGCAATGTAACCTCAACACTGCTATTGTCTGTGTTCTCTTTTTGTATAAATTGCTTTGAATATACTGAGAAGATGAAACTTGTAAGCTATCAATACAAAGAGTCTCTTTTTATTGATTTGTCAGAGAATTATTCTGGTAAATTATCAGTCATTGACATCAAAACTTTCCTAAGGCAATTATTTCTTGATGTGTTTAGAGTTGCTTTGTTCTATGATATGTATGTTAGGCCAGTTTGTGATTTTTTTATATAAAATATTTTATAGGTGTTTTGTCTATTTCATATATCATTTCTCAGTCCAATTTAGACACATTCCCTTTTCCATGTCCTCTACCCCACCCCAGCTCATGCATTCTGACATACATGTCTTGCATCTTTTTCTCAGTCTTTTTAAAGTTTTTCTCTGCAGAGGTTTATTTTTTGGGCAGAAGTTAACTGTTTCAGTCAGTTCTTTGACCCAGTCTTTTTGTCATTGTTGTTTCCTCCCATTTGTATTGCTCAAAAATATGCCTATATATATGTCACATATATACCAAAGTTATGACCTCTGAAAATAAACTGTATATTAATTCCAAAACTATGTGTTTAGGAGTCACATTTTCTTTGATTTTATATTATCTAAAATATGAATAAAGAGTAGTTGGGAGCTGGGGCCTTGAGGGGCACCCGGGCGCTGGGCCAGAGGGTCCGGAGAGTCCGGCGGCAGGGCGGCTGCGCCTTTGAGCAGGATCCCAGAACCACCTGGGCGAGTAGCTTGGGAGCTGGGGCCTTGAGGGCGGACCCGGCGCTGGGCCCGAGGGTCTGGAGAGTCCGGCGGCCAGGGCAGCTGCGCCTTTGGGCAGGATACCCAGAAGCCACCTGGGCGAGTAAGTAGCTTGAAGCTGGGGCCTTGAGGGCGGGACCCGGGCGCTGGGCCAGAGGTCCGGAGAGTCCGGCGGCCAGGCGGCTGCGCCTTTGAGCAGAATACCCAGAAGCCACCTGGGCGTTAGCTTGGGAGCTGGGGCCCTTGAGGGCGGGACCGGGCGCTGGGCCAGAGGTCGGGAGAGTCCGGGGCCAGGGCGGCTGCGCCTTTGGGCAGGATACCCAGAAGCCACCTGGGCGAGTAGATTGGGAGCTGGAGCTTGAGGGAGGGGGCCCGGGCGATGGGCCAGGGGTCTGGAGAGTCGAGCGGCCAGGGCGGCTGCGGTGCCTTTAGCAGGTACCCAGAAGCCACCTGGGCGGTAGCTTGGGGCTGGGGCCTTGAGGGCGGGACCCGGGCGCTGGGCCAGAGGGTCCGAGGAAGTCCGGCGGCCAGGGCGGCTGCGCCTTTGGGCAGGATACCCAGAAGCCACCTGGGCGTAGCTTGGGAGCTGGGGCCTTGGGGCAGGACCCGGGCGCTGGGCCAGAGGGTCGGAGAGTCCGGCGGCCAGGGCGGCTGCCCCTTGGCAGGCTGCGGGGGCGGGGGCTAGATCAGGCTAACCCCCCCCCCCCCCCTTTGGAGAACCTTCAGAAAAGAAGAGAAGAGTGCTTTGGCTTCCAATACCTAATATAGCAACAAAATTGAAAGCAGACAAGTCCATACTCCATAAACAAGGAGAGGAGGAAAGGGAACAACAACAACAACAAAAAAAGTTATCTGAAGGAGGAAAGCAAAACGTCTGCTATTTGTGATCTAAACCACAAAAGGGAAGCCCACATGCCAGGGACACGACGAAGGGACAACATGGGAAAGTGACAGGATAATCCTGCACCAAGCTCTACCAAACCTGTAGGAGACAGCTACAATGGGAACCCCTTGGAGGAGAACAAGGAACAGATTTTAGAGGAATAATTGCAGACCTATGCAGGAAATTAAGAACATAAAGAGGAATTCAGAGAACTAAAGAGAGAGAATGAAAAACTCAAAAAGGACCTAGAGGGATACAATGAACAAACATCAGAAAGAACTAAAGGAACAGATTGACAAACTCCCGGAAAGAACTAGAGGGAGAAAAAAATAAGAATATAGAGAACTAGAGAGAGAGAATGAAAACTCAAAAACGACCTAGAGGGATACATGACAAACTTCAGAAAGACTAAAGGACGACCAACAAACTCCAGAAAGAACTAGAGGGAGGAAAAAAACAAACTCCGAAAGGAAGTAGAACACTGAAAAAGGAAGCCAACCAACGAGTAAGGAGCACCAAGAAGAGATTGAGAAGCACCAAGAAGAGATTGAGGAGCTCAAAAAGGAAATGGAAGTACTAAAAAAACACAGGATGAAATGAAAAAGGAATTAGAACACACATTCATCAAAGAAGAAGGAAAGGAAAAAGCTCAGAAGTAGAATAGAATGGAGAAGCAGAACAAAGAATATCAGATCTGGAAGATAAACACAGAGCAATAAAAAGCTCAAATAAAGACTATGAAAAATTTAAAAAAACACAAACGGTGGAACAACCAGGAAATATGGGACACTATGGAAAAGGTCAAACGTCCGTATCATAGGAATAGAGGAAGGAGAAGAATCTCAAGGAATAGTATTGATCAGATCTTAACAGAATAATAGATGAAAACTTCCCCAAACTAAAAATAGACAAACCCATACAAATACAAGAAGCACATAGGACCCAAACAGAACAAGATCAGAAGAGAAACCCCACGCCAATATACTTAAAATGCTAGATGCCCAAAAAAGACAAAAATTCTGAGGGCTACAAAAAAAAAACACAGTCACATACAAAAGGGAACCCATCAGAATTACAACTGACTTCTCGCCTCAAACCATGAAAGCAAGAAGAACATGGAGCAAAGCATTCCCAGTGTTAGGGACTACGGTGCCAACCCAGAATACTTTACCCAGCAAAAATGTCGACTATACTTGAAGGAGAGAGAAAAATCTCCATGACATAACAAGATGGAATATCATGTCTGGAAAACAACTCTTCATAAATACTTGAAGCAATTCAAAGGGTAGAAGAGAGGAGAACAATCCTCAAACACCTAGGAAAAGAAACTAATAAAAAAAAAAACAAAAAAAAAAACAAAAAAAAAAGAAAAACATCTTTCAATTATAACTTAAATATTAATGGGCTAAACTCCCCATCAAAAGGCATGAATGGGAGAATGGATTAGGAAAAACAAAACCCATCTAATGCTGTCTACAGAAAGAAACCCATCTCAATTTCAATGATAGGCACCAACTTAAGGTGAAGGGATGGAAGAAAGTATTCCAAGCAAATGGTACCAAAAAGAAAGCAGGTGTGGCTATCTAATATCAGACAAAATAGACTTCAAAGAAAAGAAATCAAAAGAGACAAAGAGGGCCACTACATCTTTATTAAAGGAACAATTGACGATGAAGATTTCACAATTATAAATATATATGCACCAAACACCGGTGCACCAAACTTTATTAAAGACAATCTTCAGGATCTCAAGGCACAGATTAACCCCAGCACACTAATACTAGGGGACTTCAATACCCCATTAAGTCCCCTAGACAGGTCAACAGGAAAAGGATAAACAGGAGGAGACATCCGAACTAAATGACACAATACACCAAATGGACTCCTCACAGATACATCTACAGAATATTTCCACCAAACACCAGAGAATCACTTTCTACTCAGCACCTCATGGAACATTCTCCAAAATAGACCATATACTGGGACACAGGGAAAAACTCAACAATATAAAAAGATTGAAATTTCATGCATTCTCTCAGACCACAATGCAATAAACTCAATATCAAACACCAGAATAAACCCTACATCCTACAGGAACACATGGAGACTAAACAACACTCTCCTGAATTATGGTGGGTCAAGGAAGAAATAAAGAAAGAAAAATAAAAACATTCCTGGAACTGAATGACAATGATAAACAACACAGCAAAAAATCTATGGGACACTTTAAAAGCAGTCCTAAGAGGGAAGTTTATAGCTCTAAGTGCCTACATTAAAAAAACAGAAAAGAAACAAGGAGACAACAGCAGAAAAAAATTGAGAAAAACAACAAATGAACCCTAAACGGAGCGACAGAGCAAAAACAAAAATCAGAGCAGAGATCAATGAAATGAAAACAAGAAACCATACAAAAATCATGAATCCAAAAGCTGGTTCTTTGAGAGAATAAACAAGATAGACAGACCTCTAGCCCAGTTAACCAAAAGAAAGAGGGAACAACTCCAAATCAAAAGAATCAGTGATGAAAGGGGAAACATCACAACAGACAATGAAAAATCCAGACAATCATGGGACTACTTCAAAAACTTATACTCTAAAGTTTGAAAACCTAGAAGAAATGGATGAAAAAAAAACAAAGCTCAACCAAGAAGAGATTGACAGCCTAAAAGACCAATAGTCAGGAAGAAATCGAGATGTAATAAGTAGCCTCCCCAAAAAATGCCAGGCCAGATGGTTTCACGGCAGAATTTTATAAATATTTCGAAAAGACATACAACCATTACAACTAAATTGTTTAGAAAGTACAAATGGAGGGAATTCTCCCAGATCCTTCTATGAGGCCAGCATTACGCTACTACAAAACCAGGGAAAGATACAACCAAAAAGAGAGAACTATGACCCATCTCCCTAATGAACACAGATGCCAAAATTCTAAACGGGTCTGGCAAATCGCATACAGACTCACATCAAGAAAATCATCCACCATGACCAAGTTGGATTCATACCCAGAGATGCAGGGATGGTTCAACATACGAAAATCAATAAACATTCAACTAATCAATGGACTGAGACAAAAACCACACCATCATTTCAATTGATGCGGAGAAAGCTTTGACAAAATCCAGCATCCTTTCATGTTAAAGTCCTGGAGGGAATTGGCCTAGAGGGATCATTCCTCAATGTAATCAAAGCCACATATACAGGAAAACCCACAGCCAATATCATCCTAATGGGGAAGACGAAGCATCCCTTAATGTGAACCTGGCAAGGCTGTCCCCTATCACCACTCCTCTTCAATATAGTGCTGGAAACCCTTGCAAGGGAAATAAGGCAAAAAAGGAAATTAAAGGAGTTCTAATTGGAAAAGGGAAATCAAAGCTATCCCTTTTTGCGTGGATATGATTGTCTACCTAAGGGATGCTAAGAACTCCACCAGAAAACTCCTAGAAATGATTAGAGCTTTGGTAAAGTGGCAGGATACAAAATAAATCTAAAAAATCAGTAGCCTTCTTTACACCAACAACAAGCAACTGAAGAAGGACTACAAGGAGACCTTCCCACTCACAATAGCCTAAAACAATAAAATACCTAGGAACAAACCTAACCAAAGACACACCAAGGATCTCTACAACAAAAATTTTAAACCCCTGAAAAAGGAAATTGAGGAAGACATCAGAAGATGGACAAACCTCTCCATGCTCATGGATTGGGAAAATAAATATAGTAAAACATGTCCATCCTACCCAACAGTGTACAGATTTATGCAATCCCAATCAAAATCCCCAAGAGTTTCTTCACAGGCTTGGAAAAAAAATCCTCAATTTCATTTGGAAAAAACAAAAGACCCCGAATAGCCAAAGCAATCCTGAGTAAAGAAAAGAGAAATCAGGGGGGGATCGCTATACCAGACATCAAACTATACTACAGGGCTTGTCATAAAAACAGCTTGGTACTGTCACAAAAACAGACCAGTTGACCAATGGATAAAAACTGAAGATCCAAAACCTGGCTCATACAATTTCAGCCACCTCATATTTGACAGGGGGCCAAGAATACACAATAGGAAAAGACAGATCTTCAGCAAGTGGTGTTGGCAAAACTGGAATCACCACCTTGTATAAGAATGAAATTACAACCCCCTCACCTCTCACCTTGTACCAAAGGTCAACTCCAGAGGACCAAAGACCTCAATGTGAAACCCCAAAAATCTGGAGGTGATAGAAGAGAAGACTTGGCAGCAGACTACAGAGACATCGGATTGTAGGAAAACCTTCCTAAATCAGACAGCAGCTGCACAAGAAATTAGACGCACAATTGACAATGGGACTCCATTAAACTCAAAAGCTTCTGTACATCAAAGGAAGCAATAAAGGAAGTGAGGAGAAGACCCACAGAGTGGGAGGAAAATCTTCACACAGATACATCTGACAAACGCATTAATTCCAGAGTATACAAGCTACTCAAAAAAACAAAGAAGAAAGAAAACAAATGAATCACTCAAACAGATGGGAGCAAAGATCTGAATAGAGACTTCACAGAGGAGGAATTAGAGATGGCTGAGAAACCTCTTAAGAACTGTTCAACATCCTGATAATTAAGGAAATGCAAAATTTAAAAACCACTTTGAATATCACCTTACCTCCAATAAGACTGGCTAGGATCAGGAACCCGAAATGTTACCAAATGCTGGAGAGGTGTAGGGAAGGGGAACACTCATCCATTGCTGGTGGGAATGTAAACTAGTACAGCCACTATGGAAAACAGTGTGGAGAAACCCTTAAAGACTCAAAATGAGCCTTTCCATTTGACCCAGTCATACCACTCCTGGGTATATACCCACAAGACACAACTTACTGCAAGATACATGCCACAGCTATTTTATTGCAGCTCTTTGTTCACAATAGCAAAAAGCTGGAACCAGCCCAGGTGCCCCTCAAACTGACGAGTGGATAGAGAAAATGTGTAAATGTATACAATGGAGTCTATGCAGCAGTAAAGGGGACAACACATCATGAACTTGCAGGTAAATGGATGGAGCTGGGAAGATTTGTATGCTAAGTGAGTAACACCGTCCCAGAAAAAACAAACGACAAATGTGTCCCTCATATGTGGATGCTTAGTCCACACAACCCAGATTATATTTCTCATGGAGAGGGATGCAGTAAAAGAACAACAACAGAAAGACTGCATCAGAAAATGGACTGAAATGGTGATTGGGAAGGGGGGATGGGTGGGGAGGGACACGGATGTATATTCAAAGGCATATTTAATTGATGTGAGTTCAGCAAGTACTCAGTTCCCTAGACACTGTCTACAGGATACACTGGTGTTTTAGGACTTAGTAAAAGTAAATTGTGTATATTAAACAACATTGGTTTAACAGCTGATAAAAAAGGTTAATTAATCATCTGAGTTAAATGTAGATTAATTTGCTGTTGTCCACATTTTTTTACACAAAATTTAGAGCAATAACTTTGGGATTGGCACATACAAATGTTTCTATAATTTCTCTGTTGTAAAATACACCTTGTAGCATTCTCTTTAAGATGATTTAAAAAAAAATTAGTTTGCTTCCCAAGTTAATCATATATAGTTCACCCAAAACAACATGGGTGATTTGATGAAATCCGTGCCTTGATTCCACCCTATAGTATGTATAATACAACTGTCTTCTGGAGACTCATGGGTTAAAAAAAAGGGGGGGGGGGGTCGGTAGACAGATAGACATGAAACCTTCTAGTCAAAAACCTTGCAATTCAAATCTAAAAACTACTATGGGAAAAGATTTGTTTTGTTCCAACAGGACAAAATGTCAACAACTTAACGGGAGAAAGAAAAGATACAGCTTTGCATTGAGTAGGATGTACCAAAAAGTGGCAACTGAAAGGTTGACCCGTCTGAACACTGAAAGGAAGAAAAGCCTCAGATTGCCATAAACATCGAACCCTTCTGTGGATCCTACATGTAACAACCATCTATAATGAGTCCTAATAAAACTTATACCTTCTAGGTGCAACAAGGTTTTGATATGACTTTCTTGCCTCCCCCCATAGAACAAGGAGAAATAGACAGATGATGATGAGTCTTTCCAACTGTAAATTGGAGACAACTATTATAGAGGTAATCTCTTATAAAACCGGTAAAAACTGCCTTCTTTAATTGACTAATAGACATAAGAACTGTGAAAAGATTATACTCTGTTCAGAACCAAATATATACTAAAGTCCTTTGGCTATGCACTTAGGCAAAGTATATTAATGCAGGAGCTCTGACATCAGCATGGATGTGTTCTACCAGGGGGATGTTGGCCAGGGGATCCAAGGCCCCACAAAAGGTAAGGGTTCCTTGTCCCTAAGTTGGGATACCTGCAGGAGGAGAGGCGATAAGACCCTGCTGCCGAAGACCTGAGTTAACATGGGAGGGATGTTATTGAGACCGCACATGCAAGGGTACAGATGGCCTCTGGAATGCCAGAGAGTTTTCCCAAAGGCCACTAAACCAATAAAGCAATACGGGTCTCCTGAGTCAAGCAAGACTCCACCATCAGCACCAGCTACACTTCACTGCCTGGAAATACTGTGCAGCAGAGGCAGCCGTGCCTTCTGTATATATCCAAATTAATTGGATTTGCTCTCTCCTTGGAGGAATAACCCATGGCTGATGCCACAAGCCTACATTCCTCTACAGGTAGGAGATGTCTAAGCCACAGTAAGACCCTGTTTATTTATCAGGGGGTAAAAATGTAATTCATTGAATTAACATATCATCCAAACATAGTGTGTCTATGCCAAAGTACCTACCATAACTATTAGTGCTGCTTTAAATACCTATTATCTAATTGCTTGTGCTTCATTAGTAGGATGAAAGGTTACCTTGAACAAACTGTCAGCCCATGAAAGGAAACGCCAGAATGACCAGAATCCAAGTCACACAGCTCCAGAGAGAGAGGGACAGTTTTACTTCTCATCCACCTGTGCCCCTTTTCTAAGCCTAGGGAACAATCTGCGGAAGAGGGGGCGTGGTAGAATGTAAAGGCTCGATTGGGGTGAACGGTGAAACTACAGCGATGTAGTCTGGACACTCATTTGATCAACTTGATTGAACAACACCTGTCACCCTCCACTGAATGGTGGGACGTGGGGTTTGGCACAACAGTCATATAGATTGGTTTGCAACGAGGATGCTTATACTCATGGATTATCACTTATAGCTAAAAAAATATGAAAAAAAAAAAAACCTGAAAGATGCAGGACAGTTATGGCAGAATACAATGATCTGGGATGGTGGGGGTGGGGGGGGGGGTGGGGGGGAAGGGAAGGGAAAAGCCTGATCTGATTGGAAAATGATGTAGAAATTGCCACAAACCATCAATAAAAAATTAAAAAAAAAATAAAAATAAAATAAAATATGAATACATACCTTCCACCCATATACCACAATTACAAAGTCTGAAAATAAGTGGTAAATTAATTCTAGAGCCTGTTAAGGGATTCACATTATAACAGCACAGTTGCCTTCAGATAAAAAGAACTATAACATTAACATGTTCAGTTTGACTTTCAACTAGGGATTTGGTGCTAGCATCCACAAATGAGGGATACCATTCATCATTTGTTTTTCTGGGACCGTGTTACTTAATGGTTTCAAGTTTCATCCACTTACCTGCAAAGTTCTTTAGATGTACCACATTTTCTCTATCCACTTGTCAGTTGAAGAATGCCTGGGTTGCTTCTCTTTGCTATTGTGAAGAGAGCTGCAATAAACATAGATGTACATGTATCTCTGCAATAGGATGAGTCTTGTGGGTATATATCCAGGAGTGGTATGACTGGGTCAGGTGGTAGGCTCATTTTCGGTTTCTTAAGAATTCTCTACACTGCTTTCCATAGGGATTGCATGAGTGTGCATTCCCACAAGCAGTGGATGAGTGTTCCCCATTTGCTACAACCTCTCCAGCATTTGGTATCCTTTGTTTTCTGGATCATAGCTAGTATTACTGGAGTAAAATGAAATCTTAAGGTTGTTTGAACTTGCATTTCCTTAATTATTAGCAATGTTGAACATTTTTAAGATGTTTCTAAGCCATCTTTACTTCTTCATTTGTGAAGTCTCTATTCAGCTCTTTTTACTCCATCTTTTGAGTGGGTCATTTGCTTCCTTCTTCTTTTGTTTTTTTCAGTAGTTTATACACTTTGGATGTTAATTCTCTATCAGATGTATCACTGGTGAAGGTTTCCTCCCACTCTGTGGGTTTTCTCTTCACTTCTTTGATTGTTTTGTTCACTGTACAGAAGCTCGTGAGTTTAATAAGGTCCCTTCTGTCAATTGTTGACCTTAGTTTTGCACAGCTGCTGTCTGATTTAGAAAGTCTTTTCCTATGCCTATGTCTTGGAGGTTACTACCAACGTTTTCTTCTATCATTTTCAGTTTGTGATTTAATTCAATGAAAATTGCTAACTGTAGGAAATGATAGGAATCAGGCTGGAGAGATGGCTCAATGGTTAAGAGCACTGTCTGGTCTTTCAGAGGACCCAGGTTTAATTCCCAGCACCCACATGGTGACCAACAACCATCCATAACTCCAGTTCCAGGGGAATCTGATCTGCTTTTCTGACCTCTGCTGGCATTTTATGACACAGGTGTGCTCACACATATGTATGCAGCACACTCATACTCATAAATTTAAAAAAATAATAAAATATTTCTAAAGAAATGCCAGGTATCCATAAATCCCTGAATTAGTAGAGTTGTACATTAAATAAGTTCTTACTTCCTCGGAAATGTTAAATGTTATGTGTGTGTGTGTTGTATGTGTGTATTTGGGTGCATGTGTGCATCCTCATGCATGTAGAGGCCAAACTGGGCTATCAACTATGTTCTTCTCTCATTTTCCATCTAATATTTTTGAGCTGGGGTCTCTCATTATACTGAAGCTTGCCAATTTGGCTGAACTGGTTAGCTATCAGGCTCCAAGGATCTGCCTGTCTCTGCCTCACACCACTATCGGGGTCACAGACCCACACCACACCCAACTTTTACATAGGCGCTGGAGATCTGAACTCAGGTCCTCATGTTTGTGCAGCAAGCATTTCACCCACTGATCCATCTCCTCAGCCCCAGAAGTATGTTAAATATCTTGATAAAATCACTTGGAATTTAGAGGTGTGATATGGTCCAGTCAATATCTCTTTCAATGATTTAGAACGTTACCTAACTTTCCCACTAATGTGTTATTTGCCAGTATCATGCATGCCAGATGACATGAGACTTCTGTACCCTAGACATGAGGCTCCTGTACCCTAGACAATGGGTAAGTTGTGACTCACAGTAAAGGCACTAGACAAAATACCAGGCTTTGTTTCTGTATTGTTTAACCATTTCCTCACCAGTGCAGATAGCCAAGTGTTACCCACATTCTACAGACGGTGATATTGGATCACAGCTCCAACTTTAGGAAACCCACATCTTTCACATGGCTGGCCAGGCATGTTGAATTTTGCACGGGAGAGGTCACCTCTCCTCTACTGGAGATATTTTTTACCTGAAGACAGTCGCAGTCCTTTATTCCAAGGCTGTTCACTGCAGTTGCAATTTAAATGAAAGCCTGGAACAGACATCTTCAGTCTCTCTGCTTTGAAGACATTTGGGAAGCAGCATTCTTGGGGAATCACCTTTGAGCATGTGCATGTGGAGATTGTGAAAAACTGAAAGTAATTTTCTTTCAGAATTAGAGTCACTCATTTAAGATTAAAATGTAATTGTGCTGCTGAGATCAAACCCTTTGGTGAAGTAAAGATGTTTATTTTACTTTTAGAGAATACATCGTATTAAGGCAGACTTGTTTTTATCTACCTGATAAAGGGGAATACCCCTAATATGTGGTCTGCCATGACACCTCTCAAAAGGGGGTCAATTAAATCTATAAATTCTAGGGCCCAGGAAATAAATCACAGTCTTGCTGTGATGCATCCTAGGATACTGATACTTATTCCCACTTTGAGAGATGCACACTGGTCAGTGCTTCAGCAGGAGTGTCAGTGAGAATGTCTTGTCCTTCTCCATTCTTACCAACGATTCAGAGCTGAATCCTCTTACAAATAGATACTCTTTGCTTCCATAAGAGCAACTGCCTTCATGAGGCTCTATAGCTTGTTGTATGATATAACTGGAGATATCCATTGATATCCAAGCCAGCAAATATGTCAATAGATAGCCACCTAACACATTCATCTTCACAAGTACGTGGCATGCTATCAGAGCCATGATCCAAAATTAATCAGTTTCCTGTTGATATAAGGTGATGTTTCTAATTTTTGTTATAAATCATCCATCAATAAATATCCTGGGTCATTATTTTCCACACAATTTAAATTCAGCTGTGAAGATAGATTACAGTTTTTTCTTCTATATAGAGGTTTATTCCAGAGTTTTCCTTGTTTATACTTACTAAATTAATAATGCTCATGCATCTATATTCACAGTGATGTTTCATTAACCAACAAAATTTTGAAGAAAAAAAGCTATTGATATAATATATAGTATCAATATATCCTGGAGCTAGTAATTTAGGGAAGAACTGAATAAATGATGGTCACCTATGGAGAATCTTGCACCTTTAGTAGACATGTAAAAACAACAACACAAGCAAAAAGAAGCCCTTGGTGGCTGGTTTATTGAGAAGTCAGGAGCTCAAACTACCTATCATTACTGTTTAGAAGGTAAGAGAAATCAATTATCACCTATAATTACCGTAAGAAATAGAATTGCATTGCATGACTACTCATTAAAAATATAACTTCTTGATTTCTAAACTACAAGCAAATGCAAGATAGAACTGTTCAGGACTAATGTCTGGGAGTGTCACCTGAGGAGCACATGTGATCAGCCTGAGTTTTGCAGAGATCCAGGCAGGTGGAAGCTTCTAGAGCAGTCAAGCTCCCCAAAGTCTTCTCGTTTTGGTCATGAAAGTGGCATGGCAGCTTCATCCAACCTCCATGACAGTCCCTGAAACTAAGTCAACTTCCTGATCCACAATACTTTAGGGCTGCTGCCCCCTGTATGTCCCGCCAGACCCACCAATGTGAAGCTTCTGGGGACAAACTATGAGGCTTGATGCTGGAGAATCCATGGAGCAGTGTCTTCAGGGGAAATTATTTCCATATATTCAGGCTTATTATCTTTTTAAGCTCTACAAGAACAGGATTGAGACATGTAAACTGGGTTGGCATGTGAAGTAGCTGTCCTCAGGGGTTGGCAGTCCCTGACATAAATGAAGAGACAGAATGTCTAGAAAAAAATGCATGAGTAATTGGAAAGAAATTCTAGTCTCTTCACTAGGTCAGTTAGTCAGTTATCCCCAATCCATATTGTGGGAGTGTGACTGGGAAATGTCCCTCCCATAGTCTCATGTATTTGAAAGTGGCCTGTTTGGGGAGATTGAAGAGGTGCAGCCTTGCTAGAGGAAGCATGTCAACCAGATCAGACTTCGAGTTCACAGCTTCTACAACTACCAGATCTCTTCATGTTGCTGTTCAAACGTGAACCTTCAACTCGTGACCCTCCCTCAGTTGCTACCATGCCTCCGCACCATGATGGCCTCTCGACCCTCTGGAACAGTAATGCCAAACAAACTCCTTCCTACATAAGCTGTTTTGGGTCATGATGTTTTATCGCAGCAACAGAAAAGTCACTATGTTGATGTAAATATGATGCAATTATGCACCTAGGATAGTCAATGAGCAAACAGCTTGCTACCTGGTTCCCTGCCTCAGTCATCCTCAGTGCAATCTGGGAACCTCCTGCCTTCCAATCCTCAAAAATCTTAGAAGGATTGCTCTCATGACCTCCAGCCCCACCTCGGAGGCCCTGCACCTTAAACTGAATATTATGTTCTTCTTACTTAAAATTCAATGTAATAAATCTTTGAAGGGTATATGTATAAGGAAATACTTAAAAGATGAGTATTTGAAAAAATAATATGAGCCTGGCATCAAATTCCCAGGGACAAAATTATCACATTTGATGGACTTTTTAATACACATTTCTTTCCTTTCCTTTTATCTTCCCTTTCCCTACCCTTAAATCAGCAACTTAACAGTCTGACCCACCAACAATCTCTTCCAAACTACTGTCTCCCTCCTCATCTCTCACAGGCTGTTCTCCAAATCTCACCCTTCAAATACAGAAACCAATTAGCCCAAATTAATTCATATTCGAGGGCTCGGATATAGTTCTGCAACAGTTTGTGTAACATGACCAAAGGCCTAGTTTTAATCCCCAGTAACACACATGCACACTCACACGCACACAGAGCTGAGACAGTGACTCTGTGGAGAAAATGCTTGCTGTGCAAGCATGACCACAATTGTGTACAAGTCTGTAATCCTAGTGTCCCAATGGGTAGATAGGAGTAGAGGACAAAAGAGTCCCCAGAGGTGGGCCACCCACCTAGTCTGGTATATGCAGCAACAAACATCAAGAGATATTGACTGAAATGACTGAAAATTAGGACTGACAAAACTGATCTGACTTCCACCTGTGTACCTGTGCATGGGTGGGCACATACACACACACACACACACACACACACACACATACACGCACACACATGCTCATTAAAAATTCACTTGGAAAAGATACCCCCTTGTAGTAGGTTTCAGGTCTAACCCACTTTCCCTTTGCCTATCTCATGAAAACACCATAGAGGCAGTGAATGCTAAATCCACTTATTTCCATCTCTGGAGACTTATCCAGGAAAGTCGCTTGTGCAATATCCTAACACCACCCCTCCCAGTAAAATAATTTTATTTATATAGCATGAAATATTCCTGGATATACCATAAGTACCTGGAGATAAAACCCCAACTAAACCCCAAGGGGCCTCTTACATTGTTCTAAAGCTTTCATTCTTGGGCTGGGCATGGTGGTGCATGCCTTTAATCTCAGCACTCAGGACGCAAAGGCAGGTGAATCTTGTGGGATCCAGTCCAGTCTGGTCTACATAGCGAGTTCCAGACAAACGGGCTACAAGAAGACCCGGTCTAAAACAACAAAAACCTTTCATTCTTTGAAATACATTGGTCCAGGAATCTTTATGACACTTTATACTTGACATGGCAAGACTTTTTGCAAATTTTGCAGTAATTTATGAAGAACAAGGCATGTAATGACTTGGAGTTGCCATCATTTAGTGTAGTGTTAAAGACTGGTCCAAAGTTTCAGAAGACAAAGAACAGACCCTGAACAGTGTCTGCTGAATATTCATGAGAAAGAAAGTCTGTTTTGAGGTAGAATTATGCACAGTAGCTGTGTTTTCATTAAGAAAAGAAATTGAATGATACAACACAGAGCATAAAATTAAAGATTAATGTCAAATTCTCAAGTAACAGAAACAAAAGAAGATCTAGTTTATCTTGCTAAGATTAAGTAAACTAAATGAAGTTATCCCAAGGAAAGAAATCAGAATCTTGTTTTAAAATGATTTCCAGGGAACGAAATCTGCCCGTCACTCCCCTGGGTAGCAGTACCACCTCACATAACAATCAACCCAAGTTCTGCTTTTTACATTTCTAGTAACATATCTGATATTTGATGATACATATATAACATTGAAATATATTCACCAAAGCATTCCTCACTATCAAAGTCTAAAACATTCAATAAATTTTCCCCAAATACACTGTCCAATGCATTACCATGGGTAGAATGAGTCTTTGCTCAGAAGCAAACATTGCCCGGCCTGTTTCACCCTTAGCTCCTTCACCTACCTGCCCCATATGTGATTTGGTATAAGACTGCTAAGTTGAAAGTGGCCTATTTTCTCATGCTTTCCTGCCAGGTACCTTTTCCTCCCTAGTTCCAACCTACAGAGCTAGAACATTAATATTTAACCTAATCAGTCCTCACCAGATGTACATAGTATGCTGGGCTCTCTAAGTTCAAAATGACCTCTGCATGTAGGCAGCAGTGGCCTGGTACAAAGCTCCCAATGGAAGGTCTTGGTGGGTGGGACACTGGGCCAGTACTGTGCTTGCTTGTATTCTCCAGACACTCTTTGCAAATGGCTGTATAATTTTCTTGGTCCTGTTACTTTATATCATGAATCTTATAGAAAGTCCATGGTTTCCTTGGTAAGGATAAGATCAACAACAGAGTCTATGTTGGTTTTTTTTTATCATAGTGATTTTTTTTATCAACTAACTCATGGTTAATTTTGTATGTCAACTTGATTATGCCCAGACATGCCCAGACATCTGGTCAACATTATTCGAGATGTGTTCTGTGAAGATGTTTCTTTGGATAAGATAAGCATTAAAAATAACAGGCTGAGGAAGGCCGACTTTCTCTTCTTCCAGTGTGGGTGTTCCTCTTCTAATGAACAAAACTCCTTTGAGGGTTTGAACAAAAACACCTTTCTCCAAACAAGAGAAAACTTTCTTCTCTGCCTTCAAAATGGGCGTTGTTTCCTCCCTGATTTCACTCAAATTGAAACACGGGTTCTTTCCTGGTCCGGATCCCACAGTTTTCAGATGAGAGCAACATCCTCAGCTCTTGTAGGTCTCTTCATCACTAACGCAGCTGGAAGACCATAGAGCTTGTCAACCTTTATACCAATATGAACCAATTCCTCATAATGAACCTAT
The DNA here is from genome assembly GCA_009823505.1 of Rhizomys pruinosus. Classification (NCBI taxonomy): domain Eukaryota; kingdom Metazoa; phylum Chordata; class Mammalia; order Rodentia; family Spalacidae; genus Rhizomys; species Rhizomys pruinosus. Next base: position 241,390 of record VZQC01007782.1, on the reverse strand, counting down.
GCACGGAGCCATGCATGTGTCATCTATCTAGTGTCTGTCTGTCTGTCTACCCTAATGGCTCTACCTCCTTGTAGAAGCCTAATATAAAGATGAAGAGATTATATTGACAAAGACGGTAATGGAAACATATTGGGAAGAGATGTAAAAGTACTGGTGCAAGTGGATATTTAAACATAAACTTCAATATCTGAGTCTAGTCACTCCTGGGAAAAAGACATTAAGATATTTGTTTTGAGAATTTTCTAATAATGTTTTGATTCAAGAATTTCATGCAGTGTATTTTGAGTGTACTCAGACCCCCTTCTCCGCCTCCACCCCTGGCTTTCTACTCCACCCTTGCCTTCATCTCCTCAGTTATTATTTGTCTTTCTCTTTAAAAAAATGCCATCCTTTGTGTCTGCATAGATGACTTAGTGGTTAAGAGCACCTGCTGGTGCCAGTGCCCACATTCGGTGGCCCTCAGTCACCTATGACTCCAGCTCTAGGGCATCTGATGGGTGCTTATACTCACATTCATGTATGCACACACATATACCTACTGAGAAATTAAATACATCTTTAAAACGTGTATTTTTTATTTTATATTATTCCAAAATATGCATATATAAACTCCGCACATAAGTGAAAATTTAAAATTCTGAAAATAAACTATAGGTTGATTCCTAAACACATTTAGAGATTCACATTTTAACAGTAAATTTGCATGCAGGTATAAAGTTGTGTAATTTTACATTCTTTTTTTAGAATGTGACTACATATCCTCCATCTATATATGGTAATTACAATGTGTGAGTATAAGTGGTAAGACAATTCTAGAGCCCATTTATAGATTCACATTGTAATAGCACAGTTGCTTTCAGATACAATGAAATATAATAATAAAGTTGCTCATTTTGCCTGCCGACTGGGGATTTGGTGTTAGCATCCACAAATGAGGGAAACCATTCGCCTTTTTTTTCTGGGACTGTGTTACTTCACTTAGTATAATTGCTTTGCTTTCCATCCATTTGCCAGCAAAGCTCATGATGTAATCTTTCTTTTTTTTTTTAATTTTTATTTATTCTTATATGTGTATGAATGTACTGTCTGCATGTAGGTTTGTGCACCCATGTCGTGAACTGCCATGGAGGTTAGAAGAGGGTGTCAGATTCCCTTGGAACTGGAGTCAAAAACAGTTCTCAGCTGCCATGTGGGTGCTGCGGATCGAACCCAGGTCTTCTGCAAGAGCAGTCGGCGCTATTAACTGCTAGGCCATCTCTCCAGCCCCTATGTCATCTTTCTTTACTGCTGCATAGAACTCCATTGTGTAGATGTACCACATTTTGTTATCCAGTCATCAGTTGAGGGGCAAAATGTGTATAATTTTTATTTAGCCATATTTATTACCAATCTGCTATGCAAGTCAACTTTGTGAGAATCTTTACCTATAAGCACTCTATCCTAGAAAACTATAAGCAACAGACTACATAAGAAGGCAAAAAGGTAGCATGCAAATAAGGGAAGAATTTAAAAAAAGGAACAAGCATAAAAAATCAAGAGATTGATAATGTTGCTATCACATAGGAGCTGATATAGGGAGACCCCAAAAGCACAGTGTGGAGCTAGTGTCAGCAGGCCCCGGGCCACAGGAACAGTTATAGCCCACCCAGAAAGAACTTTCCTATACATGAGTCATGAAAAATTTCTTACTGACCCCAGATATTTTAAGACAAGACTATAAACCTTGTATTGAAGTCTTCACAAGTTTATGGTTTCTGAAATTATGAATGTTATAAATCAGAAAGTAAGGTCAGTTTGTTTAATCCTAGAAAATTAGGAGATTTCAGACTGCATTTTATGGTCACAGAAGTGGTATACAGTTTTAATTTATTTTGTCATCTATATCAAAGAATTCAAGGTGATGGCTGGCAGAGAGTCCTTTTCTCAACCTCAGCCTCAGTCTGCATCGCCATAGCATACCCATTGTTCTAGTCACATACCTAAAAATGCTCACTATTTCTAATTTACATAATTTCACTCTTTCCAGAATTCCCAAGAACTACCTCAGTGACAATATAAATGTGATACTCATTGGCCCTAACAACTCTTACATTACACCAAGCTAGTTGTGTATTAAGAGGCAGAAAAGCTCCCAAGTCAGCCTAAATCTCTGTAAGAAGTTTGCTTTTATTTCATATTTCTTTCCTTTTCCAGAAAGTCATAGGCCAACTCATTTTTAAAACTCCTCCATTCTATGAAAATTCTCTGTAATTAAAAAAATTATTTACTGACATTTTACGTGTATCAGTAAGTGCATCAGTATCATGCAATGCCTGCAGAGGTCAGAAGAAGGTGTCAGATTCCCTAGAACTAGAGCTACAGATGGTTGTTAGCTGCCATGTGGGTGCTGGGATTTGAATCCAGTCTTCTGCAAGAGAAGCCAGTGCAATCTCTCTAGCCCTAATTCTCTGTGATTTATAGAATTGATCGCAACTTTGGAACAGAGCAATCAAAATGGCTGCTAATTCCTAATATAGAATCCACACTACTGGGTATTCTTTGTCTCATTTTCTTAATTTAATCATACCATTTACTTAAAGACATTTAAAGTCTTTTTACATTCCAGGGACATTTGTAAAGTATAAAGTTCTAAAAAACAGTGAAGTGGAGGCAAAAAGAAAATTATTAATGATTTACAATATGATCAATATTAAAATAAAAAAAAATGTTTGTGGGGGGGGCTGGTAGCTCATACCAATAAGGCTAACAGTCAAGAGTAGGATGGGAAACTTGAGGCTAGCCTGGGCCACACAGGAAGATCCTGTCTCAAAACAAAGGTGATTCTGAGAAGTCAAAGAAGTAGAAGGAATGCTTAATAACATGGTAAGGGCCAAACAGGAAAGGTTTCCAGAAGGGATTAATGTTTAAGAAAGATAGGACCTAACAAAAGGAGATGGAAGAAGGAAGATGAGGAAGGAGGAGGAGGAGGAGAAGGAGGAGGAGGAGGAGGTGGAGGAGGAGGAGGAGGAAGAAGAAGAAGAAGAAGAAGAAGAAGAAGAAGAAGAAGAAGAAGAAGAGTAGGAAACTTCTATCAGACAAAGAAAAGTTAGTCTAAGTCTGAGAGGGATTGTTGCACCCATCATAAATGAGATCTCCTTAGGGCACCCAGGGGGTGGACTAGCCTTTGTTGTCATCACTTCCCAGGTCTTCATTTGGCTCATTTACTTAGTGCATCGGAACCTTATGTGATTGGCATTCCAGAGGCATCTGAGCAGTTCCAGACTTTGTCCCAACTAACACTGCAGCTAGCCAAGGAAGAGCCCAAGCACTGGACAGGAACAGTGATGTACACATGGTGTCAGGCCAGGGGTGCTGAGACCACTCCATCTCTTCATCCTCAGAAAACCAACTCTATCTGCAAATGTCTGGAACCACAGTCTGCTGGATTTGGTGTTTTGCCTCTGGCTTTTATCCATTTTGACATCGAAATACTTGTGAGCTGGATTATAAATTCAAGCTGTTATCACTCACTCAGACATTAGTGTGAATAGTTTTTAGATTCTTTTCTCTTAACAGCCAGCTCTAGATAGTGAGAAGGGGAAAGAATGTGAGAAAGCACATTGCTGGAAGGACTGTCTGCAGCACAGAAGGCTGAGACTAGGCTGGAAACACATCATCCACGCACATCGAAGTGCTCCGTAATGTTGTTAAATGAATGAAAGCAATGAATACATGAAACTTCAATGATTTGTGGTATCTGATTATTCATTTCCCCCCTCTATGAAAAGAAATCAAGCATAATGGCATTTTTTTTAAGTTTCAAATTCACCTTAATGTCTCATTACATGACAATGTGTTTGTAAAGCCCTAATCTAGAGATTTAAAAAGAAAATAAGCAGAATATGACATCAAAATTTAGTGAGACCAGAAAAAAAATTATAAAGAAACATAATTCAAGGAGGAATTCATTCAAAAGGAGTATGTGTATAGATGTATACAGACATGGTTTACATAGGTGATAATTACAGTATTAAATTATTTGAGACTCCTTGTTTATTGGAAGCATGCAGGATGATGCAGAAATGCAGTGAAAAACTCAATGTCCAGGATGAAGCCGTGACAAGAAAACCCAGATGATTTAGGATTCACTGTGCCTAGAGGTCTGCAGCCAATGGGCAAGATTATAAGAAAGGGCAAGTTAAGGTTTTAAACAAGCAATTGTTGTTTCCTTCTGCATAAAAAGGAGAGTAGTTGTCTTTCACTTGTCACAAAAAAATAAGTTATAATGCTTGTAAAAAGTCCTATGTGCTTCCCGGAAAGAAAAGGCAGTCGTGTGAGGTGTCCCCACCAGTGCTGTGCTCCTGACTAGGGAGTGGCTCCTCCCTGTCTCCCACTGGTAGTCTTTAGATGGTCGTGTGAAGAGGGTCTCTACGAAAGGGACATGTGAAGGTTGCCATTTTATATTAGTTACAAGAACAGTACTTCCTTCATCCCAGAAACTCCATGTGGGGCTGAGGAATCAACTGTGATTAAGTGACCAGAACCCCAAGTAAAACCTTTGTTTTACTGGGATAATGGATGCTGTTAACTGGGACTGAAAAATCAGTGCAAACAAGAGGCCAGCATCATCAAGGTGAAATAGTTGGGGAAGTATTTCCTCAGGGCCAACATACAGAAGCTGTGGTCCAAAGTGAGCTCGAGCCTCCATCTCAAGCTGGAAGTAGGACTTGGGAATGTTTAAGAGTCCCTACATGGTTCTGGTGTTGAAAGTGTAAAGGGGTCACAGAGAGCAGCCAAAGCTTGGCACTGTGAGAGGCCAGGGAAGGCCATTGGTGAATGTGCAGTCTCAGTTGCAGTGAAGTGCCCAGTACTGCAGGCATCATGAAGAGATTCTGAGGATTTGCACTGGCCAGAAGAGCCATTGGTGAGGGTGCAGCCTCAGTTTCAGTGCAGACCCAAGCATTTTGGAGATGCTAGGACCCTGGGTTGATCACCAACAGCAGCAGTAGGTGTGGAATGGATCCAGCCTGGGTCTGTGAGAAGAGCTGTGTGTTCTGTGGATGGCAGAGTGAGAGATGTGGAGCTGCCAAAACTCCATGGACCCCAGAAGAGCATGAGTGAATCCCAGATGTCCAGCCTCGAGCTATTTTGCTGGACTTTGGTTTTGCTTAAGTGTGCCTGATTCTTCCCTTTTAAAATAAGACAGTACTTGTTTTGGATTTTATAAGAGCCCACAGTTAGAGACTTTTAAGCCTTTGAACATTTAAGTGTTTAAAGCTTTTAAAGACTATGGGAATTTTAAAGTTATACTGTTTTAGGTTGTGATATTAAAGTTAACATTGTATTTTGGGGACAAGAAATGGAAAGATTGTGATTTAATACTGGCATGTCTGTGTGTCACATTGACAAGGGGTCAATTGTGCTGGATAGCTTTTGTTGTCTAATTTACACCCCTGGGTTGAGGGAGTTCTCTCAGTTAGAGAACTAGCTCCATTGAACTGGCCTGTGACCATGTCTATGGGACATCTTCTTGATTGTTTAATTATGTGGGAGGTACTGGGCAGTACCACTGGGCAGTACCACCCCTGGCAGGGTCTTCTGTATTGTATAAGAAGGCAAGCTGAACACACATCAGGGGAGCAAGCCAGTGAGTAGTGTTCTCCTATGACCTGTGCTTCAGTTCCTGCTTCTAGATTCCTGCCCTGAGTTTCTACCTTAGACTCCCTCAGTGATGAACTGGGATATGTAAGCTAAATAAACCCTTTCTTCCCCAAGTTGGTATTGATCAGAGCGTTTGTCACAAACATTTAAAGCAAACTAGAACAGATGTGATAGTAAGATTCATAAGACATCATCAGATTTCCATGTGTCACTGGACATGGTGGCATGTGTTTATACTCCCAACACTCAGAAGGCAGAGGCAGCTATTTTTAATTGTTACTTCTTCAATGAATTATCCTTGATTATACTAGTGAAAAATGGAAATTCTTGTTTTTTTGATTAAAAAAATTAAAGGCCTAAGCCTTTAATGGCTGAGCTATCTCTCCAACCAAAGAATGGGTATTTCTTTAGAGGAAAGAAATTTTTTAAAGGGGAAGTAGAGTCAGACAAAGGAAAAAAATGGAGGAAATTACCAATCGAATTCATGTGAGTAGGAAAAGTGGATGATAGTTTTCATGACATTTCTGGTCTGAGGAAGATGGCAGTAGAGAAGAGAAGTTGAGAATCTCAGACAGGAGAGTTGAGGGCCTTTAGCAGTGACTTACATATAGAAATCCCTGAGATAATTTCTTATAACTGGACATAGGGAATTGATACCTGGCAGAAATCCTCTGAAATCAAGATAGTTAGCTGGTGAGCCACACAACCTCTGTCCAGTTCACAAGACTAGCTATGGAGATGAGCATGGGCTAGTGCAGTCAAACAGGTGCTTTGAAAGATGCTGCAGTTACTCACCTACTCTTCCAAATGTACCTGCTGAGGGTGTGACACAGTGGGCAGAAAACAGAGACCAAGGCAGATATGACTCCTTTCACTCCTCTACCAGAGAAGAGGAGGCCACCGGAGTCATGGAGATCAGCGACACCTGGACACCACTGTTTCTTGCTTTAGTGTTCTGAAACGCCAAGGCCACATGTCATCCCCAGCCCTGAACTCTACCTTTACCTCTGAAGCTGGCAATGAAGTCATAGTCCACTGGAGATGTGTGTGTGTGTGTGTGTGTGTGTGTGTGTGTGTGTAATTTGGCATGTGGTATAATAAATCCTGCAGACTCTTTAATCCATTTGGCAAGAGAAATCCTTACCCAAGTTTGGTAGAAAAAGAATTTCAATTCAAAATTCCTCTAGCTAATGGGAGCGCTGGACTAGGATTACCAGGCTAAAGTTCATTCTGTTACAAATTTTTTTAACTTAATATGCATTTACCTAATGTATTTCAAGTAGACTTGAGTTTATATAAGGCCCTTTGGGTTGTCTCTAATCTTTCAAATTAAGAACTATTTCTTGATAATCTATTTTTACAGTTCAAGCTACTGTAACAACATACCTTATGCTATTGTTATATAGCAACATCCTCTGGATTGAAACATTTTGTCCTAGCAAGCCTTATTAAGACTCAGGAAGTAAAATCTTCTAGGTCTCTGGAAGTTCCTGAGGCTTGCAATGTTCTCAAGAGTTCATCTCCAGGTTCAAATATCAAAAACTGCCTTGGAGACCCCATCAACAGAGCTTCCTGCAAGGTGGGAAAGGAGGACCCCGATGCAGCTTTCCTGTGTCATTACCCATGCTGGGCTGAGCCTTTTGGTGATGCAGCTACCTGTCTTTTTATAAGGCCACAAATCCCATCCATGGGGATGGAACACTCTTCCCAATGACGAGTCCCAAAGACACTATCTCCTAGTTCTGTCATATCTGATATTAGGTTGCAATATATGGGTTTTAATGTGTAAACATTCAGAACATGGGGGAACCTTTCACAGCCCAAGCTCTGTGTTAGACATTAGGAAACTGTTTCTCAGTGGCGAGTAACACAAAACTATAATCTTCTTTAGATCAGATAATCTCAGGGTGATGACAGAATTAGCATGCCATAATAAAATAATTAAATTTTTGATTACTTTATTTTTATATGTATGATCATTTTGCCTGGAAAAGTGCCAGCGGAGGCCAGAAGAGGGCTTCAAATCTCCTGGTGGTTATTAGCTACCAGGCAGATGCCAGGAACTGAACCCAGGTCTTCTGCAGAGCAGGCAGTTCTAAGCCTGCTGAGCCATCTCTTCAACCCCAAAGAATTAAAATTTTGATACTAACTTTTTTGGCTGTCTTACCTTTGTTTGCTTCATACACACTGTTTTCACGAGTAATAGTGCAGTTTGAAAACAGGCATCTGCACACTGCCAGGCCTAAATTGCTCTTAACTTTTTCCTTAGTTTGGAAGATTTAAGCTCTTGAGAATAAAGAAATAAAGTGGATTTAGTGGCTAAACAAAGTTCTGTGACCTTTAAAATCTCTATTGTAAACTCTGTGTTTACAGTACTTAATGGTTTAGCCAAGCCCAATATTTCTTGGAGAAGAAACTTCAGGGAAATCGCTTAAATGTCTCTGTCTGTCCCAGCTGCTGGTGTGAGCATGCAAAACAATGCCGTAGCTACCACTGCCTGTCAGCACTGTGGAGTGAGGGCAGTCAGGTTATCCTTCAAATCCAGCCTCGCATCTGGGTTACTGTAGCACTCTCATCCTGCTCCACAGACCTGCAGCCACAGAGGCCATGGATATTTTCCAGGTTTGCAATTCAGGGCTCTCAGTTGCTTTGCTTTATTATTTTTTTCTAGGGCCTTGGAATTTTGAAAAGAAATGCTATTTTCTCTTTTGAGTCTGTGACAGTATTTCCCCCTTTTCTTTTCAAGATCCACAATACTAAGTAAATTTTCAAAGGTTTTCTTTTCTTTTTACTTTTCCCATAGCTGGTTTCTGACTTGATATGTAAAATATCTTTGCTTCTATTCGCTTAATTAGCTGGGAAAAGAAGTTCAGTTGACAGAGACATAGTTTGCTTAAACTTTATGCCCCCATTATGCTGTGATATTAGAGCACACAGATCCCTTATGATTAGAGAACTCCTACAACTCCCATGAAACTCAGAGTTACTAGAAAGGCATAAGATTTAGTGGCGGTTTAACATTAGCCCCTCCACATACTTTTTGTTTTAGAGATAAGATCTCCCTGTAGCGCCAGCTGGCCTGGAACTCACTACATACACTAGGTTGGTTGGCCCCCAAGTTACAGAAATCTGCCCACCTCTGATCCCCAATACTGGAATTAAAGGCATGCATGACCAACAGCCAGAAATAGTCTCATTTTTAAAATGAAGGTGAGTTTTATACAACATAAGCCCTTAAGGATTTAAGGAGAAGCATGCTATTTCTTGGAAAAGTTGAAACTCCAAAAGCTGAGCTTCAAGTTGGGTAATCCAGATGAACTTGGGGGGAGGGGGGATGGGGGTTGTAGTTTCTTCCAACTCCTTCTTTGTAGTTCCCAAAGCACCTGGGAATGCCAGCTTGATTAGAACATCTCCTAACAAGGTTTCTGGTGAGAGTTTTAACACTTCTGCTTCTGCTCCCATTGGAAATACCACAAGATAAGCCTTCTGTGCATGATTTCAGTAATTATAGCCAATTTAGTACTGCAGAAAATAAAATGTGTTCAACTTCAGAACTTTCGAAGGCTTTAGTTTGAAATTAACGGTCAAGCTCTAACTAGACACCATGGTCTCTAAGTTAAGACAAGGATGTCAGCAGGGAGAACTTCCAGCTAAAGTACCTAGAATACATCTTTTACCACAAGGCATTAACTGGTGATTTTAAGCAGATGTCAGGAGGCTGGAGTGTAGGGCTGGCCAGCTATTCTGCAATGGTGATACCATGCTTTCTCTTTCCTGGCAGCTTTAGCGCTGGATGTTTTTATGACTGCATAATCTGTGCTTGAATCCAGGATTTTGAGTTTGGAAAGGGGCATTATTCAGTACCATGGGATAAGCAAGGGTCATCAGAAACAGTTCTGAGCAAACCAATACCTACAGTTACCTAGCTTTCTTCAGGCCATTCCCTGGTAATCACAAACCTGCTGCCAAAGTTCTAAGTGCTGATCTTCATGGCATGTTCAAATTCAAGGGGCAAAGGTGGACTACATGAGAACAACTCATGTCCCCAGGCCTCTACTTCATTAGAGAAGAAGGGCTTCCCAGACACCCTCCATTATGTACCTCTTTGTATCTCATTGCTATTCTTTTTTTTTTTAATTTTTTTTTTATTTTATTTTATTTTTGAATGTGTATGAATGTACTGTCTGCATGTAGGTTTGTGCACCCGTGTCGTGCAGTGCCACGGAGGTCAGAAGAGGGTCTCGGATTCCCCTGGAACTGGAGTTCTCCTGGAATTGGAGTTACAGAAGGTTTTTATCCGCCATGTGGGTGCTGGGGATCGAACCCGGGTCCTCTGTAAGAGCAGTCGGTGCTCTTAACCACTAGGCTCTCTCTCCAGCCCCCTCATTGCTATTCTTAGCTGCAAGAAAATTTGAGTGCTTTTACCAACTAAAACCAATTGTCTTATCCGCTTGGTTGCTGGGTTATAATAACCATAGATTATAGTAGCCTTATAGTAATCATATCTACTATGGCCCTCCCTACATAAGTCATGATATAGACCTCAGGGAAAGGATTATACCAGTCACCCAACACAAAGCTTTGCCAGTATCTAGCACATACCAACCTCCAGATTATTTTTCTTCCCAAGTGTCCAGCCAATTCATACATCCTTGGCACTGAGATATAGCTGGAAACAGAAACTTTTCTAAAGGAGAGCAAGTTGTTAAATCTGTGCTCATTCTGGAAGTACCTTTAAGAACCTCCTATATAGCCGGGCATGGAGGCACACGCCTTTAATCCCAGCATTTGGGAGGCAGAGGCAGGGAGATCTCTGTGAGTTCAAGGCCAGCCTGGTCTACAGAGTGAGCTCCAGGCCAGCTGGGACTACAGGGAGACCCTGTCTCAAAAAGGCAAAAAAAGTAAATAAATAAATAAATAAATAAATAAAAAGAAAGGAAAAAGGAAAAACTTCTTACCTATGTGTAATACTTGCTTGTGATTTCTGCCTAGGGGCAGAAAGAGCCGGGCTGGATGCTTGTGCAGTGGGGGAGGGGCAGACACTACTGCTGACCTACATCCAATGGATGGATGGGTAGCCTGTGTCACAAAATGTAGCCTGCATTAGTTATTCTTCTCCTTGTAGTGACAGAACACCTAACACAACAAAGAAGGAAGGAGGAGTTTCTAATGTTTCACGATTTTCAGAGATTTCAGTTTGTCATGATGGGAAATGCATGGGGTGTGACATAGGATCCTTAAAACAGGAAGAAGAGATGTTGGGACTGGATCCTTCAGGGGTCACCACTAATGACAGATATGCTCCACAGGCTTCAAAGAATATCACACACTTGGGATTGAACAGTAACACTAGCCTGTGGGTGAGAATTAGTATTGAAACCATAACATATTCCTTTAGAGCAAATTTCTTATACACCATGTTAATTTCTTTGCCTGACTAGTGGGAAGAGCTAGCCCATGTTTTCATTCTCAACATAGGCAGAGCTGTTCTGGGATGGACGACTGTGCTGATTGTTCCAGCTTCAGAACAAGGCTTCTTTTCCACAGAGTAGGCTGGGCTGGGAGCAAGGAAGCTTCAGCCTCTAAATGGGTCCATTGCCTACTTACAAAGAGTCCACCATAACCTGCCCAGGCTATGAAATGTAGATGCCAGTTGATAACCGTGTAGTACTGATCCATTTCTGATTTGGTACAAGGGTGTCCTTACCTCAGGGCCAGGCTGTGGCAAACTATGAGAAGGCCCATTTTCATTGTTCTAAGGCACTGTATAGACACTTCCCTCCCAACCTTTCAAACCCAAACAAACAAAGCAACAGCCCCTTAGAGTGACTCTGCACAGACTGGTTCTTTCTTTCGTCTTGCTGATGCAGCTGTACCCCACTGTCTCTAATAAACCATACTTATGCCTTGTTTGGTTTCTGGTGAATTCACAGCCTGTGCATCACCGGCCTGTCAACACCATTCCTGGAATGACAGTACACATTACAGAGTTTGGTGCCGAACTGAACCTCATGATGCGTTTCTAAGAGACTGAATGGATGAAAATGAAGGAAGGAAAGGAAAACCCAAAAGAGAATGAAAACTGCCTTTGTATCTCCAGTGTGCAAACCAGAGACTTAGGAGACTCTGCATCTTATTCTGTGTGCAGTAACAGGAAGCAAAAAACTTGGAAACCCCGTTTAAACTGAGGAATTAAAGCCTTGGATATTTGAAGCATGCTGCATGACGTTTGGCAATACAGTTTCCAATCATCCCATCCCCCACAAACTACAACCCGTGAGGAAGAAGCACCCATCTCCGTGCCAAGGCCTATCACCACCTGCCCTCAGGGGTCACGTGGGGGACTAGCTCTTGTCCCTCTCTCCTCCACAGTAGATTTAAACCATCTGTGACGTGAAAACTGAGGAGCCCAGCCAGAGAAGTTCCCTAGTTTCTGCAGAAGGTCTCTGTGACTACCCATCACGGCATGACAAGCTGTCCAGCTTCCCTTGTTGTGGGCAGTCTGGAGCCAACAGGGTACAGGATGCAACTGGACACACCTCCTTGCCAGGAGCTCAGGGTGCGGGGGGCAAGGGGTGACGATGATTATGAGGATGCAGGGAAAGGCCTGGTCTCTCCTGCTTCTCTACCCTTTGTGAAGCCAATTAGTGAACAAGAAAATAATAGTGTGGGTAATAAATAGAGCCAATGATTTGGTGATGTTATCTGACAGGAAACACAATCCCTTTGTCTCTGTGGCCTGCTAGCTCTGCTGCTCAGACTCTGAGTGACCCGCCAGTGGCAGCAGATGCAGTAGCCAGAGGTTTTCCTTTTGTGGTCCCCAGCTGCACAGCACAGGCCAGCACTGGCTGAGCCTCGCTGCTCTTATCTATGTGAAAAAAAAAATGTGGAGATCAAAGTCTGAGGGATTGCCAAGGAGAAGATGAGGAAGTGTGAGGGAGGAACAACAGCTACCATTTTCTTTTATTTATTTATTATTTATTTATTTATTTTTATGTGTATGAATGTACTGTCTGCATGTGGGTTGGGGCACCCGTGTCATGCAATGTCGCGGAGGTCAGAAGAGGGCGTCAGATTCCCCTGGAACTGGAGTTAAAGACGGTTCTTAGCCGCCATGTGGGTGCTGGGAATCGAACCTGAGTCCTCTGCAAGAGCAGTCCGTGCTCTTAACTGCTGAGACATCTCTCCAGCCCCATACAGCTACCATTTTCACACCACACAAAATCAACAGCCAGCGCACGCTCACAGACCATTTTTCCTGCCCTGGGTCCTACCTGACCTATTTGGGCTCCATTGTTCCAGCTGTTTGTATGTAGTTTTAGCAAAAGGGTCCACATTGCCCACACGTCATGTTGACATGTTAGATGCTGTTCTAATTTACCTTTGATTATTGTGATAAAACACTCTGACCAATACCAATTTTGGGTTTATTGACCTTGTATCTCCTGGGTCACAGTTCATCACTTAGAAAGACCAAGGTAGGAATTTAGGGCAGGCACCTGGAGGCAGGAGCTGAAGTGCTGGCTATGGAGAACACTGCTTACTGGCTTGCTCTCCTAGCCCTTGCCCTGCTTTCTTTTTTTTTTTTAATTTTTTAAAATTTGTTTTCATATGTATATGAATGTATTGTCTGTGTATAGGTTCGTGCACCCGTGTTGTGCAATGATGTGGAGGTCAGAAGAGGGTGTCAGAATACCCTGGAACTGGAGTTAAAGATGGTTTTCAGCTGCCATGTGGGTGCTGGGGATAGAAGCGAGTCCTCTGCAAGAGCAGTCGGTGCTCTTAACCACTAGGCCATCTCTCCAGCCCTCAGCCTGCTTTCTTATACAGTACACAACTTGGCCAGCATGGCACCACTCACAGTAGGTTGGGCCCTCCCGCAACGCTCAACAACCAAGAACACGGCCACAGACCATACCAATGGAGGCCATTCCTCAGTTGAGGCTCCTTCAACCTAAGAAAAAAAAAATTAAAAAAAAAAAAAAATACAAATGCCTTTGGATGGCTTATGCGCCCCCACCCTCATGCGCCACTTCGAATCAAGCACCATTCTCGAAGGTACCAATACATTTCCCCAGCTTATCCCTAAAAGACTTCCATGCCAGAGAAAATATATTTGCAATGTCCAAGGAAACAAAGGAATTTGTGAGCAGTGGATGCCAGCTTAAGGTACTCTGTGCACTGATATTCCCTGGGCTGTAGACACTGCAGAGTGCCAGGCAGGCTGGGAAGCTTAGCTGCTGGATAAGCTGGGAGCCAGGAACCTGGGGCCAGGGGAAAATATCTCTGCGCTTCTGGGACCCTCATTTCTGGGTATCCAAAAATGTCACAGACTTGATAGTTTTTCCCCACGATCCTAGGGGCCAGAGAAGACTCTATCATATGAACTGGCTAACTCCAGCAGAGCAAGGCAGGAATCTCTCTCTCTCTCTCTCTCTCTCTCTTCTTTCTTTACTCCTGGAGGTTAAAAGAGGGCATCCAATCCCCTGGAACTGAAGTTACACATAGTCCTCTGCAAGAGCAGCCAGTATTCTTTTTTTTAAAATATTTTTTTTATTTATTTCCGTATGTGTATGAATGTATTGTCTGCATGCAAGTTTGTGCACCCGTGATGTGCAAAGCCGCGGAGGTCAGAAGAGGGTCTCGGACTCCCCTGGAACTGGAGTTCTCCTGGAATTGGAGCTTCAGACGGTTCTTGGCCGCCATGTGGGTGCTGGGGATCGAACCCGGGTCCTCTGCAAGAGCAGTCGGTGCTCTTAACCGCTAGACCATCTCTCCAGCCCCCAAGAGCAGCCAGTATTCTTAAGGGATGAGCTCTCTCCGGCCCCTTGCAGGAGTGCTTCATAAACTCACTTAACTTCATGGTCCTCTGAAAGATGACTCCAGTGTGCTGGTTCTTGGCCTCCTTGCCCAGCATGAAAGACAGAAACTGTCTTCAGGCTGGTCTCTCAGGGAGTGTCAGCCCAGGAGGTGTCCTGAGACACTAAGTACCCACCTCTCAAAAGCCTTGGCCAGAGTGGCAGAGTTATATTTGGTACTGTAGAGTGGGTGAGCGCATGTTCTGGGGTCTCAGCACACCATCCCAATTCATTCTAGTCATCAGCTCATAAAATCAAGCCCAGAGGCCTGGCTGGTCCTGCTGCAAAATCCAGGAAGAAAATATTAACTTTCATTGTATTAATGTTAAAATTATTGAAGTTCAAGAGAGACTGTCTTATTCATTTTGGTCCTAAAGATCATTTTAATATCTAAGACACATCTATTCACAGGCTGATTTACATTTTAATATATCTGTATTTTACATGTGAATCCACTCATTAATGTAAATAATTGCATGCCATTCTTTATGGTTTACTATGCACGAGGCTCTGTGCTATAATCTCTGCATATATTATTTATCATGATAACCCATTAAGACTGTTACAATTTTTATCCCCACAGAGAAGTTAATTAACTCACTCAGGGTCACATAGTAAACCCAGGTGGGCTTTCCCTCAGGCCTGGTCTTACTCAGCGGTAGAAAGCATGCCTACTATGTATGAAGTCCATGGTTCTATGCCAGCAACACACACACACACACACACTACACACGGAAGGAAATACTCTCCCTGCTGCCTCTGAGGACAGGGAAGCCTTCAGACGCCACACAGTTTCCTTTACCTTTTCCAGAATTCTGTGTTCTAAGGAACAGATCCGTGTTTTTAATACACCTTAATACATGAAAGCATGAGACAATGCTCTTATTTTAATATCAGGACAAAAAATTCACCCTGAAAAACCAAGTCAGGCAGAGCCTTCCAGATCCAAACTCTGGACCCTGCTCTGAATGAAGACTGGGACTTCCCTTCCTCATACCTCAGTAAATGATCACAATACAGAATGCAGAGTCCTTGCTCAGCCTTTAAACCTTTTTCCTATAGGCATAAGAAAACTCCTTAAACACAGGGTGCAGTGGAAGAAGGGCTCTTGTTTGCTCTTCTGGCCATCCCTAGGGCCCCAGTATTTGTACTAAAGAAAAATCACCCAGTAAAGGATTGTGAGACATATTATCTGTAATAAAATAAGAATGACTTAGCAATCAAGCCCTTAGTTATTTCTCCAGGATATTTTCTCTAAAATAAATAAAATAAAATAAAATAAAACAAACAAACAAACAAACAAATCTCTGTCAAAGTTAGCTATCACTAAGAACTTTTACTTGGGAAAAACATTAACAAATATCTCCTTCCAGAACTATCAAGATCAATTTGTTTAGTCCCAAAGGTCCAGCAGCCATCTGTTGCTCATCCACAAGAATGGTTTATTCATACTGTTGCCCACTCATCTGCTTTGTGTTTCTCTGTGTCCATTTCTCACAATAAACAAAATTCTGTCATTATGTGACAGATACCAAGCCTCCAGACCCGACCTTCCTGGACTGGGAAAAATAATGATGTTCTTCGGGAGATGGAGGAGTGGAAGTTGGAGGGGAAAAACATACTTTTTACAGTTAAAGCACAGAAGGGGAGGGGACAGGGCTCAGTTGGCGAAGTGCTCAGCACACAAACTTGAGGACCTGAGTCTGATCCACAGAACTCTTGGACAAAAGCCCAGCAGGATGTAGCCTGGAGAGGCAGGGACAGGCTGATTCTGGGATGTGCTGGCCAACCTGACTAGCTGAATTAGTGAGCTCCAAGTTTGTTGAAAGAGCCTGTGTCACAAGAATGACATCTGATGTCGACCTCTGACCTCTTCATGCACAAACGCAAATACACACACACACACACACACACATGCCCAGACATACACGCACAGACACATGCTTACACACATAGACAACAAATCATGGCATCCTTCTAAGTATGTCTGACTTTATTTTATTTATTTATTTTTTTGTATGTGTATGAGTGTACTGTTTGCATGTAGGTTTGTGCACCTGTGTCGTGCAATGCCGCGGAGGTCAGAAGAGGGTCTCAGATTCCCCTGGAACTGGAGTTCTCCTGGAATTGGAGTTACAGATGGTTCTTAGCCGCCATGTGGGTGCTGGGGATCGAACCCAGGTCCTCTGAAAGAGCAGTCTGTACTCTTAACTGCTAGACCATCTCTCCAGCCCCAAGTATGTCTGACTTTAAAGGACGCTTCGGGTTCCCACATTAGCAGGGTAAGATGGGGAAATTCCAATCAACCAGATATTTCCAGAACTCTCAATAGTCTTCATATCATTTGTGGAATTTCATGTCTTTCACAATGGGCAACAAAAGCATTTTTCTGATCCTGGTGTGGTGGTGCAAACTTTTAATTTCAGCTCTTGGGAGCCAGAGGCTGGTGGATCTCTGTGAGATGGAGGCCAGCCTGGTCTACATAGTGAGTTTCAGGCCAGAGGGAAACAGGGGAATTCTGTCATAACAAAAATGCCTTTACCCCTGTAATTCAAGGAAAAAAAATCTTAGAAATGCACTGATTTAATAGAATTCTTACCAGGCATAGTGGCACACCCCTTTAATCCCAGAACTGGAGAGGCAAAGACAGGCAGATCTCTGTGAGTTCAAGGCCAGCCTGTTCTACATGAAGAGTTCCAGGACAGCTGTGACTACAGGGGAATCCTGTCTCAAAATACCAAAAAGAAAGAAAGAAAAAGAAAGAAAGAAAGAAAGAAAGAAAGAAAGAAAGAGAGAGAGAGAGAGAGAAAGAAAGAAAGAGAGAGAGAGAGAGAGAAAGAAAGAAAGAAAGAAAGAAAGAAAGAAAGAAAGAAAGAAAGAAAGAAAGAAAGAGAGAAAGAATTTTTCTATTGGCCAGAGAAGGTATCAATAATTCCTTGTCTTCTCTTTCTAATGATTCTGATTTGATTCCCCTCATACCAAATGCATAGGTGACAGAATCCCCAAACCAGATTAGATTAATCAAGAAGGAAGCTTTCTACATGCCTAGACCATCAAGAGGTATGACTTTCAGCAAAGGCTTGGTCAAGATATCCATGAAATTCCCAGGGTCTGGTGGATACATCTGTAAGATTTCTTTTTCACATGTGTTTTGTGCAGGTGCAGGTGGGGACCAAGAAGATGAGTTGGCAGGTCCCCTAAACTGAGTAGATTGCCTCCTTTCAGGAAGAAACCTCTTCACACCCCTCAATCAGAGTAGGCCCAAATCACTCATGACTTCTGCCATTGTAGAGCTGCCTACTAGAAGGACTATGATTCCCAGAAGAAATATGCAGTTATGAGTGCAAGAAAGCAAACCTAGTAAACCAAAAAGAAGCAAGTCTTTATCTCAGTGATGGTGGTGGGATTATTCAACAACAGCTTTCCCTGATTCTTAAGTGGTAAAGTCTATGTGGCCCAATTTTATAAGCAAGTAGACTCTCTGTGAAATTATTTCTCTTAATATAATTAGAGAAAGCGACACCTCATAACCTCCATTCATCCCTTTGATCTTCTGCAAAAATGAAACAAATAAAAAATGGTACAAGAGAAGGAAATTGAAGAAGTATTAATTGGAAAGGAAGATGATGAGCCATCCCTTTTTGCAAATGATGTGTTAGTTTGCCTAAGGGATGCTAAAAACTCCACCAGAAAACATCTAGAAATGCTTAAGAGTTTTAGTAAAGTGGTGGGCTACAAAATTAACCTAGAAAAATCAGTAGCCTTTCTTTACACCAACAATAAACAAGTGAAGAAGGAATATAAAAAGACTTTCCCACTCACAATAGCCTCAAAAATAATAAGGTACCTGGGAACAAACCTAACCAAAGATATCAAAGATCTCTACAAGAAAAATTTTAAACCCCTGAGGAAGGAGATTGAAAATGACATCAAAAGATGGAAAGATCTCCCATGCTCATGGATTGGGAAAATTAATATAGTAAAAATGTCCATTTTACCCAAATTGATATACAGATTTAATGCAATCCCAATAAAAACCCCTATGAGATTCTTCACAGGCTTGGAAAAAAAATCCTTAAATGCATATGGAAAAACAAAAGACCCCAAATAGCTAAAGCAAACCTGACTGAAAAATGCAATACAGGGGGGATTGCTCTACCAGACTTCAAGCTATTTTACAGGGCCATAGTCATAAAGACAGCCTGGTACTGGCACAAAAACAGACCAGTTGACCAATGGAACAAAATAGAAGATACAAACTTGAGCTCATGCAATTTCAGCCACCTCACATTTGACAAAGGGGCAAAAAAACCTCAATGGAGAAAGGGTAGCATCTTCAGCAACTGGTGTTGGCAAAATTGGATCAGCATTTGTAGAAGAACAAAATTAAACCCCTACCTCTCACCCTGTACAAAGATAAACTCCAAGTGGATCAAAGATCTCAACATGAAGCCTGAAACTCTGATCATGATAGAAGAAAAAAGTTGGCAACAACCTACAAGACATAGGCGTAGGAAAAGACTTTCTAAATCAGAGAGCAGCTGCACAGGAAATAAGGTCAACAGTCAACAAATAGGACCTCATCAAACCTAAAAGCTTCTGTACAGTGAAAGAAACAATCAAGGAAGTGAAGAGAAAACCCACAGAGTGGGAGGAAACCTTCACCAGTGATTCATCTGACAGAACATTAATCTCAAGAATATATAAACTACTCAAAACACAAAGAAGTATGAAAACAAATGACCTACTCAAAAGATGGAGTGAAGAGCTGAACAGAGACTTCACCAGTGAGGAATTAAAGATGGCTGAGAAACATCTTTAAAAATGTTCAACATCATTAATAATTAAGGAAAAGCAAATTAAAACCACTCTCAGATTTCATCTCACTCTGATACAACTAACTAAGATCAAGAAAAAAGACAGCAAATGCTGGAGGGGTTGTGGAGAAAGGGGAATGCTGGTGAGAATGTAAACTTGTACAACCACTATGGAAAGCAGTGTGGAGAACCCTTAAAAGACTCAAAATGAGCTTACCACTTGACCCAGTCATACCACTCCTGGGTATATACCCCAAAGACTCATCCTACCGCAAAGATACATGCAAATCCATGTTTATTGCAGCTCTCTTCACAATAACCAAGAGCTAGAACCAACCCAAATGCCCCTCAACATAAGAGTGGATGACAAAAATGTAGTACATCTACACAATGGAGCACTATTCAGCAGTAAAGAAAGATACCATCATGAACTTTGCAGATAAATGGATGGAACTCGAAGCTATTATGGTAAGTGAAGTAACACAGTCCCAGAAAAACAAACAACAAATGGTTTTCCTCATTTGTAGATGCTAACAAGATGTATTGAGACCGCACATGCAAATGTACAGATGGCCTCTGGAATGCCAGAGAGTGTTACCAAAGGCCACCAATAAAGCAAATACGGGTCCCCCTGAGTCAAGCAAGACTCCACCGTCAGCACCAGCTACACCTCACCTGCCTGGAAATACTGTGCAGCAGAGGCAGCCATATGCCTGTATATCCCAAATCTAATTGGCTATTGGCTCTCTCCTTGGAGGAATAACCCATGGCTGATGCCACAAGCTTACATCCTCTACAGGTTAGGAGAT